>CM032351.1:3595000-3958929 GCA_019022885.1 Schlechtendalia chinensis | reverse complement strand
AAATTTGTTCGTACATACAAAAATTACTTAACATGATATTGTTACTCGTAAGGAAGTTGTGGATGAAATCTCACAACTTTTAATGAAACTAATACAATACAATACCAAATAAATTCATATTTCACTATAAAAGTATATAACTTTTTATGTTTTCTGCTTTTAAAGATAAAAGTCATAAAACAAGCAGTAAGTTATATATATTTTTATTATTTGCTCTAAAATAGTAACTATATTAATTCTGAATGAAGGACCTTATTATATTTATAATGATGATTATTATATTTCAGTATGAGCTGAAACCTAGTTATAATGAATATAGTGAATATAATGTAGAATATTGATTGGAAACCACCATCAACTCAATTAGAAATTTCATTATTATTATTGGTATTCGATACAAAATTATTAAACATTCCCTTAGATAAAATTCGGAGTTCCCATAAATTAGTTTTAGTCAAATATATATTTTTATACAGGTCCTCAATTCTGTGTAACTGAAATATGTAGTTATTTCGTTTTAAAAAAGGAACGAATCATTTTGTACTAACGAATATTTTATAAATTTGAAAAAACAAAAAATAATAGAGTACTTGTGACTGTTTTATACTCTAATTTATAAATCCAAAATCACAAAATACTATACACTTTAACATGATGATGACATGATTTTGGGTTTATAAATTTAAGTTGAACAAACAATTAAACATTTACCAATTAAATTTAACTAATAATTGATTGATACGTCATGTAGACATTTTGAATTTCATCAGTGATTTATATTGAATATTATACTTATATCAATACAATGAATAAAGTATAATATTATATATTTATATAGAAGAGATACACAACTACATAAATGGCGTGGGATCTACTCTCACAGGATTGATAGGTATGTAATATAAATTCAGTTTCATACAACATAATTATTATCAAACCAATAAATTGCATTTAGTTGATAACAATATTACATATTAAATAGTAATATTTTTAGGTATCCTTACGTCTGTTGTAATTGGTCAATAATAAATAATGCTGTTATGTATTTTGCCCATTAAAAATTAAATAACCCATTCAATTAATAAACATAAGTCCATAGAATTAAAGTGATTTATCTGTATTTCCTTCTCATTTTGATTAACTAATAATTATAACAAACAATTCAAGCTACGATTTATAATTTATAATTATAAATAAAATTCCATTATCAATAGTCATTAATATTATTATTTTTGTTTTTTTTTCGTTGTGTTTGTTAGTACTTTTCAATTTTACTATCGAATTGACTAATTTTTTCAGTTCATTATAGTTAATAAATTTCAAACAACATTGTAACGTTTTGTACTTTGAAAAATTGTTTTTCGTTTTGTGGTTATAACTCATGACTTGATCCATGACCAAATGGTCCACATACACTGTTACAGCGAAGTGTTACAAAACAATCGTTCCCACAATCGTTCGTACATTCAACGCCCTTGATTCTTCAATTCCAGTCTTCCTAGGATATATATTATTGCATTTTCTAGGCTAAGACTAGGTCATATCCGTTTACCTGTTCACTCATTTTATTTGGGTCAAAATTCATCTCCCCTTTGCCCTCTTCATGTTTCACCAAATATAGGCTTTTTTTCTTATCTTCTTTTTCATTGCCCCAGACTTTCCCCAATTAGAAATAATCTTTTCCGATTCCTTTTAAAAAATGACATAGTTCCTAATCTCTGCAATATCCTTAACTGTTTAAATATTTCGATTATTATTAAAGTTTTCCAATTTTCTTCAACATCGGGCTTCGTTTTATAATTGTATCTGTTTATTATAAGATATGCATATGTTATTTTTAAGTGCTAAACTAAAATTTGTAAAACAAAGCTAAATAAATAAAAAAAAAACTCATGACTCGTTGAGTTATAATAAATTTATCGTTTTATTGACGTTATATCTGATTAGATGATTGTGATTTGTGTAAATAATTCATTCATCTCAAAAATGTATTTGAAGCAGATTATTTTCATTTATAACGATTATAATTTGGATACTATAATACATTAATCTACAATAGCGTGTTGACTATTTTTTACAATTTCAATAACTACTTCTATTAATCGTCATATATATATACAAGCAATGAATTGATCCAAGAACCACTTGATATTCTTTTTATAATTATAACTGTTATTTTTTTGTGAATTTTTTTTAGATAAATCGACTGCATTAAATCCACAAGAATTTTGCAGAGTAGTACAAAACCCTCCTACGCCAATATTGAAAGAAACAGATCAGTTCAGTATGTCAAACCCTTAACATAGTATAGATGTTGGAGAATTATCTATATACGATGACTTTTTACAAGATTATAATCCAAAATAGATCTGAGAATATTGCCGTGATTTTAAATAACTTCTAAGAATATCATAATCTCATAAGCTCCACACACATGCGTTTTGTTTTAATAACGATTATAATTTGGATACTATATTACATTAATCTACAATAGCGTGTTGACTATTTATTATAATTTCAATAACTACTTCTATTAATCGTCATATATATATACAAGCAATGAATTGATCCAAGAACCACTTGATATTCATTTTATAATTATAACTGTTATTTGTTTGTGAATTTTTTATAGATGAATCGACTGCGTTATGTCCAGAAGATACTTGCAATGTAGTACAAAAGTCTTCTACGTGGAGACATATCTATATATGATTACTTTCAACCAGATCATAATCCATAAAAGATCTGAGAATAATGCCGTGATTTTAAATAACTTCTAAGAATATTATAATCTCATCAGTTCTAAACACATGCGTTTTGTTTTCATGTTTGTATTATAAATATAATAAGTACGCAGCTCTAGCCAGATTTCTGCGCACCAATTATTGTATGTTATTAAAATATTTCTTTGTATTGCTATGAATTATTTATATTATTTGTTCATTTATTATATTATCTTATGTTATCGACAATACGATATTAATGAAGGTTAATGTTTTTTTCACAAGTCGACCAGTGCATGAGCATTGTTCGAACCGATCGGATTAGCCTCTGAGGAGACTGGAGCGTTGTTTCCCTGAACGCGTCGTTTACCTAACCACGAGCGCCGAGCGGACCATCCGACCCTCCGAGAGGAGTCAAGACGCTCCGCTCGTACCGCTAGACGACCGCTATCACGCGCGGTTATCACAACGCACGGTGAGGATCAGCACTATCATAACCGTAGATGTACTATGGGGTACACCTACTGTTGGGGCCTCCAGACGTTAGAATGTGCCGCCGTGCCAATTAGGTCTGGGACCGGTCCAACCAGGTCGCAGCTGTAGACGGCAGACGTCTTCGTAACGGGAGACAGTCGAGGCGAATATATTGAAACGAGCGTTGGTGTCTCCCGCGGGTCAATCGTCCGTGGGACACGTCACCTCCTAGCTTTCGTGGGAGGTGACCAAAGAATAGAAATGTTCTCAACACCGTCTGAGCCAGGTCACCGTACTGGTTGTGGCGAGTGGAAGGGACAACGAGATCTCGGATCGAGTGCCGAGCGACATTTTCGGCGGTAGGCGTTACGGCGTTACGGGTTCACGCGACGGTAGAGCGGTAGAGGCGCGAGCTGGTCGAGACACGGGTCTGGGTCGGTGGCTTCGGCCATTCAAACCACGTACCCGCTGTTCGTTTTGGACGTCCGTATCGGACGACTTTCCGTCCACATGGACTTTGCGCGCGTCTCACGGGTGTCCGGTAGCCGATAACTGAATATCGATGATATTCAACATTTTTTTAAAAATAAAATCATAATTGTATCCGTTTCCTTTGGTTTTAGCGCGACGGTGGCCAGACGACAGCAATGGATTCGGGTCAGATTTAATAGACGACGTCCCGTCCATGGCAGACCGATCTTACAACGTCCGACGGATCCGTTGGAAACGCGTCGGACGGTTCGATATCGAAACGGGTCTTCGGATCGAATGCACGCGGCCGACGTTACGGCCGTTGCGCGTACTGCTGTTGTCGGAATCCACGAATAGCGCCGCCGTCGCCGTCTTGTCGGGCATGTAGAGAGATTACGCGAA
The DNA here is from genome assembly GCA_019022885.1 of Schlechtendalia chinensis. Taxonomy (NCBI): domain Eukaryota; kingdom Metazoa; phylum Arthropoda; class Insecta; order Hemiptera; family Aphididae; genus Schlechtendalia; species Schlechtendalia chinensis. The sequence continues at coordinate 3,954,859 of CM032351.1, read as the reverse complement.
CTTCGAACCCCGTTCGCGTACATTTGCAGCGAACGCGGTTCTAATCGGGATCGCATTCGGTATCGAAATGAGGACAACTGTCGTGTGCACTCGACGAGAGTGCGCGTAATTATTCCCCGTGTACGGCCTGCCAGAACTACTGTGGTAACCCGTCGTGACGTTAAATCAACCCGTAGTACCCGTCGGAATATATTGCTATGTCCACTATGATATTTTCCATTTATATTTCTATTAACAACGCTGGACATTAAAAAAAGTCAACTCGTTGGTTATGGTTAAATCGCCGAACCAATTAATTTTTTCAAAAATTGACTTTCAACTTAATCAACTGTTTTATTTTTTTTTTTTAACATCACTTATTCTTAAAAAAGCATTAGAAGCGAGTCAAAATTAACAATGATACAACGTCAAATACTATCGTATCGTTCATAGTAGTGTTCGGAATAATGCTAAAGACTGTTTATATAAGATATATATAAGATATAAGATATAAGATATGAGTGGCGCAACCAGGATTTTGTCATCGGGCGGGCACGACAAAATAAACTCTCTTCATCTTAATTGTATCGAATCGAGCACTACAATTTTTCTTCAAAAATGTATCGGCATATGATTTGAATTTCCTCAAATTCACAAATTCTTAAAATCAAAAAATCATAACTACGGATCCAAATATTTATGCAAGTCATATGATAATGTTAGGTTAGGTCCGGACCCTTCGATGTGCCACTAGCGTACGTGTTATTCATACTTTATTAAATACTAATAATCCTGGTATTTGCCGTGCATGACGACGGGCACTCGAGTGTTGCCGCAATTGACGATTCCGAGTTGTCGCACCACCGCCGAATCGTTATGCAGCTGGGCGGCGGTGGACACTAGAAAATCTGGTCCGAATACGATATCGACGCGCACTTATATGTAATGTCAAACATCAAAATATTGTTTTTTTTCTTCGATTCGATTTAAACGATAATGAAATTTTTTGCCGAATTAAATGCATTATTTTAGAAATGTAGGAATAAAGTTTTAATTTCTGTATACGTGTCAAGTATTGGAACGAGCCGTTTATTTACAGTATACGTGGCGGGTATTTATGAACACATGTCCTTGAAAATATACTACGCTTTAGTTAAACAATTGTTCAAATAACACCTATTCGACGATTTCAATCGTAAAAAAAAACCGACTATAGTTTAAAACACGATTCGGTTCTTATTAATACGACTTACTTTGTTTCTGAACATATTCCAAGGAAATTGATAATGAAACATGACATTTTCGTTTACTAAACTCTTTTGTAATATAATTATAATTTATAAGAATCTCTGTACGAGTTGTTTAAATATTCATGTCATTTTGTTGTGAAGAATACTATTTCCGAAACCTCATGTTTATTGACATCGATTTCATAACAATTTTAAAATGTTGAATCGTTGTTATTCATGTAGGTATTATAATTAAATGAGACAGTGGCGCAACCGTGATTTTGACATAGGGTGGGTATGACAAAACCAAACCATCTCCATCTTAATTGTTAGGAATCAGTCACTACAATTTTTTTGTGGGTGTAGGTAAGAATATGTCCGAACCCGCAGTCTATCACCTTGTGCGCGACACTGATATATATATTGAAATCGACTTAACCTAACGAGTTGAAAAGCCATTGGCCTGTATGAGAGTACGTCCAACTCTCCGCGGCGAAATCGACCGGCCTCCAATGATCTGGTGTTAAAATGTTCCTCCGACGGACGTTACAATACGTACGTGGATAAAAGAGAAAGAAAACAACGTTTGCGAAACGCGCGTGTTTGTGTAATGCGAATTTCGTGCGCGATTTGGGTCGTTTTTAATGCACTATGCGAAACGATAACGCTTACGGTTGGAGGGAGAGGTGAGGAGGTTTTTCGATTGCGATTTCGTGCGATTTCATCCGTACCGTGTGAGTTCCAGAAGTGTTTGGTGTATTCTCGAAGATTTCGGTCGTTTTTTCTGTCGTTCCGACTGGTTTGCCCGTATGTCATGTTCGTTCTCGTTTTGTTGTCGAACGCCGGTGGACACGGAACGGACGTCGTCACGAGACGAGCGCGTTGATGCGGCCGAACGCGAAGAGAAAGGGACGGTCGTTTTGTTTTTGTGTGTCAAGGCGACGGCGGTGGACCGCGGCGTGTACGCCACTACGAAACGTCGACTTTTGGTCGCCGGAAACTTCGTGTCGCTGTAACACGTCGTCGGCGATGGCCGGCGGGCAATCTCCGGGACGGCGAGAAATGGTAGTGTAAGATGATTTCGTGTCGTTGGCTTTTTACTATGCATTTGCTGAACCGTTGTTGTGGTATGTTCAAGCGTTCGGGTCAGCGTTTGGCGCGCAAGACTGGACCGTACCGTCCGCGAATGTTCCGATCACGGAAAGTCAACTCGCTTGCGCTAAGCCGGAAGTGAAGTGTGTGTTTGGAGACAACGCGACGACATCCGTCCCGTAGCGTTTCGGCATCCGTCTTCCCCGTCACTGCGATCGGGAAAACGTATGTGCATTTCATTACGCATTTGGTCGAACGGTTTGAATTCCTGTCAATGTAAATGAACGAGAAAAAAAAAATGCCACAAGAAGTTACGTGTTAATGCGAAAATGTCCGTTCCGTAAACGTCATACGGCCGACGTCGTCGTGGCGCGAGTGTAGAGTTCCGATCGGGTAGAAAAGTCCCGAAACGAATACTGGTCTTCGTGACGGCACAGGACGAGATTTAGGCGCGAGCGTCGTTGGCCGACTAAACAAACATCCGTCGTAGCCGTCGCGGGTCGAATGGGAGGGATCTGTGCGACCGCAGCGGACACAAACTGGACGTGACAACGTCGACACGACCTCGAGCGTATATTGTCAGAAACCCCGAAGCGCGTGCCGATGTTATTACAATTATTATTATTAATGCTTTTACTACTACAACATTGTGCTCGAATCGGCCGCGGACGCGTTCTCTTTGTGCGCGCGCAGAACGGCGTACTTTTGTGTACGTTGTCGTGTCGTTTTAAATACACCGACGCAACGCGTTCGCGAACACGCCCGACGATCCGACAGAGAACCGTTCGTGGTTTAAACCGTCCGCCCTGACCGCCGTGTCTGATTCGCGTCCGTCGGACACGATTTCCTGAAATACCGATTGGAAAATTAACGACCGCGGAAAGTCGACTCGCGCGCGCGAACCCGGAAGTGAAGGGTATGTTTAGAAACGGGGCGACGATGTTTCGAACCGTTCTGAACGTTTACTGGGTTTCGTTTTTTGAGCGGCGCAACGCGCGTTTTTAGATTAGACGCGATCTAGTGAAAATACGCACGCACGCTACCGCTACTACTGCCGCCGGGTACTTGCCGTCGTTCTCGTGCGGTCCGATGACAAACACGACGTCACTAACGAGCGAGTTGATTTGCTCGACCCCGGGTGACCGTGTACAATTATCGCGTGGCCGCGCGTTCGATACGAATTACGTTCAAATCTTCAACCGTCGCCGTACTCCAGAAACGCGTTTTTTATTCGTCACTTCCGCGCGCGTCGTCGGCGTACACGACCGCGATCGTTCCGACAATAACGACGGCGACAAACGACGCACGCGAACGCCCGTGAAATAACAAAACCAAACAAACGCGTCTGTCCAAAAACGTGCCCGAGAACTGTCGGCTAGTCCGCTCAGCCGCCCAAAGAGAAAAACACTTGAAGGACAGAGGAGAAATATCAAATATCACGGTGAACGTCACTACAATCGTCATATACTATACAATGATACTATGCGTGCACGTTAAGCTCGTGAAATGTTCGCGTATTTAATTACGTTGTTCACGATCATAATAGCAGACGAGGGTAATCGAAAAACTCATTTTTCTTGATGTCATGTCAAATGATCCTCACCCTCAAATTTTTTCAAATGTCCACTACACCCCCGGAGAAAATCGTGTGAAAGAAACACCGACGGCACGCCGCGTAGACGGTCACGACCGCTGAAACGAGCGACCGCTTGGTCTGACCTCCTCGTGGCTGGGGACCGGGCCAGGGAAATTCCTCCACGGGTCGTGGCGTCCGCCGTGTAGGAAGTAGCCGGAGCAGAAGCACGCGCGTGGACTTATCTCGGACGACGTTCATCTGGGACGGTGGACATATAGGCGGCTGACGCTTTAAGGCCCGCGCGACGGGAGGTCGACGGCGAGTCGCTCGGCGAAGATAGATTTATGTCTCCGGTGATTCGGCGTCGACGTCCGTCCTGTCGTTCCCGCCGCGTACCCAGTGCGAATGGTGCCGCGGAGAGCGGAAAGGTCACCCCCCAACAGCAGGGAGACTTTTTTTGTTCGTTTTAGCCCTCGGTCGCTACACCGCGGGCGGTGCACCGCGCCCGAGTGCTTTCGACCGTACCTGACCCGGTCAGAAGAGCTCTCGGTGTGCCCAGTCGACGCGTCACCCGCAGTATGTCCGCGAGTGGCCGCGTCGGCCGTGTACCCACGGGGGTCGTCGTCGCGTACACGTAACCTGGTGTTTTACTCTGCAATCGCCGGTTTTTTCGACGGGACGACGGGCCGGCCCCGGAAGTCGCGCCGGTCCTCGTCGTCCGTACGGGTCGCGCGGGAGGTTAACGAAAAGCTTCCGGTCGGAACGCCGCGCGCGCCCGGAGGTCGCCGATACGGACGGACGGACGGGAGATACATAGAGAGAGAGAGAGAGACGGCGTAATACTTACTTTTACGGCACGTGAAATCAATTTTAACGGTCCCGCCGCTAATTGACCGGACGGATGTGCGTAAGTGCGCCGCCCACGGACCGACGCGGCCGGGGGACGTTGATAATTACCCGCGCGATCGGTCGGACGTTCGTCATCGCGCGTCGGCGCCTGGAATCGGTACGTCGCACGCGTGCGCCGAAACGTTCTTACGCCCCCAGACACGGGTTTCGGGCACTGAAAATATCTGAACTCCGGGTGACATGATTCCGGTCGGCGACGGTCATTCGAATCGGACGCTGAAACGTATGACCCGACGACACGTCAGTGGCAATGACGGTGGTGTTCAAGGCGGGGCCGGGGCTACGTTCACAACGACAGATACGGCAAAAGGGCTCGGATCATGACGAGTTAGGTTTATGAACCCTGATCGTCCAAACGCGAGACGACACGACGACGGAATTCAAACCGCGAAATGTTCTATCGAGTGGCCGTGGCGCGGCTGCGGCGGGTGACTGCGAAATCGGTTTTGCTCCCGGTCAAATTTCAATTGCGACTCGGCCGAAACGAGACGCGCGCCGTCGAAAACCGATCCGCCGCCGGAGAATAGAGCGCGCGACACGCGATTTTCGTTTGTTGTCCGTTTTACGGTTTCGTCAAGCCCCCGATCACGTCGGGCGACTTTACTCGGGACCAAGTCGGTGCATTGCACACGCAAAACAAGAAGTTCTCGTTAGTGGCTCGAATTGGCCTGGCCGACGGCGCCGTGCCCCGCGAAGCGAGCGAACGCCAGTTGGTTAGCAGGTGCGTGTAAGATCGTCCAACGCAACCGAGGCTTTGTGACACCGTAGACGCACGTGTGTTTCTTCCGTGACCGACGGTGATAACGTCGCGTTTCGAGTGCTTTCGCGAAATTACGTTTTCGAACGGCCCGAATCGATTGTATTCCGGCGGATCGATCGTATGCGTTGATGTGTTTAGAATTTCGTTTATTTGTCGTGTCCCTCCCCCACCCCCCACCTATCACGCCACACTGACCTTCTTACTGCACGTAAACAAGTAAAATAATAACGACATCGAACAATTAATTTTTATAAATGTTTATAACCATAAAATAAGAATACATACAGTTCATTACTGGGCACATGTACGCGGTGCGAATGCCCGATAATATTTATTTTCCAAACTGTGAAATAAAATCAAATAGTCCAAAAACACGTAGCGATGTTATTCATACGTAACCCTCAAAAATTTGCTAATCGTTCGATGAGGTTTCGACGACGATCGGCGCCCGTGTTTGGCCGTTCGTCGGTACACCGTCTCGTATCACGTATCCGCCACGCGATTCGCGAGTGTTTCCGCCATAGTGATTACGCGCGTCGCACGATGGATAACACCTGCGACCGAACGGTTACCGTTCGGTACGCCGTTGCCGGTGTTGGCGTTATCCAGGTCTTTTATTACTTGTCCGGCTAAAAAACATAAACATATCGTTTGGATTTTTTCGGCAATAACGATAACAGATATCGATCGGTCGGACGACGGTCAACGATTTAGAAAAACTTCAAACATATTGTTATTCACGCGACCACAGAACGATAACATGCGCACGTGCGTACGTGACGACGACACGTTAACGGCGGTGTTCGTTTGATGACCATCGTCGACAATCGTCACAAACTCCGTTACTGGAAACGGCCGAGTGCTCGTGTAAAAGCGATCTCCGTTATTTATCGTGCCAATCGCTATATCCAATTTCCATGCCGTTCCATTTAACAGATCATCTTCTTAGCTGGACGACCGAAAATCCTCGTCACGGATAATCCAGCCGCCGTCGTCTTCGCCGTTCATCTAGACCCGACGAAATCGGTTGTCCGTCCCGACACCGGTTACCGCGCACGACCCCGTAACGTCGCGTTTCACTGTAAACATGTAAACACAGTACACGTTCTCGTTTTTTTTTTAAAAAAAAAATCTATACCGCGTATTACGTGCACGTATTTACTAACACAAAACCATCGGCGGCTTTGAGAACGCCCGTTTTCGGAAACACGTTGTGCCGCCATTCGGTTTGTTTGCGTCATACGGCCGACGTCGCCGTGGCGAGAGTGTAAAGTTCCGATCAGGTAGAAAAGTCCGAAACGAATACTGGTCTTCGTGACGACGCAGGACGTCCACAAGTGTATATTGTCTGAAACCTCGAAGCGCGTGCCGATGTTATTACTATTATTATTATTATTATTATTATTATTGCTTTTACTACTATAACATTGTGCTCGAATCAGCCGCGGACGCGTTCTCTTTGTGCGCGCGCAGAACGGCGTACTTTTGTGTACGTTGTTGTATCGTTATAAATACACGGACACAATGCGTTTGTGAATATGGCCGACGATCCGACAAAGAATCGTTCGTACCCACGGAAAGCGCACAATACGACGTGGGGTGGTTTAAACCATCCGCTCTAACCGCCGTGTCTAATTCGCGTCTACCGGACACGATTTCCTGATATACCGCTGGAAAAATTAACAGTCAATTATTTGAGCTTTTGGGGTTCTACACATTTGCCGACGGGTGTAAGTGAAATCGTCCGACCTACGTTCGTAGCTCAACATCTCCTCTTTGATTTTTATCCCGAAAGTGTTTGTCACCGAAATTTTCAATGAGGCGTACCGAAGGAAGTACGGACACATATGTTCACACGAAACTGAAAAACTATCGACTTACGGACTGCCGCCGCCGTGTTACGGGGGATACGTTGAATACGTTTTACTTTACGCGTGGCGTCCGCTCAAACAACGAGACTTTCAATTTAAAAATTTTTTATTAACAATTTTTCACGACTTAATATTTTTCTCATCCTACATGCAACCGTTTATGTTTAATGCATCGCTCCGTCCGTACATTTTTAACAACACCCACGTCGTGTGTAAACAAACAATGACCAATATAGGTATATTTCTCATACCGTATACAGTGTAAATAATTCGAATATAGAAAGCATATGCGTGCGGTCTGTATAAAAATCAAAAATATAAAATAACGTTTTTCATAGGAAATACGGTAATGCTTGGTGGGGGGAACGTATTGTTCTTCTCCTTCTCAAATGACGCCAACAAACAGTAATAATAAAATTAAAAAAATATAAGAAATATGTTCAAATATATAAATATAATATATTCGGGTAATATTTAGTTTACAACGACAAATGTTTCGTCGACTGTACAAACACCAATGTATATTTTTGTTCGTAGTTCGCTCAAGCCCGCGACTTTATAATTTTCTTCAAAACACATTTGATGGCAGTCAGTAATTGCAATTCCACCTAACTTAAAATTGCACTTCAGTTTCCCTACAACAATAATACGGCTTAGTACAAATTAAAACAAACACGAGGTTAGCATGGATTTCCGGAAACTGATGTTTATAACGGCAGCTATCACAATTACTTACGGAAACGATGATAGTAAGTACACTACATATTTTAAAAAGCATAATAATAATATTGCGAAACCGTCAAACAATCAGCCATTGGAAGTACTGGATGCCCCTAATACGTACCTAAACAAAATCTACACAACGATTTACATATCCATACAACAAATATAACTGATTTCAAAACAAACTAACAAATAATATAAATGCTATTATTTCCCAAATATCCTCCATAACTATTCCAGGAAATACCACCAGAAGCCTAAAAGGAAATTGGAATAGAATATCCCTAAGTCAATAAAAATATAAAAAAATAGGTCATTACGTAAAAACCCTAACAAAACGATGTCCTATTAATATTACATTGGTATAATAACAATGTTAATTTTGTGTTTACATTAATAGATAAAAATAAAAGAAGTATGTATATTTACAAAGTTATTTATGAAATAATTCCATTTGAATTGAAATATTGATATTTTTCGTATAGTTGATCATAACGTCAATCGTTTTAAAAGTGTTCGAATAATAATTTACTTTCGGTTAGCTATGGGATACTCATTTTGTAACACAAACCCCTAAGATTCCTTTAATATATTTTTTAAATTTAATCTTTTCAAGAGCATTTCTACATTTTCAAGTATATTTATACGTACTGTCTAGTGCATTTATCGCTAAAATTCGAGTTTCAAGTTTTACATTTATTTCACGACGTTCGTTTAATGTTTCCATGATATATTTTAATAAACCTATTAAATACTAGAGACGCCAGCACGGAAAATGACCGCTGACAGCCAAGCATCAAAAGGTGATTTTGTGAAAAGCGTTCTTTTTTCGTGTTTGCGACTACAGTGTACACAGTTGCCTCGCATATTTAATTGTTTAATGTAAACATAACACTCGATACCAATGCTTCACGTGTGTCAATACTACGGTATTTAAAATTTTATTACGAATTTCCTTTAATTATTAAATTTTTTTTATCAATTTTCTATAATACTTCTCTGTATATATTTTCGTGTTTTGTCTATTAACATAAAATCAACTATCCGTCTGGTTTTGAAGTTAGCGCAAGTGAAAAATTGTTTCCGTTACAATAACATGTATATAAGCACACGCGGTAAACGCTATCTAGAATTTTTCTTCGAGACAAATTTGTTAGCATTCCAAATGCATTCTCACCTAACGTATGAAAACATATTTATGTTACTGCCGTCCATAACGACGTGATAATGGATTATATTTTTGTTTGGATTATTATTGATTTTAGTATTGGAATACATTGTATGAATAACTACACCCAATACATTTTACGGAATACAATACGAAATAATATAATTGTTAATTTACAAAAGTTATATCGTTGTACATAACCTCATAGTGTATACACCAAACTAAAACGATAAGTTTTATTTATATAAAATTAGTAGTTTAACATTGTCAATTTATTAATTTTTTTAGGAGCAATTGAAGAAGAAATTGGTATGTATATTTAGAAGATAATTAATGAAATAATTCTACTTTAAATAAAATATTTATATTGTTCGCATTATTGATTATAATGTCAATCGTTTTCAATGTTTTTGTATAGTAATTTACCTTCGGTTTTTTATAGTACACACAGTTGTCTCGCATTTTTAAATGTTGCATGTAAACATAACCCTCGAAACCACTGCATCACGTGTGAAAATTTTGTTACGAATTTCGTTTAATTATTTAATTTTTTTTTTTATCAACCGTCTATAATACTTCTCTCTGTATATTTTCGTGTATTTGTATATTAACATAAAAATCAACTATCCGTCTTGTTTTGAGGTAAGCGCATATGAAAAAATGTTTCCGTTTCATTAACATTTATATAAGCACATGTCGTAAATGCGATCTAACATTTTTCTTTGATTCAAGTTTGATAGCATTCTGTAACTGCATTTTCAACCAACGTAAAAAGACATATCAATGTCACTACGGTGTATAACGACATGATAATGAATTATGATAATGAACACGTGATGGATTATTATCGGGACAACACGAAATTGTGTCGAGATCTATCATTGTCGTTTGAAGAAGTCAAAGATCATGTTCTTCAAGGCATACACTCCAAAGATCTAGAAATGTTTGCACTGGGACGACAACACAGAGATAAAATAGAATCAATTAGCGATTTATTCGATTTGATGATAATGAATGCACTGCGAAGCGATATGGTGACGAACCGACGTAACAGAGAACAACGATCTGCAGAGAATACCCATGTATTATTAATATATGCAAGAAAAAACGCACAAAGAAGACGCAAAAACACTCTAAATACAACTGAAACGTATGTGATTCCACAGAAGAGGAACGACGATAGACCGGCTGGTGGAACCACTGCACGAGATGTTATGTCAGATGAGTGTTGGTATTATCACAAGACTGGGCGCATTGGAAGAGACTGTCAGAAGCGACGAGAAGCTCTCGTATACTACGAATGCAATCAAAAGGGACATGTTCGCAGAACCTGCCCAAAACTAACCGAGGTGATGGAAACCAACGTGTCTAATACTAACCAAGCTGTAAACTCTATGTACAACAACCCATATATTAAGGAAGTAATGATACTGGAAAAAACGCTCTCAGTATTGATACACATGGGATCACGATATTCATTAACCAAGCGAGCTGTTAACAAGGGAAGTTGTATTAGAGTCAACAAGCAGCCCTTGTATGGTATTGGAAGTACTACTGTTCCCAGAACCACTACCATAGGTACGGCTGAAGCACTTATTACAGTGGATGGAGTAGTAGCAGGACCTGTAACAATACTTATAGTACCAGATGGAGCATAGAGAACGGACCTCATAGTGGGTGGAAGATGGCTGGATCTACCAAATGTGACGTATTATAAACATGACGGAAATTTCATTATCAAACATATATCGAAGGAAATTATGACTACTTCTGAAGTAACACATAACGATCTAGTCGATTCAACTGTTCATGTGGTGGAGTTGAATGAGAACACAGAACCAACGGCGCTTACAGAGAAGGATTTTCAGTGTGTGAACGAACTCGTTTTCTAGGAAGAACAAGAAAAGTTGCTGAACTTGTTGAACGAGTATAGAGAAACGTTCGCTAAGACTTTGAGTGAGCTCGGTTGTACTACATTGGCGACGATGAACATTAAGATTTACATATAGGGTGGGTAATGCAATTGGCAGCCGATGAAAACAAGCAATATGCCACGACGGCTCATGTTACTCAATTAGAATCGTGAAAGATCCAAACCGATGTGGACCAAGTAGAGCAAAGAGAACTAGAAGAACAGGATGAACAGCCGAAGAGTGAACAAAAGGAGGGAAACACTAGTCGCGCCGGAAGGACTTTAACTAAGCCCACGAGGTTCAAGCTCTACTATAGTCCGCGTCACGAAAAGTGGCGGGTAACCGTCACGCACCAAGCGGATATTTTGCGATAGTGGTTATCAAAACATTTGCCGCGCTTTTAAAAATGATTCTTTTTTCTAATATATCATTTTTTTTAACGCTTCAACGCGGTGGAATGCAAGAATATATATTAAAAAAAAAGTTATAAAAATTTGAAATTGTACAATAGCACGCAGTAGATAACACGATGAGACAGATGGTTGCGGAAAAATGAGAACCACTGACAACAGACTGGGCGAGGTCCGGGGTATGACGGCGCCACCCGCCACTTTTCGTGTCGCGGACTATAGGAAGGCATTCAAGGACGAATTAGCTGTCAGGAAGGCCGATTGTTAATTAGATTATTTTCTTGCTAATTATATTGTAGATTATAATCAAGGTGGCTACACTGTGTTGCAGCCACTCTGTTATTTGTTTGAATGAATTGTAGGGATTCGTATTATTGTGTCCGAGCTGTCGGAGAAGCACGCAATGGTCCGTGACTATGGCATTGGTTACGTTTTGTGAGTGCATGTAAATTGTAAACATATTGATAATAATAAAGCAAAATTTGATTTAACATATGGATAACTACAATCTATACATATTACATAACTTCATTGTGTATGCACACAACTAAAACGATATGTTCTATTTATATTAAATTAGTAGCATAACAATGAAAAATTTATTGTTTTCCTTAGAAACGCTTGAAAGAGAAAATAGTATGTATATTTAGAAAAAAATTAATAAGATAATTCTATTTGAAATAAAATAGTTGTATTATTCGTATAATTGATTATCAATCGTTTTGAAAATGTTTGGATAATAATTTACTTTCGGTTAGCTATGCGATACTCATTTTGTAACACAAACTCGTAAGATTCTTTTAATATTTTTTTAATTTAATCTTTTCAAGAGCACTTCTACATTTTCAAAGTCATTCATACGTACTGTCTAATGCATTTATCACTAAAATTCGAGTTTCATGTTTCATTTCATGATTTTACCGTTATTTCACAACATTTATTTAATGTTTCCATGATATATTTTAATAAACCTATTAATTACTGGAGACGCCAGCAACGGAAAATGACGGCTAATAGCCAAGCATCAAAAGGTGATTAATAGTCTTTAATAAACATAAAGCCCGATCAACCGGTCGGCGCTAGTTTTTCGTGATCGCATGGTTGCAATGCGCACGTAAAATATAGAGTACCAATTGTTACAGCGCGGTGGGTATGAACAACGGCCTGCAAGGGGTCAGCGTTCTTTTTTCGTGTTCGCGACTGTAGTATACACAGTTGCCTTGCATATTTAATTATTGAATATAAACATAATCATCGAAACCACTACATCATTGTCTTCATTAGAAAGATTGAAAGACGAATTAGGTATGTATGTTTATAATATATAATTAAAGAGATAATTGTAATTGAAATATAATATTAATATTGTTCGTATAATTGATTATAATGTCAATCGTTTTCAATATTTTCTGACGGTAATTTACCTTCGGTTTTTTATAGTACACTCAATGGTCTAACATATTTAATTGTTGAATGTAACATAACCCACGTCACAACTGCATCATGTGTGTCAAAACTACAGTATTTAAAATTGTATTACGAATTTCGTTTAATTATTTAATTGTTTTTATCAACTTTCTATAATACTTCTCTGTATATATTTTCGTGTATTTATCTATTAACCTAAAATCAACTATCCGTCTGGTTTTGAGGTAAGCGCAGGTGAAAAATGTTTCCGTTACAATTACATTTCTAAATGCATTCTTACCTAACGTATAAAGACATATTTGTCTTACTACGATCCATAACGACGTGATAATGGATTATAATAGACAACGGAATTTTATTGCAGTTATTATAAAATTTACTATTGGAATACATCGTATGGATAGCTAGACGAAATACATTTCACGGAATACAATATTTAATATTAAAATTATAAATTTATAAAAAATTATATCATTGTACATAACCACATAGTGTAAACACCCAACTAAAACGATACGTCTTATTTATATTAAATTGGTAATATAACAATGTCAATTTATTAATTTCTATAGAAGCAAATGAAAAAACAATTAGTACGTATATTTAGTAGATAATTAATGAGATAATTACAATTTTAAATAAAATAATTATATTGTTTGTATAATTGAGTATAATGTAATCGTTTTAAAATGTTTGGATAATAATTTTCCTTCGATTACCTATGCTGTACTCATTCTGTAACAAATCTGTAAGATTCTTTTGTTATGAATGTGAACACGACTTTTTTTTCATTTTTCGGAATTAAATTTTCTCAATAATCGTTTCAAAATAATAATAATCGTTTTAAGAGTGTTCGAATAATAATTTACTTTCAGTTAGCTATGCGATATTCATTTTGTAATACAAATCCTTAAGATTATTTTAATATTTTGTTTTAACTTAATCTTTTGAAGAGAATTTTTTTTTTCATTTTCAAGGACATTTATCTAATGCATTTATCACTAAAATTTGATTTTCATGTTTCGTATCAAGATTTAGTCGTTATTTCACGACTTTCGTTTAATGTTTCCATGATATATTTAAATAAATCTATTAAATACTGGAGACGCCGGCACGGAAAATGTCGGCTGATAGCTAAGCTTCAAGTGGTAATTAATAGTCATTAATAAACATAAAGCCCGATCAACCGGTCAGCGCTAGTTTTTCGTGATAGCATAGTTGCAGTGCGCCCGTAAAATGTAGAGTACCAATTATTTCAGTGATAAGTATGAACAACGTGCTACGAGGGTCAGCGTTGTTTTTTCGTGTTCGCGACTATAGTGTACACAGTTTCCTCGCACATTTAATTATTGAATATAAACATAATCATCGAAACCACTACATCACGTGTGTCAAAACTACAGTATGTAAAAATTGTATTACGAATTTTGTTTAATTATTTAATTTTTTTTTTATCAACCTTATATAATACTTCACTATACATATTATCGTGTATTTGTCCATTAACGTAAAAATCATCTATCCGTCTGGTTTTGAGGTAAACGCAGGTGAAAAACTGTTTCCGTTACAATTACATTTATATAAGCAAACGCGGTAAACGCGGTAAACGCGATCTAAATTTTTTTTTCGAGACAAATTTGACAGCATTCTAAATGCATTCTCACCTAACGTATAATAACATACGAGAGCTATCTCAAAATCAACATCCGAAGGGAAAAATTAAAAAAAAAAAAAAAAACCCAAAACAATAATTATTTTCACAAAATAATTTTATTAATATATAAATTACTTTTCTACATTGTCTCCGTTTAATTCTACACATTTTTGTTAACGTGGGACGAGTTTTTGTATACCCTTCTTAAAATTGACGCCGCCAGTGTGTTGAGGCATTGATTTACTCCGTTCATAAGTTCCTCTTTACTTCCAAAATGTTGAGATGCAATGGACGAATTTATTTTTGGAAAAAGGTGATAATCACTTGGTGCCAAATCTGGACTATAAGGGGGATGATCAAAAATATCCCAATTGAACTTCTCGACTAAAGTTTTTGTGCGTGCAGCAGTGTATGGTCGCGCGTTGTCATGCAGAAACACCACACCTTTGGTATGCATTCCTCGTCTTTAGTTTTGGATTGCTCTTCTCAACTTACGTAGAGTTTCACAGTAAACTGTTGCATTTATTGTGGTTCCAGGTTCCATAAACTCGGTCAACAATATGCCTTTACTATCCCAGAAAACTGTGGCCATCATTTTTCGATTGGAAAAAGTTTGTTTGAATTTTTTTGGCTTGTTTGGGGAATGAGTGTGCATCCATTGCTTTGACTGTTCTTTGTTTTCTGGGTTTACATACTGGATCCAAGTCTCATCTCCAGTCACAATTTGCTGTAAAAATTTATTACAAAAACGAATTACACTTCGCACCTCACAGGCGGCGGGAGATAGAATTGTATTCTCCATGTCGTTATGGCAACTATTAGAATAATATTGAACAAAAACGGTCGAAACTTGGCATATTATAAGAGAATAATGTACTGGTTGCGACATGCAGAAACATGTCACCGAAGTGCTCGTATGTAGTAAATCGTAACACATTGGAGGTTGATTTTGAGATAGCCCTCGTATTTATCTTACTACGATCCATAACGAATTGATAATGGATTATAATAGACAACGGAATTTTATTGCAGTTATTACGAAATTTACTATTGGAATACATCGTATGGATAGCTACACGAAATATATTTTACGGAATACAATACGAAATATTAAAATTATTAATTTATAAAAAATTATATCATTGTACATAACCACATAGTGTAAACACCCAACTAAAATGATACGTCTTATTTATATTAAATTGGTAATATAACAATGTCAATTTATTAATTTCTATAGAAGCAAATGAAAAAACAATTAGTACGTATATTTAGTAGATAATTAATGAGATAATTACAATTTTAAATAAAATAATTATATTGTTTGTATAATTGAGTATAATGTAATCGTTTTAAAATGTTTGGATAATAATTTTCCTTCGATTACCTATGCTGTACTCATTCTGTAACAAATCTGTAAGATTCTTTTGTTATGAATGTGAACACGACTTTTTTTTCATTTTTCGGAATTAAATTTTCTCAATAATCGTTTCAAAATAATAATAATCGTTTTAAGAGTGTTCGAATAATAATTTACTTTCAGTTAGCTATGCGATATTCATTTTGTAATACAAATCCTTAAGATTATTTTAATATTTTGTTTTAACTTAATCTTTTGAAGAGAATTTTTTTTTTTCATTTTCAAGGACATTTATCTAATGCATTTATCACTAAAATTTGATTTTCATGTTTCGTATCAAGATTTAGTCGTTATTTCACGACTTTCGTTTAATGTTTCCATGATATATTTAAATAAATCTATTAAATACTGGAGACGCCGGCACGGAAAATGTCGGCTGATAGCTAAGCTTCAAGTGGTAATTAATAGTCATTAATAAACATAAAGCCCGATCAACCGGTCAGCGCTAGTTTTTCGTGATAGCATAGTTGCAGTGCGCCCGTAAAATGTAGAGTACCAATTATTTCAGTGATAAGTATGAACAACGTGCTACGAGGGTCAGCGTTGTTTTTTCGTGTTCGCGACTATAGTGTACACAGTTTCCTCGCACATTTAATTATTGAATATAAACATAATCATCGAAACCACTACATCACGTGTGTCAAAACTACAGTATGTAAAAATTGTATTACGAATTTTGTTTAATTATTTAATTTTTTTTTTATCAACCTTATATAATACTTCACTATACATATTATCGTGTATTTGTCCATTAACGTAAAAATCATCTATCCGTCTGGTTTTGAGGTAAACGCAGGTGAAAAACTGTTTCCGTTACAATTACATTTATATAAGCAAACGCGGTAAACGCGGTAAACGCGATCTAAATTTTTTTTTCGAGACAAATTTGACAGCATTCTAAATGCATTCTCACCTAACGTATAATAACATACGAGAGCTATCTCAAAATCAACATCCGAAGGGAAAAATTAAAAAAAAAAAAAAAACCCAAAACAATAATTATTTTCACAAAATAATTTTATTAATATATAAATTACTTTTCTACATTGTCTCCGTTTAATTCTACACATTTTTGTTAACGTGGGACGAGTTTTTGTATACCCTTCTTAAAATTGACGCCGCCAGTGTGTTGAGGCATTGATTTACTCCGTTCATAAGTTCCTCTTTACTTCCAAAATGTTGAGATGCAATGGACGAATTTATTTTTGGAAAAAGGTGATAATCACTTGGTGCCAAATCTGGACTATAAGGGGGATGATCAAAAATATCCCAATTGAACTTCTCGACTAAAGTTTTTGTGCGTGCAGCAGTGTATGGTCGCGCGTTGTCATGCAGAAACACCACACCTTTGGTATGCATTCCTCGTCTTTAGTTTTGGATTGCTCTTCTCAACTTACGTAGAGTTTCACAGTAAACTGTTGCATTTATTGTGGTTCCAGGTTCCATAAACTCGGTCAACAATATGCCTTTACTATCCCAGAAAACTGTGGCCATCATTTTTCGATTGGAAAAAGTTTGTTTGAATTTTTTTGGCTTGTTTGGGGAATGAGTGTGCATCCATTGCTTTGACTGTTCTTTGTTTTCTGGGTTTACATACTGGATCCAAGTCTCATCTCCAGTCACAATTTGCTGTAAAAATTTATTACAAAAACGAATTACACTTCGCACCTCACAGGCGGCGGGAGATAGAATTGTATTCTCCATGTCGTTATGGCAACTATTAGAATAATATTGAACAAAAACGGTCGAAACTTGGCATATTATAAGAGAATAATGTACTGGTTGCGACATGCAGAAACATGTCACCGAAGTGCTCGTATGTAGTAAATCGTAACACATTGGAGGTTGATTTTGAGATAGCCCTCGTATTTATCTTACTACGATCCATAACGAATTGATAATGGATTATAATAGACAACGGAATTTTATTGCAGTTATTACGAAATTTACTATTGGAATACATCGTATGGATAGCTACACGAAATATATTTTACGGAATACAATACGAAATATTAAAATTATAAATTTATAAAAAATTATATCATTGTACATAACCACATAGTGTAAACACCCAACTAAAATGATACGTCTTATTTATATTAAATTGGTAATATAACAATGTCAATTTATTAATTTCTATAGAAGCAAATGAAAAAACAATTAGTACGTATATTTAGTAGATAATTAATGAGATAATTACAATTTTAAATAAAATAATTATATTGTTTGTATAATTGAGTATAATGTAATCGTTTTAAAATGTTTGGATAATAATTTTCCTTCGATTACCTATGCTGTACTCATTCTGTAACAAATCTGTAAGATTCTTTTGTTATGAATGTGAACACGACTTTTTTTTCATTTTTCGGAATTAAATTTTCTCAATAATCGTTTCAAAATAATAATAATCGTTTTAAGAGTGTTCGAATAATAATTTACTTTCAGTTAGCTATGCGATATTC
This sequence comes from Schlechtendalia chinensis, assembly GCA_019022885.1. Taxonomy (NCBI): domain Eukaryota; kingdom Metazoa; phylum Arthropoda; class Insecta; order Hemiptera; family Aphididae; genus Schlechtendalia; species Schlechtendalia chinensis. Next base: position 3,936,265 of record CM032351.1, on the reverse strand, counting down.
ATTTTGTAATACAAATCCTTAAGATTATTTTAATATTTTGTTTTAACTTAATCTTTTGAAGAGAATTTTTTTTTTCATTTTCAAGGACATTTATCTAATGCATTTATCACTAAAATTTGATTTTCATGTTTCGTATCAAGATTTAGTCGTTATTTCACGACTTTCGTTTAATGTTTCCATGATATATTTAAATAAATCTATTAAATACTGGAGACGCCGGCACGGAAAATGTCGGCTGATAGCTAAGCTTCAAGTGGTAATTAATAGTCATTAATAAACATAAAGCCCGATCAACCGGTCAGCGCTAGTTTTTCGTGATAGCATAGTTGCAGTGCGCCCGTAAAATGTAGAGTACCAATTATTTCAGTGATAAGTATGAACAACGTGCTACGAGGGTCAGCGTTGTTTTTTCGTGTTCGCGACTATAGTGTACACAGTTTCCTCGCACATTTAATTATTGAATATAAACATAATCATCGAAACCACTACATCACGTGTGTCAAAACTACAGTATGTAAAAATTGTATTACGAATTTTGTTTAATTATTTAATTTTTTTTTTATCAACCTTATATAATACTTCACTATACATATTATCGTGTATTTGTCCATTAACGTAAAAATCATCTATCCGTCTGGTTTTGAGGTAAACGCAGGTGAAAAACTGTTTCCGTTACAATTACATTTATATAAGCAAACGCGGTAAACGCGGTAAACGCGATCTAAATTTTTTTTTCGAGACAAATTTGACAGCATTCTAAATGCATTCTCACCTAACGTATAATAACATACGAGAGCTATCTCAAAATCAACATCCGAAGGGAAAAATTAAAAAAAAAAAAAAAAACCCAAAACAATAATTATTTTCACAAAATAATTTTATTAATATATAAATTACTTTTCTACATTGTCTCCGTTTAATTCTACACATTTTTGTTAACGTGGGACGAGTTTTTGTATACCCTTCTTAAAATTGACGCCGCCAGTGTGTTGAGGCATTGATTTACTCCGTTCATAAGTTCCTCTTTACTTCCAAAATGTTGAGATGCAATGGACGAATTTATTTTTGGAAAAAGGTGATAATCACTTGGTGCCAAATCTGGACTATAAGGGGGATGATCAAAAATATCCCAATTGAACTTCTCGACTAAAGTTTTTGTGCGTGCAGCAGTGTATGGTCGCGCGTTGTCATGCAGAAACACCACCCTTTTGGTATGCATTCCTCGTCTTTAGTTTTGGATTGCTCTTCTCAACTTACGTAGAGTTTCACAGTAAACTGTTGCATTTATTGTGGTTCCAGGTTCCATAAACTCGGTCAACAATATGCCTTTACTATCCCAGAAAACTGTGGCCATCATTTTTCGATTGGAAAAAGTTTGTTTGAATTTTTTTGGCTTGTTTGGGGAATGAGTGTGCATCCATTGCTTTGACTGTTCTTTGTTTTCTGGGTTTACATACTGGATCCAAGTCTCATCTCCAGTCACAATTTGCTGTAAAAATTTATTACAAAAACGAATTACACTTCGCACCTCACAGGCGGCGGGAGATAGAATTGTATTCTCCATGTCGTTATGGCAACTATTAGAATAATATTGAACAAAAACGGTCGAAACTTGGCATATTATAAGAGAATAATGTACTGGTTGCGACATGCAGAAACATGTCACCGAAGTGCTCGTATGTAGTAAATCGTAACACATTGGAGGTTGATTTTGAGATAGCCCTCGTATTTATCTTACTACGATCCATAACGAATTGATAATGGATTATAATAGACAACGGAATTTTATTGCAGTTATTACGAAATTTACTATTGGAATACATCGTATGGATAGCTACACGAAATATATTTTACGGAATACAATACGAAATATTAAAATTATTAATTTATAAAAAATTATATCATTGTACATAACCACATAGTGTAAACACCCAACTAAAATGATACGTCTTATTTATATTAAATTGGTAATATAACAATGTCAATTTATTAATTTCTATAGAAGCAAATGAAGAAACAATTAGTACGTATATTTAGTAGATAATTGTAACCTCACGGCTACTGATGCCCTTGTTCAAATTGGGGTCGCCAACCTAAATCCGGATAACACGAATTGTGCCGGAGACTTAGGATTTATTCTAATGAAAAATCCATCTCCCTCTTGCCCGTATGTTATCATTATTCAAGAGAGATCTCTTCCCGGATCTACTCCATCATTGTTTTATCACAAAAAAATTCACAAAAAAAACATAAATAAAATCCACACAATTTAATTTTAATGTTGTTCACTGAACGGACGGACATGGAGAGAGAGACAAAAACTTTTAATTATTCGCTGGGCCGGTATTTACAAATAATCTATGACGTGCGTATGGGAAGGGGGCTATCGGTTGTTATTTCGACCGGTTTTGTGGGAACCGTCGACTATCCTATACGCACAATATACTCGTTACGTTACAGAAACCCCCCTTTATAAATGTGGACAATTATTGAACACATTTATAAATACAAAAGTAACGAGTGAAAAATCATAAAAAAACATATCAAAAATATATATAATAAAACCATATTGCTAAACCTTGAAATAAATCGAATATAAATGAAAAAAACTATTGAGTTACCGGATGAAGATATGGGCGCAGTAGAACAACATTGAAACATCCACGTATACAGTTGGTATTTGGATCACAAACAACGTACGCATTTTTGTTTTTGATTTCTTTGACGACAAAAGGTCCCTCATAAAGCATGAAAAATTTATGAATACATTTATCGACTGAATAACTTAAATTGTGAGTCCGAATCAAAACTAGATCCCCAATTTTATATGAAACAAGTTTGCCTTTTTTATCATGACGACGATTCCGTTTTTCGGCCCGAGATTGTTGAATTTCCTGTGCCATGATTAATCGTTGTTTCGTATTAAACACAATTCCGGAGGGAAAATTCACAAGGGCAGATAAAGGATTGTACCGAGGTTGTTCTGAAAAAATCTCAGACGGAGTAGAACCTGTAGCCTCGTGTACGGAGTTGTTCAACACCCATTCTATATATGGTACGTATGTCGGCCAGTCAGAATGGTGTTCTGAACAGTATAATCGGAACAATCTTCCTAACTCTCGCATCACACTCTCAGCCGGATTAGATTGTGGATGATAGACTGAGGTAAACGTAGAAGGAAATCCTAAATTAGACAACCGAGTAAATGAATAAGTTCGCCCATTAGATACAAATGAAACATATTTACGAACTGATGGATGCAAAGGTATTTGCCAGTACCCAGATGAGAAATCAAGGCTAGAAAAAAATAATTTACCGTGGAAACGAGACAATAATTCATCCACCGGTGGAGATACATCACGCGTTGGAACAATTAATTGGTTAATCCGACGGGCGTCTAAACATAACCGTACAAAGTCGTCAGACTTTTCAATACATATTATGGAACTAGCGTATGGTGAGGAATTGCGTTCAATCACCCCCCATTCAAGCATACGGTTCAGTTCACGTTCAACTGCTGGTCTTTGAGCAAATGGAATTGGATATGGCTTTATCTTAAATGGTTCATCTCGAGAAACATGAAAACGACAAGTGTAAAGTGTGTTACATCCTGGTCGATTGTTAAAGATACAATAATATTCAAAAAGTAACTCAAGTAATTCTGATTTTTCGGTAACAGACAGTGACGTAATATATTGCACATAATATGTTTGCCGTTGAACAGCATTCAATTTTTGAATATCGGTTAAGTATGAATTTTCAAAATCATTAGCTAAGTCATTAAGAAATTTTTCGGTGTGAACATCTTCGAATCTTCCGGAAAATTCTGAAACAACGTAACTTATACATTCCATAGAGTTCAAGAAAGACGGACGACCACTATCAAATAATGATGGAACAGGTCTCAAATTGGATTGCAGTTCAGGTATTGTCGACGTTGACTGTATCGGTGGTATGGATGTTGAAGACAAGGCTGGGTTAAAAGATGCAGAACTATTAGTAACATTACCTCGAAGCAATTTTACGGCTTCTTTAAATGACTCGACCTCTGTGGAGACGGATGGTAGCTTGTCAGTATGACTATTGGTAATGATTTGATGTTCCATCTGACTTTTATGTAAAGTAACAAAATTATTCTCAATTTTCGATATTTGTGTATCATGTTGATTCAGACGACTATTAATAAGTTTAAAGTGATTGTCAAGCCGGTCAAAACGTATCTCCTGAAATTTTCTAGTTTCTTCCTGAGCTTGTTTTGTTTCTTCTTGCGATTTTTTCATCATAGCCATCAGGTCAGCTAACGTGACTTCACTAGATTCACTATCTGACATAGTTAGTGTACTTTTATCTCGGTTGTCGCGATGTATCTGATCAATCAGTCGTTTAGGCGGATTTGTTATTCGCTGTCCAGCACTGGATGCCATATATAAATCAATGAAGATTATCGAAAATCAAAATGAACAAAATAACATACAGACAAAATCAGAAATAAACCAATATTAATAAAATGTTCAAGAACACAAACCAGAATTCACGTAACAAAACAAAATGTTAGAACTCAAATAATGACTAATACATAAATTAAAGAAATAAAAATAATATTCGTAAAATGGTAACTTAACACCAATATTTCAATCGAAATTCAGATATAAATAATAATTTCAACAAAATACAATTAACCCACAATGCATTCCTTAAAATTCAAATAAGATATATAAAAAGAAAGTAAAAATTAAATAAACATATAAATAAATTCATGAGAATTCACTCGAAAATAATTCAAAGATAATAAGATAATATAAATTTTAAACAAGATCTCTCTCAAACAATGATAACAAACTGGGCAAGATCACATTCATAATCGGACATATTACTTCCTTGGCCAAAATATATAACAAAACAAAGAAAAAGAAAAAAAAAATCACAGACCATTCCTACTAAATAAAATAAATGCCTACCACGAACTATAATAATACCGAGTGCCTAATTATATATTGTACAATTTATGAATGATTCAACGCAAATGTGTATACGAGAGATTAATAACACTACATATCGCTAACAAAATTAATCACCTAACAAAATTTAATAAATAAGATAGGAGCTAATTAAAAAAAAACGATATCGTCGTAATGCGGTCGCCCGGGAACACATCGAACTGACACGCACTCGAGTCATATACTAATACATATATATATAAAAATATTTTAAAGCGATATGCGAGTCGTACAGAAAAAAATTGGCAATTTTTCAATTATGCTGCGACATAAGAAAAAAAACAATAGTAGGTACACACATTTGCGTGTACAAGTTAAACTGAAATCTCTCTTGATAACATTGGTACCGTAAAAGTGCTTGACGTAATCAGCAATAGCGTAGCAGAACGACGACGGCAGCACGTTCAGACATTGGACTGCATTGGCATGGGCAAGTGGTGTTACATCATCGCAGCGAATCCGATGAAATGCTATGCCCCATCATCGATACATCACATCGTTGCGTCCAAGCCCGCACGTTATCGCGTTCGAACAAATCGAGCAATACAAAAATATCCCGAAAACAATATTTCCGTATAATAATTGGCCATTATTATTATTATTATTATAATTATTATTATTATTATTTTTTTTTTTTTTACCGCACGCAATACTAACTATCCTGGCAGGGTCGCCATCTGTAACCTCACGGCTACTGACGCCCATGTTCAAATTGGGGTCGCCAACCTAAATCCGGATAACACGAATTGTGCCGGAGACTTAGGATTTATTCTAATGAAAAAAAATCGTTATGTTGTTTGATATCTTTCTGTTTATGTTGATGATAAAAAAATTCACACTCGACACACATAATAAAATAATTTCACAACATAATCAACAACATAATTAATATAATTTAACGTAAAAAACCGGCCAAGGTATAGTGCATATATAAACATACCGATTCGAATATATCGGGAGTGAAAAATCCATCTCCCTCTTGACCGTATGTTATCATTATTCAAGAGAGATCTCTTCCCGGATCTACTCCATCATTGTTTTATCACAAAAAAATTCACAAAAAAAACATAAATAAAATCCACACAATTTAATTTTAATGTTGTACACTGAACGGACGGACATGGAGAGAGAGACAAAAACTTTTAATTATTCGCCGGGCCGGTATTTACAAATAATCTATGACGTGCGTATGGGAAGGGGGCTATCGGTTGTTATTTCGACCGGTTTTGTGGGAACCGTCGACTATCCCATACGCACAATATACTCGTTACGTTACATAATTAATGAGATAATTACAATTTTAAATAAAATAATTATATTGTTTGTATAATTGAGTATAATGTAATCGTTTTAAAATGTTTGGATAATAATTTTCCTTCGATTACCTATGCGGTACTCATTTTGTAACAAATCCGTAAGATTCTTTTAATATTTTTGTTTAGTTTAATCTTTTTAAGAGCATTTCTACATTTTCAAAGATATTTGTATGTACTGTCTAGTGAATTTATCGCTAAAATTCGAGTTTCAAGTTTTACATTTATTTCACAACGTTCGTTTAATGTTTCCATGATATATTTTAATAAACCTATTAATTACTGGAGACGCCAGCAACGGAAAATGACGGCTAATAGCCAAACATCAAAAGGTGATTAATAGTCGTTAATAGACATAAAGCTCGATCAACCGGTCAGCGCTAGTTTTTCGTGATCGCATGGTTGCGGTGCGTACGTAAAATATAGAGTACCAATTGTTACAGCGGAGGGTATGAACTACGGGCTCGGGGGTCAGCGTTCTTTTTTCGTGTTCGCCACTATAGTGTACACAGTTATCTCGCATATATGACTGTTGAATGTAAACATAACCCTCGACACAACTGCATCATGTGTGTCAAAACTACAGTATTTAAAATTTTATTACGAATTTCGTTTAATTAGTTAATTTTTTTTTATCAACCTTTTAAAATACTTCTTTGTATATATTTTTGTGATTTGTCTATTAATATAAAAATCAACTGTTTGGTTTTGAGATAAGCGCAGGTGAAAAAATATTTCCGTTACAATTACATTTACATAAGCAAACGCGGTAAACGCGATCTAAAATTTTTTTTCGTGACAAATTTGATAGCATTCTAAATGCATTCTTACCTAACGTATAAAAACATATTTGTCTTACTACAATCCATAACGACGTGATAATGGATTATAATAGACAACGGAATTTTATTGCAGTTATTATGAAATTTGCTATTGGAATACATCGTATGGATAGCTACACGAAATACATTTCACGGAATACAATATTTAATATTAAAATTATAAATTTATAAAAAATTATATCATTGTACATAACATCATAGTGTAAACACCCAACTAAAACGATACGTCTTATTTATATTAAATTGATAGCATAAAAATTTTAATTTTTGTTTTCTTTAGAAGCGAATAACAAATTTATTGGTACGTATATTAAGTATATAATTAATGAGAAAATTACGATTTTAAATAAAATAATTATATTGTTTGTATAATTGAGTATAATGTAGTCGTTTTAAAATTTTTGGATAATAATTTTCCTTCGATTACCTATGCGGTACTTATTATGTAACAAATCCGTAAGATTCTTTTGTTATGAATGTGTACACGACTTTTTTTAATTTTTCGGAATTAAATCTTTTCAACAACGTTTCTACACTTTCAAGGCCTTAGGATATACTATTTGACGTCCCGGCAGCGTACGTCGAGTCCGAGGCCGAGCGACTCGTTCGCCAAGTAACGGAGGCCTGGGTTGTGACCTTCCCGCTGAGGTATTCCAGTCACGGCAGGAGACCCCCGGTTTACTGGTAGAACGGGGAAACAGCCGCGGCGCGGACCGAGAGGGAATTCCGGTCGGCCCAAAAAGAGCTAGAGCGCCGCATTCACTAGACGGAGTTGGTCCGCACTGTGAACGCCGATCGGTGGGTGAAATCCTGTAATGTCATCTTGAAAAAACTGCGGGCCAGCCGTGACGGAGTTACCGAGACGGCCTTTCCCATATATTGGTGACGGTGAGACGCCTGTCGGTAACTCTGAGGAGACCGTGGAAGTGGAGGAGTTTTCCTTGGTAGAGTTCTCGACGGCTGTAGGCCATTTCAAGTCGCAAAACGAGGCTGTCGGCCCGGACGGTATACCGAACCGGGTCTGGGGCATTGTGCACGCGACTAGACCCACGATGCTGTTAGGCACGTTCAACGCGTTCCTGTGGAGCGGAACCCTCCTCGTGCGATAGAAACGAGCTACGCTAACGCTTCTCAGCAAACCGGGAAAGCCTGAAAGGGTTCCGTCTACCTACCGACCATTGTGTCTCCTCGACGATGTCGGGAAGATCTTGGAATCGCTGCTGGTGGGCCGAATGGAGTCACACATGGTCCGGACTGTCCGAAAGACAATACGATTTCCGGGTGGGGCGGTATACCGACAACGCGTTGCGCATGGTGACCGGGCGTCTGGTCGAAGCGTGTAACGCGCGTCAGATGGCCGTGGCTGTGTGTCTGGACATCGGGAACCCGTTCAGTACAGCGCAATGGGAGACGACCCTCGCGGGGCTGGAGCGTATATTCGTACATCGGGGGGCGGGTATTGCACGAGTGCGACGACGACCGAGGAGGCTCCGGCACCATGGAGATCACCTGCGGAGTTCCACAGGGCTCCGTGCTCGGCACCCTCCTGTGGAACGTTGTATACGACACTGTGGAACGATAGCGGTAGGATACGCCGACGGCACCCTGATCGTGGCAGAGGAAGAAACAGTGGAGGCGATGCAGAATCGCGCCAACGCCGCTCTCGCGACGGTCTTGGTACATCTGGGCTCTCTGGGTCTGCGGCTTGCTGTCGAGAAGACGCAAACCATTGTGTTCGCAAACCGTCGGGGGACGACGGAACCCTGACTACGGGTCGAGGATCAGACTCTGCTCATAGAAGCGTCCCTGAAACATCCCGGGGACACAGGTCATCGCGCGGACGCCCCAGATCGACCTCCAGGCAGTCGAGCGCGCTCGAGCGTACGACAACAGGAGACCGAACGTACCGCCGTTAAGTTTAGATAATGCAAAATATCATGTAATTTTGTTGTATGAAATAAATCACTCGTACCTAATAAATAATTATATTTTTAAAAGTATTCTTAAGAAATACCGTTAAAATTTAATTAATTATTACAAAATATGTATCAGATTAAGATGTACAATATGTACAATATATGTAATTATACTGAAATATGTAAAAATAGGTAAATTAAAATTAGGCTTATTTCAGTTAGAATTATCTAAATCGTGCACATTTTTTATCAGATTAAAAATATATTGATCTAATAAAATATGCAATTACAATAAAATCCGTTCCCTAATAATAACTAAGTAAAAACCATGATTGTGAAACAGATGCAGCTGTAAGTTGGCAGCAAATTGTTTATTAATGACTCGATCACAGTATTTGAAATTGAACTAATAAATTCGTATAATTTTTTTGATTTTCTTTATTATCCTTGTAAAGCAATTTTCTTTTATTTGTTTATAATTCGAATAAAAACGGCTAGAATGGGCTGGACATGTTTGGAGAGCTAACGAAAGCCTTATTCGTAATGTACTGGTCTAGATCCCGGGAAAAAAGCGACCAAAAAGGAAACCCCCCGTCAACGGTGAATTGATAGAGTGGTCAAGGGTGCAAAGGAAGTGGATAATAGTATAACGATAAAAATGGCAAGGTTTCAAGACAGTTGGAAAGGCTTAGTAGAAGCGTGTAAAATCCCTTAAATGCCTATTAAGCAACAAAAATATATATATATAAATATACAATTTGATTTTTTTTAAATTAAATTTTTCAACTTTACTAATGATATATTATTTTATTGTTGTTGTTAAGAATGTATATGTAAGTTTTTAAATTATATATATATTATAAAATAAATATAATAATTTTACGTAAAAGAGATAAGGTAAGTCGGAACATTTAACTATTATTCAATTTTAACCAATCATTAGTGATTTACCTGTATAAATAAATAAATAAATATACTAATTATATTATTTTTTCTATAATTATAAAAAACACTCATGTTCCATCATGGAATTCATTCAATAGTAATAGTAAACATAATAATGTATATTAATATTTCTGTTATATTTTAACGTTAAATATAATTATCATCTAGCACAACTCAAAGTTATTGGCAAATTTACTAGTATGTTAAAACGTTGTTTTTTTAAATATTACCAATATTTCTTGATCTGTAGGAAATAGCTAGACGTACTCAGACAGTTATAAAGTTATCAAAGATTTTATATTTACTGACACAGTGTAGTACAGGTATGTGAATAAATGCATCCTATTTTATGAATTATTGTACTTTTAACTTGCAGTGACAGAAACTAGTTCTCTTGCTTTCCAACATGTATATTTCACGTTACGTGAGTAATTTAGAACCATAATTTTTTAATTCAATAATTCCAGAAATGTTTTAATGTAAATATTTATTTATCTGCATTAATAACTTATAGAATAATGGTGATTAAATTAATTTTCGGTCACAACAAGTGCAGTGTTGTACATTTGTATTTTCTCAATCTAGATTAAGGTAATTTATGACACACATAAAAATGATGAAAACTCAATTAAAACAAAATTTTTCTGTTGAAGAAAACATGTTTAAACTAAATCAAAAAATATATATAATTATATCATACACGAAATCATATTAATTAATTAATCAAATAAACGATAAACACTTAAAATACAAACATTTAGCAATTCAAAAGGTTTTTAAAACATTTTTAATAAGTATAAAAGTCAATTTCTTTGTTCGCAACTTCCAATTGCCTGAATACGATATTATTGAAATTACATATATTTCAATTTTCCGTATATAAAAACACTGTTTTATTTAATGTTCCTCGTCAAAACGTTTTTATTTGTCATGGGATTCATAAAACATTGTTTATAGAAAAGCAGAAATCTATATCTTTGGCGATTTTCTATAGTCTTTCGTTACGTTTAGGAATACTATTGGAAAAATCAGTAAATGTATTATATTTAACACCACGAACAACCGTGTACATTGAACTACAATATCTACTGAAATCTATGTACATTTATAACTCGAACTGATCGTAACTTCCTTTCGACCTTCTACGTAGAGAATACACTTAGATACTCAAAAGGACCTAATGTTTAATGACAGTAGTAGATACGGAAAAGTTAAACCACCTCTCCCATCGTTATTACATTTACGAACAACGGTCGAGAAGCGCCCCATTGCCACCGATCACCACACCGTATACAATATAATTTACTAGAAATGCATACCTACAGATTATAAAAACATAAATAGAGCTCCGACCGTAATCTGTTTAGAGTGATTCACCTTCTCGTTGACGTTGTTTACAACCAACCTCTTATACTTCTCTACCTATTTGTGTATGTGTAAATAAACTGTTCCGTATCAAGTTAGTGTTTTTATTATAAATCAACCTCTGCACATTTAAAACAATGTTTATAAACATATCTCTATTACAATTCTTGATCTTTTTTTTTGTTTAGAAGCTATAATATTAAGAATTAATTGTTTTTTAAAATTAAGTTTAACTTATATTTATATGACAAATTATAATATGTTGTTCGTAAATACCTAAACTACATAATTTAATAAGTTAACAGTACATCATATTAACTAATTGAGTTTATACGTTAATATCAACTTGACTCTAATTATTAACTCGTTGACTTTGACAATTTATAATCATAACATGTGACAATATACTTAAACATACACATTTTTAACCAGATGTTCCCAGACTGAATACATCGCATAGAGAACACGGTACTTTTTTAACTCAATATTCTTATACAGTTTAGCCGATAGTGTATAATACGTTATTATTCAGATAATAATTAATTATATTTCACAGATGAAGTTTAATCATATTCTTAAACATGTTAAATATTGTAACATCTTGCTTTCAGTGTAAATTAAACTCTTTAAACATTTAACCTGAATATGAATCTTTCAGGAATGTTACATAAATATATACAGCATCTTCTCGATGCAGGAAAATTATGTATGTATGGTTATTGTGAATAAATTAATGTACATTAGTTTATGATAATTAATTATATATGTTATAATTGTGACAATTTTATAAAAATCCTTCATTTTTTGATTATGAATAATAAAAATAATTAACAATATCACCAATTTTAATTGAAACAATGCAATTAATATATTTTTTAACATAATATGTACGATAGAATGTTACATTAGAAAAAATATTAGAATTACAATACTAATAATTATTAACTATGACTTTTATTATAAGCAATATTCAATTTGATTTAGTAGAACAATAATATTTATTTGAAATTTATATCAACAGAGTTTTACATTATATATATGTATATACATTCGTTTTTCGTTATATTTTGTGTCGACTGTCTCCAAAGGTCATGTCTATGTTACTTCAATTTCTAATAGTAGATACCTTAAAATTTGTTTTGAGGTATAATCCGCACAAGTGTTTCATGAAATTAGCTGATTTCCTCCTTTAATGTCCAGATTGACATCTCCACTTAGAATTATCGGAATGGGTCCAAATTATTTTTCCAATAATTCTTTAAAAATTTCAGTGGCTTTGGGCGTTTACATTACTAAATTTGTCTGGTAAATTTGTTTCTGTAACGTCACACAAAAATGGTGTAAAGGCCTTAAAGGCGATAAGGCCCCACCGCTGCCGTCAAACCGTACCGTACGCAGGCAGGTACATTTCGCTATCGTCGTCGACCTTCCCCACCACGCATGCATCGTCGAATCGCGCGTTAAATCTTGTATGTTGTTCGCGTTTGCACCAAGTTTTTTTTCGTCACGTCGTCATCAGCCGTTCGAGTATCCAAGACTACTGCCGAAGTCTCAGAATGAAACATTCACACTTCTCGTCATCCAACAAATTCTACATCTCAGGATGGATAACTTAGTGGAAGTATTTCTCGCGGTGGGCTGCGTGAGCGTTCCGCGTCCTCCACTAATTTATAATATTTTTTATAGTAAAAATACTCTTCACTCGCTACGTTACTTCTTTCCAATTTTAATTGATCATTATCAAACTTCATCAATATTTTTGGTATTGAAACTCTAACTTGTTATCGTTCTTTGTTTTTGTATATATATAAGACAATTCCTCCAGGTGGCACAAGATCTCGTTTTAATTCAGTAACATATCAATATAATCTAAAATATTGTCCGCTCGCTGTCATTCAACCGTGTTTCAACGAACGTATTTATATTTTAATCAGCACACCACAATCATATCCAAAATCGTTTTCATTTATTCAATTATAGTTATTATGAAATAGACGATATTGTAGAGACAAACATGATAAAGTGTCTACTAACTAATTATTACGTCCTAATTAATTTACTTCATTCAATTTAAATGTCTTTGTTAATTACAAACATTCGTTAAACTGATTACCAAAAATGTGTACAGAATATTACGATAGTTTTAGTATTTTATCAATAACAACAACTTACTTGTTAACTAGACGACGAGTGACGCCCTCGCGTCAGAGTTTGAGCATAAGGAATTTTTTTATTTTATGTTCAAACATAAAATGTATTCTACGTTAAAAAAAATTGTAAAATCAAATAATTATATACAAAATTATTCGAATTTTAGTTACCAAATATATAAAGTATGCAGTGAATTGGTGCTACGAGTTCAATCAAGGCACGTATTTATTTTCGTCAAATCTTTTGATAACTATACATTAGGTATAACATAAATATTTGTACAACTTCATACTATGTTAACATTTCTACGAAAATCATCTTTGAAAATACGATTTTAAACCTTTTGATTGTATTCATAGTTAATTAAAATTGTATAAGTTCAAATGCAAGTACACAATGTCATCGTATTTATATTAATTCCAAATATGGATTAATTAACTAGCGAACATAATTAGTAAACATTTTCGAAATATTTTTTTCCGATAGATTCGAATAATATTCAAAACAATCTAGTGCTAAACCTTGAGATTAACACTAGATTGTTTATTTTATAACTTAAAATATTCCTCAAGTCATAAAGTTTGCTTATTGTGTAATGTGTTTACATATTGTATACAAATTGTTTTCTCACAATTAAAACTAATTATCTTATGATACATTAATTTAGATTATAAATATTTGACGCATGCTCAAAGGTGCGCAGAATGTGAAAGTATGATATCAGATTGTTAATATAATGTTACATTATTAATGTTTTTTATAATTATCATACATTTTTTCTATATATTACTTGTACAATTACGTGTTTAATAGTACACCAAAAGTAATGTGTGAAACATTAATGATAATATTAAAAAAATTGTGTTCTCAAAAGGTATACTCCTATACCATACACAATTTAAGACGTTTTTAATACATAAAAAGTAACGTTCACTTCAAACCCTTTAGTTTAACATTGAATATAAAAAAACAAATTTACGACTATTTATTATTATATTATGACATGGAATTTGACACATGTTGTTATTTTAAACGTGTTCATAATATGGACGTGAAATTGATTAAACATTATTGTCTAATCAATAAAACTCTTAATAAAAAATATTGTTATATCATATTATTATATTATATATATTATAATAAAAAAATATTATTGTTAATAAACTATTAATAATAAACATTATTATATCATATTGTTATTTTATTAATATATTATATTATAAAAATTTTATTATTTAAATTAATTATATTTAGAAAAAAATGCATCCAAAATATTTTCCTAGTATGTAATTTGTATGTATATTACAGTATATTGTGCAAGGTCGAATAATTTTAATCATACATTTGTTTGTTTTATCAATAATCAATATAAACAAATATATTATATGAAAAAAAATGTATTCTTTTATATATTTATAATCATTATCAATACTTAATTGTATTTAGCAAAAATGTTTTCTTTTTTTAGAAGAAGAAGACGTCAGTGTTATTTTTCGTAATTTATTCCTCTCTAGTGGTTAGTAAATAAGTATTTTATGTGTTCTTATTCCAAAACGAATAATTAAATAAATTTAACTCTAACCATTTAAAACATAACGAATATTTCCTTAAACCATTTCTAATTATTACTTTCTTGTCCAGTGTCATGAAATCTCTATGATATGATTAGACATAATAAATACAGGAATTTCTCACATGCATAACTTAAAAATTAATTTATTGTTCACTTTTAAATATCATTTTTTCGTAATGTTCTTTTTTGAGGAAGACTTTTTATATTTATTAAAATAAAATCACTAGTGAAATTTGTTGTTCGTACTATAAAATTTACTAAACATGTAAATATTACTCGTAAGACAGTCGTGAGTGAAATATCACAACTTTCAATAAAACTAATACAATTCAATAAAAAATATGTTTATATTTTATTAATAAACTAATGCAAAAATTAGTTCAAATAAAATCACTAATAAAATTTGTTCGTACATACAAAAATTACGTAACATGATATTGTTACTCATAAGGAAGTTGAGGGTGAAATTTCACAACTTTTAATGAAACTAATACAATACAATACCAAATATAGTCATATTTCTCTATAAAAGTATATAACTTTTTGTTTTCTGCTTTTATAGTTAATAACAAGCATGCAAGCAGTATGTTATATTTTTTGCTTTAAAATAGTAACTTTTATTTCTGAATATATAAAATATTTCAATAAAGTTTAATTTTGAATAAACAACCTTATTATACTTATATATATATATATAATGATGATTAAATTACAGAATGAGATGGAACCTAGTTATAATTAATATAGTGAATATAATGTGTAGAATATTGATTGGAAACCACCATCAACTCAATTAGAAATTTCATTATTATTATTGGTATTCGATACAAAATTATTAAACATTTCCTTAGATAAAATTTGGAGTTCCCATAAAATAGTTTTAGTCAAATATATATTTTTATACAGGACCTCAATTCTATGTAACTGAAATATGTAGTTATTTCGTTTTAAAAAAGGAACAAATCATTTTGTACTAACGAATATTTTATAAAATTGAAAAAACAAAAAATAATAGAGTACTTGTGACTGTTTTATACTCTAATTTATAAATCCAAAATCACTAAATACTATACACTTTAACATGATGATGACATGATTTTGGGTTTATAAATTTAAGTTGAACAAACAATTAAACATTTACCAATTAAATTTAACTAATAACTGATTGATACGTCATGTAGACATTTTGAATTTCATCAGTGATTTATATTGAATATTATACTTATATCAATACAATGAATAAAGTATAATATTATATATTTATATAGAAGAGATACACAACTACATGAATGACGTGGGATCTACTCTCACAGGATTGATAGGTATGTAATATAAATTCTGTTTCATACAACATAATTATTATCAAACCAATAAATTGCATTTAGTTGATAACAATATTACATATTAAATAGTAATATTTTTAGGTACCTTACGTCTGTTGTAATTGGTCAATAATAAATAATGCTGTTATGTATTTTGCCCATTAAAAATTAAATAACCCATTCAATTAATAAACATAAGTCCATAGAATTAAAGTGATTTATCTGTATTTCCTTCTCATTTTGATTAACTAATAATTATAACAAACAATTCAAGCTACGATTTATAATTTATAATTATAAATAAAATTCCATTATCAATAGTCATTAATATTATTATTTTTGTTTTTTTTTCGTTGTGTTTGTTAGTACTTTTCAATTTTACTATCGAATTGACTAATTTCTTCAGTTCATTATAGTTAATAAAACTTCAAACAACATTGTAACGTTATGTACTTTGAAAAATTGTTTTTCGTTTTGTGGTTATAACTCATGACTTGATCCATGACCAAATGGTCCACATACACTGTTACAGCGAAGTGTTACAAAACAATCGTTCCCACAATCGTTCGTACATTCAACGCCCTTGATTCTTCAATTCCAGTCTTCCTAGGATATATATTATTGCATTTTCTAGGCTAAGACTAGGTCATATCCGTTTACCTGTTCACTCATTTTATTTGGGTCAAAATTCATCTCCCCTTTGCCCTCTTCATGTTTCACCAAATATAGGCTTTTCTTCTTATCTTCTTTTTCATTGATCCAGACTTTCCCCAATTAGAAATAATCTTTTCCGATTCCTTTTAAAAAATGACATAGTTCCTAATCTCTACAATATCCTTAACTGTTTAAATATTTCGATTATTATTAAAGTTTTCCAATTTTCTTCAACATCAGGCTTCGTTTTATAATTGTATCTGTTTATTATAAGATATGCATATGTTATTTTTAAGTGCTAAACTAAAATTTGTAAAACAAAGCTAAATAAATAAAAAAAAACTCATGACTCGTGGAGTTATAATAGATTTATCGTTATATTGACGTTATATCTGATTAGATGATTGTGATTTGTGTAAATAATTCATTCATCTTAAAAATGTATTTGAAGCAGATTATTTTCATTTATAACGATTATAATTTGGATACTATAATACATTAATCTACAATAGCGTGTTGACTATTTTTTACAATTTCAATAACTACTTCTATTAATCGTCATGTATATATACAAGCAATGAATTGATCCAAGAACCACTTGATATTCTTTTTATAATTATAACTGTTATTTTTTTGTGAATTTTTTTTAGATAAATCGACTGCATTAAATCCACAAGAATTTTGCAGAGTAGTACAAAACCCTCCTACGCCAATATTGAAAGAAACAGAGCAGTGCAGTACGTCAAACCCTTAACATAGTATAGATGTTGGAGAATTATCAATATACGATGACTTTTTACAAGATTATAATCCAAAATAGATCTGAGAATATTGCCGTGATTTTAAATAACTTCTAAGAATATCATAATCTCATAAGCTCCACACACATGCGTTTTGTTTTAATAACGATTATAATTTGGATACTATATTACATTAATCTACAATAGCGTGTTGACTATTTATTACAATTTCAATAACTACTTCTATTAATCGTCATATATATATATACAAGCAATGAATTGATCCAAAAACCACTTGATATTCATTTTATAATTATAACTGTTATTTGTTTGTGAATTTTTTTTAGATGAATCGACTGCGTTATATCCAGTAGATTTTTGCAAAGTATTACAAAACTCTTCTACGCCAATATTGAAAGAAACAGAGCTGTGCAACTCTCAAAGTAATATAGATGTTGGAGACATATCTATATATGATTACATTCAACCAAATCATAATCCATAAAAGATCTGAGAATATTGCCGTGATTTTAAATAACTTCTAAGAATATTATAATCTCATCAGCTCTAAACACATGCGTTTTGTTTTCATGTTTGTATTATAAATATAATAAGTACGCAGCTCTGGCCAGATTTCTGCGCACCAATTATTGTTTGTTATTAAAATATTTCTTTGTATTGCTATGAATTATTTATATTATTTGTTCATTTATTATATTATCTTATGTTATCGACAATACGATATTAGTGAATAGTAATATTGATTTCCTTAATAACCGTTGTATTGAACTAGCTATATGACATTTCGTACATTCATGACGTTCAATACTATTTAGTCCTCTTGACCAAGTTTGTTGAAACCATTTTTGATCCAAGCAATGTTCGACTGATTAGCAGAAATAACAGAAAACATACAACTAATACAATATATGCGATCAGTGAGTATATCCGTGTTTCAATGTTCAAAGACCCTTGGTTTTTTTCACAAGTCGACCGAATCGTAGTCCTTGGGACTAATGTCGGAAGACGGGCGTGCATGAGCATTGTTCGAACTGATCGGATTAGCCTCTGAGGAGACTGGAGCGTTGTTTCCCTGAACGCGTCGTTTACCTAACCACGAGCGCCGAGCGGACCATCCGACCCTCCGAGAGGAGTCGAGACGCTCCGCTCGTACCGCTAGACGACCGCTATCACGCGCGGTTATCACAACCCACGGTGAGGATCAGCACTATCATAACCGTAGATGTACACCTACTGTTCGGGCCTCCAGACGTTAGAATGTGCCGCCGTGCCGATTAGGTCTGGGACCGGTCCATCAGAGCGCGCCGGTTTGTGACAAAAGCCCGAAAGATTTTTTGTTGTTCATTCTAACCGGCCGTTATGTTGTTCGCCGTCCGCCGTTCGTGGTCTGGTGTTGTCGACCATCACTTTCTTTTCGCTCTGGTACGATCCCGCACAGTGAAGAAAAAGTGTGCGCCGTTACGTCTTTTTTGTACGCATGTGTTTTGCGTTCTCGCGTTCCATTGCGTTTACGCGTCATATTATTTAGTGTTAAGTTTTTGTTTTGCGTTCTCGCGTCCCTTTTGCGTGTACGCGGTTATCCAACAACGCGTCGATCCGTCATCAACAATATTTTTCATTCAGTATTTGAAGCGCTGTATATACCTAACCTAACACGTATTGTATTATTCAATGTTTTGTTAATTATGAATTGATTATGAATATAAGCACTTAAAATACTAGCGTCATTTCGTCGTGTTCTGTTTATTGTTTTCGCTGTGAGTCCTATTCCTGTACAACACAAGTCGAGTCGACAACCGCTGTTTCGTATGATCAATTCGGCGCCAACACCTATTATTTTGTGTCGTAACCACGCCAGTATGGCAACAGAGGCACACAGGGATAATTTCCAAGTCTCTCTTTAGGTACGGGCAGACGTGATCAATAGCAGAACCAGGCTTCACTGTTCCGCAATCCCCGAGCTTTCCCTCGACCGTCTTGCGTACAATGTCCTCGTGGGGGGAAACCTAATGCTGAATCATCCACAGAAGTAGCCACAAATCGAACGCCAGCGTTACAACACCGCCGTTCGTATTCGCCAGATATCGATCCATGTGACTTTCAGCCGTTTCCAAAATTAAAAGCGCGTTGAAAGGAACACGTTTTGAATCCCGTTAAAAATACCCCGGGAAGAGCAAGACGTCCTCTTGTAACCAACGCTGCGCCTCATCCTCGAAAGGTTACGATCTGAAACCCGGTGCTGGTGGTCCATAAAGACGACCCGGGATTCGATCGAACATCGCCATTCAACGAGTGAGTAGCCTCTCGAACTAACTCTAACCTAACTAATTGAAGGTATGCGGACATCAGGCTTAAGTGGACTTTGGCTCATGGACTTTGCGCGCGTCTCACGCGTGTCCGGTAGCCGATAACTGAATATCGATGATATTCAACATTTTTTTAAAAATAAAATCATAATTGTATCCGTTTCCTTTGGTTTTAGCGCGACGGTGGCCAGACGACAGCAATGGATTCGGGTCAGATTTAATAGACGACGTCCCGTTCATGGCAGACCGATCTTACAACGTCCGACGGATCCGTTGGAAACGCGTCGGACGGTTCGAAATCGAAACGGGTCTTCGGATCGAATGCACGCGGCCGACGTTGCGCGTACTGCTGTTGTCGGAATCCACGAATAGCGCCGCCGTCGCCGTCTTGTCGGGCATGTAGAGAGATTACGCGAACTTCGAACCCCGTTCGCGTACATTTGCAGCGAACGCGGTTCTAATCGGGATCGCATTCGGTATCGAAATGAGGACAACTGTCGTGTGCACTCGACGAGAGTGCGCGTAATTATTCCCCGTGTACGGCCTGCCAGAACTACTGTGGTAACCCGTCGTGACGTTAAATCAACCCGTAGTACCCGTCGGAATATATTGCTATGTCCACTATGATATTTTCCATTTATATTTCTATTAACAACGCTGGACATTAAAAAAAGTCAACTCGTTGTTTATGGTTGAATCGCCGAACCAATTAATTTTTTCAAAAATTGACTTTCAACTTAATCAACTGTTTTATTTTTTTTTTTAACGTCACTTATTCTTAAAAAAGCATTAGAAGCGAGTCAAAATTAACAATGATTCCACGTCAAATACTATCGTATCGTTCATAGTAGTGTTCGGAATAATATTAAAGACTGTTTATATAAGATATATATAAGATATAAGATATGAGTGGCGCAACCAGGATTTTGTCATCGGGCGGGCACGACAAAATAAACTCTCTTCATCTTAATTGTATCAAATCAAGCACTACAATTTTTCTTCAAAAATGTATCGGCATATGATTTGAATTTCCTCAAATTCACAAATTCTTAAAATCTAAAAATCATAACTACGGAGCTAAATATTTATGCAAGTCATATGATAATGTTAGGTTAGGTCCGGACCCTTCGATGTGCCACTAGCGTACGTGTTATCCATACTTTATTAATACTAATAATCCTGGTATTTGCCGTGCATATCAACGGTCACTCGCGTGTGGCCGCAATTGACGATTCCGAGTTGTCGCACCACCGCCGGATCGTTATGCAGCTGGGCGGCGGTGGACGCTAGAAAATCTGGTCCGAATACGATATCGACGCGCACTTATATGTAATGTCAAACATCAAAATATTGTTTTTTTTCTTCGATTCGATTTAAACGACAATGAAATTTTTTGCCGAATTAAATGCATTATTTTAAAAATGTAGGAATAAAGTTTTAATTTCTGTGTACGTGTCAAGTATTGGAACGAGCCGTTTATTTACAGTATACGTGGCGGGTATTTATGAACACATGTCCTTGAAAATATACTACGCTTTAGTTAAACAATTGTTCATATAACACCTATTCGACGATTTCAATCGTAAAAAAAAACCGACTATAGTTTAAAACACGATTCGGTTCTTATTAATACGACTTACTTTGTTTCTGAACATATTCCAAGGAAATTGATAATGAAACATGACATTTTCGTTTACTAAACTCTTTTGTAATATAATTATAATTTATAAGAATCTCTGTACGAGTTGTTTAAATATTCATGTCATTTTGTTGTGAAGAATACTATTTCCGAAACCTCATGTTTATTGACATCGATTTCATAACAATTTTAAAATGTTGAATCGTTGTTATTCATGTAGGTATTATAATTAAATGAGACAGTGGCGCAACCGTGATTTTGACATAGGTGGGGTATGACAAAACCAAACCATCCTCCATCTTAATTGTTAGGAATCAGTCACTACAATTTTTTTGTGGGTGTAGGTAAGAATATGTCCGAACCCGCAGTCTATCACCTTGTGCGCGACACTGAATATATATTGAAATCGACTTAACCTAACGAGTTGAAAAGCCATTGGCCTGTATGAGAGTACGTCCACCTCTCCGCGGCGGAAAAACCGGCCTCCAATGATCTGGTGTTAAAATGTTCCTCCGACGGACGTTACAATACGTACGTGGATAAAAGAGAAAGAAAACAACGTTTGCGAAACGCGCGTGTTTGTGTAATGCGAATTTCGTGCGCGATTTGGGTCGTTTTTGGTGCACTATGCGAAACGATAACGCTTACGGTTGGAGGGAGGGGTGAGGAGGTTTTTCGATTGCGATTTCGTGCGATTTCATCCGTACCGTGTGAGTTCCAGAAGTGTTTGGTGTATTCTCGAAGATTTCGGTCGTTTTTTCTGTCGTTCCGACTGGTTTGCCCGTATGTCATGTTCGTTCTCGTTTTGTTGTCGAACGCCGGTGGACACGGAACGGACGTCGTCACGAGACGAGCGCGTTGAAGCGGCCGAACGCGAAGAGAAAGGGACGGTCGTTTTGTTTTTGTGTGTCAAGGCGACGGCGGTGGACCGCGGCGTGTACGCCACTACGAAACGTCGACTTTTGGTCGCCGGAAACTTCGTGTCGCTGTAACACGTCGTCGGCGATGGTCGGCGGGCAATCTCCGGAACGGCGAGAAATGGTAGTGCAAGATGATTTCGTGTCGTTGGCTTTTTACTATGCATTTGCTGAACCGTTGTTGTGGTATGTTCAAGCGTTCGGGTCAGCGTTTGGCGCGCAAGACTGGACCGTACCGTCCGCGAATGTTCCGATCACGGAAAGTCAACTCGCTTGCGCTAAGCCGGAAGTGAAGTGTGTGTTTGGAGACAACGCGACGACATCCGTCCCGTAGCGTTTCGGCATCCGTCTTCCCCGACACTGCGATCGGGTAGACGTATGCGCATTTGGTCGAACGGTGTGAATTCCTGTTAATGTAAATGAACGAGAAAATTAAATGCTCCAAGAAGTTACGTGTTAATGCGAAAATGTCCGTTCCGTAAACGTCATACGGCCGACGTCGTCGTGGCGCGAGTGTAGAGTTCCGATCGGGTAGAAAAGTCCCGAAACGAATACTGGTCTTCGTGACGGCACAGGACGAGATTTCGGCGCGAGCGTCGTTGGCCGACTAAACAAACATCCGTCGTAGCCGTCGCGGGTCGAATGGGAGGAATCTGTGCGACCGCAGCGGACACAAACTGGACGTGACAACGTCGACACGACCTCGAGAGTATATTGTCAGAAACCCCGAAGCGCGTGCCGATGTTATTACAATTATTATTATTAATGCTTTTACTACTACAACATTGTGCTCGAATCGGCCGCGGACGCGTTCTCTTTGTGCGCGCGCAGAACGGCGTACTTTTGTGTACGTTGTCGTGTCGTTTTAAATACACCGACGCAACGCGTTCGCGAACACGCCCGACGATCCGACAGAGAACCGTTCGTGGTTTAAACCGTCCGCCCTGACCGCCGTGTCTGATTCGCGTCCGTCGGACACGATTTCCTGAAATACCGATTGGAAAATTAACGACCGCGGAAAGTCGACTCGCGCGCGCGAACCCGGAAGTGAAGGGTATGTTTAGAAACGGGGCGACGATGTTTCGAACCGTTCTGAACGTTTACTGGGTTTCGTTTTTTGCGGCGCAACGCTCGTTTTTAGATTAGACGCGATCTAGTGAAAATACGCACGCACGCTACCGCTACTACTGCCGCCGGGTACTTGCCGTCGTTCTCGTGCGGTCCGATGACAAACACGACGTCACTAACGAGCGAGTTGATTTGCTCGACCCCGGGTGACCGTGTACAATTATCGCGTGGCCGCGCGTTCGATACGAATTACGTTCAAATCTTCAACCGTCGCCGTACTCCAGAAACGCGTTTTTTATTCGTCACTTCCGCGCGCGTCGTCGGCGTACACGACCGCGATCGTTCCGACAATAACGACGGCGACAAACGACGCACGCGAACGCCCGTGAAATAACAAAACCAAACAAACGCGTCTGTCCAAAAACGTGCCCGAGAACTGTCGGCTAGTCCGCTCAGCCGCCCAAAGAGAAAAACACTTGAAGGACAGAGGAGAAATATCAAATATCACGGTGAACGTCACTACAATCGTCATATACTATACAATGATACTATGCGTGCACGTTAAGCTCGTGAAATGTTCGCGTATTTAATTACGTTGTTCACGATCATAATAGCAGACGAGGGTAATCGAAAAACTCATTTTTCTTGATGTCATGTCAAATGATCCTCACCCCCAAATTTTTTCAAATGTCCGCTACACCCCCGGAGAAAATCGTCTGAAAGAAACACCGACGGCACGCCGCGTAGACGGTCACGACCACTGAAACGAGCGACCGCTTGGTCTGACCTCCTCGTGGCTGGGGACCGGGCCAGGGAAATTCCTCCACGGGTCGTGGCGTCCGCCGTGTAGGAAGTAGCCGGAGCAGAAGCACGCGCGTGGACTTATCTCGGACGACGTTCATCTGGGACGGTGGACATATAGGCGGCTGACGCTTTAAGGCCCGCGCGACGGGAGGTCGACGGCGAGTCGCTCGGCGAAGATAGATTTATGTCTCCGGTGATTCGGCGTCGACGTCCGTCCTGTCGTTCCCGCCGCGTACCCAGTGCGAATGGTGCCGCGGAGAGCGGAAAGGTCACCCCCCAACAGCAGGGAGACTTTTTTTGTTCGTTTTAGCCCTCGGTCGCTACACCGCGGGCGGTGCACCGCGCCCGAGTGCTTTCGACCGTACCTGACCCGGTCAGAAGAGCTCTCGGTGTGCCCAGTCGACGCGTCACCCGCAGTATGTCCGCGAGTGGCCGCGTCGGCCGTGTACCCACGGGGGTCGTCGTCGCGTACACGTAACCTGGTGTTTTTACTCTGCAATCGCCGGTTTTTTCGACGGGACGACGGGCCGGCCCCGGAAGTCGCGCCGGTCCTCGTCGTCCGTACGGGTCGCGCGGGAGGTTAACGAAAAGCTTCCGGTCGGAACGCCGCGCGCGCCCGGAGGTCGCCGATACGGACGGACGGACGGGAGATACATAGAGAGAGAGAGAGACGGCGTATTACTTACTTTTACGGCACGTGAAATCAATTTTAACGGTCCCGCCGCTAATTGACCGGACGGATGTGCGTAAGTGCGCCGCCCACGGACCGACGCGGCCGGGGGACGTTGATAATTACCCGCGCGATCGGTCGGACGTTCGTCATCGCGCGTCGGCGCCTGGAATCGGTACGTCGCACGCGTGCGCCGAAACGTTCTTACGCCCCCAGACACGGGTTTCGGGCACTGAAAATATCTGAACTCCGGGTGACATGATTCCGGTCGGCGACGGTCATTCGAATCGGACGCTGAAAAGTATGACCCGACGACACGTCAGTGGCAATGACGGTGGTGTTCAAGGCGGGGCCGGGGCTACGTTCACAACGACAGATACGGCAAAAGGGCTCGGATCATGACGAGTTAGGTTTATGAACCCTGATCGTCCAAACGCGGGACGACACGACGACGGAATTCAAACCGCGAAATGTTCTATCGAGTGGCCGTGGCGCGGCTGCGGCGGGTGACTGCGAAATCGGTTTTGCTCCCGGTCAAATTTCAATTGCGACTCGGCCGAAACGAGACGCGCGCCGTCGAAAACCGATCCGCCGCCGGAGAATAGAGCGCGCGACACGCGATTTTCGTTTGTTGTCCGTTTTACGGTTTCGTCAAGCCCCCGATCACGTCGGGCGACTTTACTCGGGACCAAGTCGGTGCATTGCACACGCGAAACAAGAAGTTCTCGTTAGTGGCTCGAATGCGCCTGGCCGATGGCGCCGTGCCCCGCGAAGCGAGCGAACGCCAGTTGGTTAGCAGGTGCGTGTAAGATCGTCCAACGCAACCGAGGCTTTTATTAAATTAACAGTCAATTATTTGAGCTTTTGGGGTTCTACACATTTGCCGACGGGTGTAAGATCGAGTAAAGTCGTCCGACCTATGTGCGTAGCTCAACATCTCCTCTTTGATTTTTATCCCGAAAGTATTTGTCACCGAAATTTTCAATGAGGCGTACCGAAGGAAGTACGGACACATATGTTCACACGAAACTGAAAAACTATCGACTTACGGGCTGCCGCCGCCGAGTTACTGGGGATACGTTGAATACGTTTTACTTTTGGCGTGGCGGCCGCTCAAACGACGAGACTCTCAATTTAAAAATTTTTTATTAACAATTTTTCACGACTTAATATTTTTCTCATTCTACATACAACCGTTTACGTTTAATACATCGCTCCGTCCGTACGTTTTTAACAACACCCACGTCGTGTGTAAACAAACAATGACCAATATAGGTATATTTCTCATACGGTATACAGTGTAAATAATTCGAATATAGAAAACATATGCGTGCGGTCTGTGTAAAAATCAAAAATATAAAATAACATTTTTCATAGGAAAAACGGTAATACTTGGTGGGGGGGACGTATTGTTCTTCTCCTTCTAAAATGACGCCAACAAACAGTAATAATAAAATAAAATAAATATAATAAATATGTTCATATATATAAATATAATATATTCGGGTTATATTTAGTTTAAAACGACAAATGTTTCGTCGACTGTACAAACACCAATGTATATTTTTGTTCGTTGTTCGCTAAAGCCCGCGACCTTATAATTTTCTTCAAAACACATTTGATGGCAGTCAGTAATTGCAATTCCACCTAACTTAAAATTGCACTTCAGTTTCCCTACAACAATAATACGGCTTAGTACAAATTAAAACAAACACGAGGTTAGCATGGATTTCCGGAAACTGATGTTTATAACGGCAGCTATCACAATTACTTACGGAAACGATGATAGTAAGTACACTACATATTTTAAAAAGCATAATAATAATATTGCGAAACCGTCAAACAATCAGCCACTGGAAGTACTGGATGCCCATAATACGTACCTAAACAAAATCTACACAACGATTTACATATCCATACAACAAATATAACTGATTTCGTAACAAACTAACAAATAATATAAATGCTATTATTTCCCAAATATCCTCCATAACTATTCCAGGAAATACCACCAGAAGCCTAAAAGGAAATTGGAATAGAATATCCCTAAGTCAATAAAAAAAAAAAAAATAGGTCATTATGTAAAAACCCTAACAAAACGATGTCCTATTAATATAACATTTGGATAATAACATTGTTAATTTTGTGTTTACATTAATAGATAAAAATAAAAGAAGTATGTATATTTACAAAGTTATTTATGAAATAATTCTATTTGAATTGAAATATTGATATTTTTCGTATAATTGATCATAACGTCAATCGTTTTAAAAGTGTTCGAATAATAATTTACTTTCGGTTAGCTATGGGATACTCATTTTGTAACACAAACCCGTAAGATTCCTTTAATATATTTTTTAAATTTAATCTTTTCAAGAGCATTTCTACATTTTCAAGTATATTTGTACGTACTGTCTAGTGCATTTATCGCTAAAATTCGAGTTTCAAGTTTTACATTTATTTCACGACGTTCGTTTAATGTTTCCATGATATATTTTAATAAACCTATTAATTACTGGAGACGCCAGCAACGGAAAATGACGGCTGATAGCCAAACATCAAAAGGTGATTAATAGTCGTTAACAGACATAAAGCCCGATCAACCGGTCAGCGCTAGTTTTTCGTGATCGCATGGTTGCAGTGCGCACGTAAAATATAGAGTATCAATTGTTACAGCGGTGGGTATGAACAACGGCCTGCGGGGGTCAGCGTTCTTTTTTCGTGTTCGCGACTATAGTGTACACAGTTGCCTCGCATATTTATTTGTTGAATGTAAACATAACTCTCGATACCAATGCTTCACGTGTGTCAATACTACGGTATTTAAAATTTTATTACGAATTTCCTTTAATTATTAAATTTTTTTTATCAATTTTCTATAATACTTCTCTGTATATATTTTCGTGTTTTGTCTATTAACATAAAATCAACTATCCGTCTAGTTTTGAGGTGAGCGCAAGTGAAAAAATGTTTCCGTTACAATAACATTGATATAAGCAAACGCGGTAAACGCGATCTAGAATTTTTCTTCGAGACAAATTTGTTAGCATTCCAAATGCATTCTCACCTAACGTATGAAAACATATTTGTGTTACTGCGGTCCATAACGACGTGATAATGGATTATATTTTTGTTTGGATTATTATTGATTTTAGTTTTGGAATACATTGTATGAATAACTACACCCAATACATTTTACGGAATACAATATGAAATAAAATAATTGTTAATTTACAAAAGTTATATCGTTGTACATAACCTCATAGTGTAAACACCCAACTAAAACGATACGTCTTATTTATATTAAATTGGTAGTATAACAATGTCAATTTATTAATTTTTGTAGAAGCAAATGAAGAAGAAATTGGTATTTATATTTAGAAGATAATTAATGAAATAATTCTACTTTAAATAAAATATTTATATTGTTCGCATTATTGATTATAATGTCAATCGTTTTCAATGTTTTGGAATGGTAATTTACCTTCGGTTTTTTATAGTACACACAGTTGCCTCGCATTTTTAAATGTTGTATGTAAACATAACCCTCGAAACCACTGCATCACGTGTGAAAATTTTATTACGAATTTCTTTTAATTATTTAATTTTTTTTTTTATCAACCGTCTATAATACTTCTCTCTGTATATTTTCGTGTATTTGTATATTAACATAAAAATCAAGTTGTCTAACACAACATAATGACATATATAATACATAATGTCTAACACTCTAAAATAGATTTGGCGTGCGATCTACTCGTTTTACGCCTAGTATATGTAAAACGATATTACGTTTGCGAGTGCGCACATAATTATGTGGAGGATTCTTAAACCATTTTGTGTGTTTATCTTTCCCTAAGTAATACGAATTTTGTGATATAAAACTACGACTTCTAGAACGAGATATTTGCGGAGTATTTAATCGTTGTGTACTAATCCTAGGTTCAGAAATGTCACTATCAGTCTCACTTTCACGTAATTCGACGGGGTATACACTAAGATCAGCATCGGTATCGTCTGAATCTTCTAAAATTTGGTCTTCAGTTTCCTCTAATTCTTAGATAGGAGGTAGGATTAAATAGGAGTTAGTTCGTTTCTAAAACGAAATAATTTTATTTGGCATGATAAATTGAAAAAAAAAATAGAAATACGTGTACGTCATCGACTGCGTCGGCGGTGCTAAAAATATTACGCAATTAATACACTGTTAACACGACGCTCACTTTATCGGTACAATCGACTTGGTCAGTTAATAACTATTCGAGAAAGATCAATAGAATTATCATTTATTCTAGTAAATATTTATTGGAATGTCATTTGAAGGTATTAATAGTATGAAATTACTTTGATAACATTTATACGACTGACATTCAAAATATTATTTGTGTGAGCGACACGCTCACATATGTATCAATGGCGGGTTAAGGTTATCTGTAGTGTACTCAGTTGCCTTGCATATTTAATTGTTGAATATAAACATCATCCTCGAAACGATTGCATCGCGTGTGTCAAAACTACAGTATTTAAAATTCTATTACGAATTTTGTATACGTATTTAATTATTTTTTTATCAACCTTATACAATACATTTTTGTACATATTTTCGTGTGTTTGTCTAAAAACATAAAAATCAACTATCTGTCTGGTTTTGGAGTAAGCGCAAGTGAAAACATGTTTTCGTTACAATTACATTTATATAAGCGACCTTAAAATTTTTCTTCAAGACAAATTTGATGGCTCTCTGTAATTGCATTTTCACCTAACGTAAACAGACATGTCCCCGTGTTATTGTGGTCACGGTGTGGACACTGATAAGAAATAACATGGGTAACTTAGGACGGCGGCCAAATCAAAGCGGCCATGTTTTCGGAGGTGTGAATGTTATCACTTAAAAAAAAAAAATAGAAACTATAAAATCAGTAGAATTGGGTAAACAAATAATAATATATATAAATATAATATAAATTATAAATATAAAAACTAAAATCGCATATGATGTAATTATAAAACTGTAGAAAACAGTTACGATAAAACACGTGAAATGCGTTGTGACACATCACTCATGAACTAAGTTGTGTTAACATATTATCACTAAATAGTAAATAAACAAATATGATAAATTTTCCTCCGAAAACATGGCCGACTGAATTGACATTATCAACGAAATGTCTACCCCGTGCTGCGGTGTATAACAACGTGATAATGGATTTTAATAGACAACGGAATTTGATTGCGGTTATTGGATTCACTATTGGAGTACATTGTATGTGTTAATTAAAATTATTTTCTTGCTAATTATATTGTAGATTATAGTCAAGGTGGCTTACACTGTGTTGCAGCCACTCTGTTATTAGTGTAAATGAATTGTAGGGATTCGTGTTGTTGTGTCCGAGATGTCGGAGAAACACGGAGTGGTCTGTGACTCTGGCATCGGTTACGTTTTGTGAGTGCGTGTAAATTGTAAACATATTAATAATAATAAAGCAAAATTTGATTTAACAAATCAGAAGTGGGATATTCGCAAAAAAAATAAAAGTATCTGCAAGTGCCTGCGTACTGGTGAGCGAAGTGAGTAAACAAAGAATTTTTTTCAAAGCGAACACGTGTTTTTTTTTCGCGACCGAGCGTAATTGATCTGAAGTGAGTGACGAAACAAATGAATTACAATCTTATTCTTCCGCGATCGGAGTGATAGCAGCAATCGTGATAGTGATATCAAAATGTCGAATAGTGGTGTTGACGCGGAATGTCGTGCACCAACTTATAATGAGTTGTTTGAGGCAGTACGTGTCTTAATGGACAAGGTGAAGGCGTTGGAGAGAACGTAACGCGAGGCAACTCCATCCGATACAGAATCGAGGATGGTAAGAACGGAATATAGGGTGTTACAGGATTTCGACAAGTCAGTAAAAACGTTCACTGGGCGAGAAGATCCTCACGAAGCAGACGCGTGGATCAGGTCGGTTACTGCTTTAATTAGTTTAAACTCGTGGCCGTTTAATGTGAGTCTGCAGTATGTTAGTGCAAATGTCACGGGTGCAACAAAGAATTGGCTCGCTGGGCACCACTTCAACTGCTGTGAGGAGTTCGAAAGGCTGTTCTGCTCAACGTTCGTACGTGAGTTACGTATGTCCGATAAGTGGAGTGCACTACAACGTCGTGTCCAAGGACGAGATGAACACGTGATAGATTATTATCGGGACAACACGAAATTGTGTCGAGATCTATCATTGTCGTTTGAAGAAGTCAAAGATCATGTTATTCAAGGCATACACTCCAAAGATCTAGAAATGTTTGCACTGGGACGACAACACAGACATGAAATAGAATCAATTAGCGATTTATTCGATTTGACGATAATGAATGCACTGCGAAGTGATATGGTGAGGAACCGACGTAACAGAGAACAACGATCTGCAGAGAATACCCATGTATTATTAATATATGCAAGAAAAAACGCACAAAGAAGACGCAAAGTCACTCTAAATACAACTGAAACGTATGTGATTCCACAGAAGAGGAACGACGATAGACTGGCTGGTGGAACCACTGCACGAGATGTTATGTCAGATGAGTGTTGGTATTATCACAAGACTGGGCGCATTGGAAGAGCCTGTCAGAAGCGACGAGAAGCTCTCGTATACTACGAATGCAATCAAAAGGGACATGTACGCAGAACCTGCCCAAAACTAACCGAGGTGATGGAAACCAACGTGTCTAATACTGACCAAGCTGTAAACTCTATGTACAACCACCCATATATTAAGGAAGTAATGATACTGGAAAAAACGCTCTCAGTATTGATACACATGGGATCACGATATTCATTAACCAAGCGAGCTGTTAACAAAGGAAGTTGTATTAGAGTCAACAAGCAGCCCTTGTATGGTATTGGGAGTACTACTGTTCCCACAACCACTACCATAGGTACGGCTGAAGCACTTATTACAGTGGATGGAGTAGTAGCAGGACCTGTAACAATACTTATAGTACCAGATGGAGCATAGAGAACGGACCTCATAGTGGGTGGAAGATGGCTGGATCTACCAAATGTGACGTATTATAAACATGACGGAAATTTCATTATCAAACATATATCGAAGGAAATTATGACTACTTCTGAAGTAACACATAACGATCTAGTCGATTCAACTGTTCATGTGGTGGAGTTGAATGAGAACACAGAACCAACGGCGCTTACAGAGAAGGATTTTCAGTATGTGAACGAACTCGTTTTCTAGGAAGAACAAGAAAAGTTGCTGAACTTGTTGAACGAGTATAGAGAAACGTTCGCTAAGACTTTGAGTGAGCTCGGTTGTACTACATTGGCGACGATGAACATTGAGATTTACATATAGGGTGGGTAATGCAATTGGCAGCCGATGAAAACAAGCAATATGCCACGACGGCTCATGTTACTCAATTAGAATCGTGAAAGATCCAAACCGATGTGGACCAAGTAGAGCAAAGAGAACTAGAAGAACAGGATGAACAGCCGAAGAGTGAACAAAAGGAGGGAAACACTAGTCGCGCCGGAAGGACTTTAACTAAGCCCACGAGGTTCAAGCTCTACTATAGTCCGCGACACGAAAAGTGGCGGGTAACCGTCACGCACCAAGCGGATATTTTGCGATAGTGGTTATCAAAACATTTGCCGCGCTTTTAAAAATGATTCTTTTTTCTTATATATCATTTTTTTAACGCTTCAACGCGGTGGAATGCAAGAATATATATTAAAAAAAAAGTTATAAAAATTTGAAATTGTACAATAGCACGCAGTAGATAACACGATGAGACAGAAGGTTGCGGTAAAATGAGAACCACTGACAACAGACTGGGCGAGGTCCGGGGTATGACGGCGGCCACCCGCCACTTTTCGTGTCGCGGACTATAGGAAGGCATTCAAGGACGAATTAGCTGTCAGGAAGGCCGATTGTTAATTAGATTATTTTCTTGCTAATTATATTATAGATTATAGTCAAGGTGGCTACACTGTGTTGCAGCCACTCTGTTATTTGTTTGAATGAATTGTAGGGATTCGTATTATTGTGTCCGAGCTGTCGGAGAAGCACGCAATGGTCCGTGACTATGGCATTGGTTACGTTTTGTGAGTGCATGTAAATTGTAAACATATTGATAATAATAAAGCAAAATTTGATTTAACATATGGATAACTACAATCTATACATATTACATAACTTCATTGTGTATGCACACAACTAAAACGATATGTTCTATTTATATTAAATTAGTAGCATAACAATGAAAAATTTATTGTTTTCCTTAGAAATGCTTGAAAGAGAAAATAGTATGTATATTTAGAAAAAAATTAATGAGATAATTCTATTTGAAATAAAATAGTTGTATTATTCGTATAATTGATTATCAATCGTTTTGAAAATGTTTGGATAATAATTTACTTTCGGTTAGCTATGCGATACTCATTTTGTAACACAAACTCGTAAAATTCTTTTAATATTTTTTTAATTTAATATTTTCAAGAGCACTTCTACATTTTCAAAGACATTCATACGTACTGTCTAATGCATTTATCACTAAAATTCGAGTTTCATGTTTCATTTCATGATTTTACCGTTATTTCACAACATTTATTTAATGTTTCCATGATATATTTTAATAAACCTATTAATTACTGGAGACGCCAGCAACGGAAAATGACGGCTAATAGCCAAGCATCAAAAGGTGATTAATAGTCTTTAATAAACATAAAGCCCGATCAACCGGTCGGCGCTAGTTTTTCGTGATCGCATGGTTGCAATGCGCACGTAAAATATAGAGTACCAATTGTTACAGCGCGGTGGGTATGAACAACGGCCTGCAAGGGGTCAGCGTTCTCTTTTCGTGTTCGCGACTGTAGTATACACAGTTGCCTTGCATATTTAATTATTGAATATAAACATAATCATCGAAACCACTACATCATTGTCTTCATTAGAAAGATTGAAAGACGAATTAGGTATGTATGTTTATAATATAATTAAAGAGATAATTGTAATTGAAATATAATATTAATATTGTTCGTATAATTGATTATAATATCAATCGTTTTCAATATTTTCTGACGGTAATTTACCTTCGGTTTTTTATAGTACACTCAATGGTCTAACATATTTAATTGTTGAATGTAACATAACCCACGTCACAACTGCATCATGTGTGTCAAAACTACAGTATTTAAAATTGTATTACGAATTTCGTTTAATTATTTAATTGTTTTTATCAACTTTCTATAATACTTCTCTGTATATATTTTCGTGTATTTGTCTATTAACATAAAATCAACTATCCGTCTGGTTTTGAGGTAAGCGCAGGTGAAAAATGTTTCCGTTACAATTACATTTCTAAATGCATTCTTACCTAACGTATAAAGACATATTTGTCTTACTACGATCCATAACGACGTGATAATGGATTATAATAAACAACGGAATTTTATTGCAGTTATTATAAAATTTACTATTGGAATACATCGTATGGATAGCTAGACGAAATACATTTCACGGAATACAATATTTAATATTAAAATTATAAATTTATAAAAAATTATATCATTGTACATAACTTCATAGTGTAAACACCCAACTAAAATGATACGTCTTATTTATATTAAATTGGTAATATAACAATGTCAATTTATTAATTTCTATAGAAGCAAATGAAGAAACAATTAGTACGTATATTTAGTAGATAATTAATGAGATAATTACAATTTTAAATAAAATAATTATATTGTTTGTATAATTGAGTATAATGTAATCGTTTTAAAATGTTTGGATAATAATTTTCCTTCGATTACCTATGCTGTACTCATTCTGTAACAAATCTGTAAGATTCTTTTGTTATGAATGTGAACACGACTTTTTTTTCATTTTTCGGAATTAAATTTTCTCAATAATCGTTTCAAAATAATAATAATCGTTTTAAGAGTGTTCGAATAATAATTTACTTACAGTTAGCTATGCGATATTCATTTTGTAATACAAATCCTTAAGATTATTTTAATATTTTGTTTTAACATAATCTTTTGAAGAGCATTTTTTTCATTTTCAAGGACATTTATCTAATGCATTTATCACTAAAATTTGATTTTCATGTTTCGTATCAAGATTTAGTCGTTATTTCACGACTTTCGTTTAATGTTTCCATGATATATTTAAATAAATCTATTAAATACTGGAGACGCCGGCACGGAAAATGGCGGCTGATAGCTAAGCTTCAAGTGGTAATTAATAGTCATTAATAAACATAAAGCCCGATCAACCGGTCAGCGCTAGTTTTTCGTGATAGTATAGTTGCAGTGCGCCCGTAAAATGTAGAGTACCAATTATTTCAGTGATAAGTATGAACAACGTGCTACGAGGGTCAGTGTTGTTTTTTCGTGTTCGCGACTATAGTGTAACCAGTTACCTCGCACATTTAATTATTGAATATAAACATAATCATCGAAACCACTACATCACGTGTGTCAAAACTACAGTATGTAAAAATTGTATTACGAATTTTGTTTAATTATTTAATTTTTTTTTTATCAACCTTATATAATACTTCACTATACATATTTTCGTGTATTTGTCTATTAACATAAAATCAACTATCCGTCTGGTTTTGAGGTAAGCGCAGGTGAAAAATGTTTCCGTTACAATTACATTTCTAAATGCATTCTTACCTAACGTATAAAGACATATTTGTCTTACTACGATCCATAACGACGTGATAATGGATTATAATAGACAACGGAATTTTATTGCAGTTATTATAAAATTTACTATTGGAATACATCGTATGGATAGCTACACGAAATACATTTCACGGAATACAATATTTAATATTAAAATTATAAATTTATAAAAAATTATATCATTGTACATAACTTCATAGTGTAAACACCCAACTAAAACGATACGTCTTATTTATATTAAATTGGTAATATAACAATGTCAATTTATTAATTTCTATAGAAGCAAATGAAGAAACAATTAGTACGTATATTTAGTAGATAATTAATGAGATAATTACAATTTTAAATAAAATAATTATATTGTTTGTATAATAGAGTATAATGTAATCGTTTTAAAATTTTTAGATATTAATTTTTTTTCGGTTACCTATGCTGTACTCATTCTGTAACAAATCTGTAAGATTCTTTTGTTATGAATGTGAACACGACTTTTTTTTCATTTTTCGGAATTAAATTTTCTCAATAATCGTTTCAAAATAATAATAATCGTTTTAAGAGTGTTCGAATAATAATTTACTTTCAGTTAGCTATGCGATATTCATTTTGTAATACAAATCCTTAAGATTATGTTAATATTTTGTTTTAACTTAATTTTTTGAAGAGCATTTTTTTCATTTTCAAGGACATTTATCTAATGCATTTATCACTAAGATTTGATTTTCATGTTTCGTATCAAGATTTAGTCGTTATTTCACGACTTTCGTTTAATGTTTCCATGATATATTTAAATAAATCTATTAAATACTGAAGACGCCGGCACGGAAAATGGCGGCTGATAGCTAAGCTTCAAGTGGTAATTAATAGTCATTAATAAACATAAAGCCCGATCAACCGGTCAGCGCTAGTT
The DNA here is from genome assembly GCA_019022885.1 of Schlechtendalia chinensis. Taxonomy (NCBI): domain Eukaryota; kingdom Metazoa; phylum Arthropoda; class Insecta; order Hemiptera; family Aphididae; genus Schlechtendalia; species Schlechtendalia chinensis. The sequence continues at coordinate 3,899,416 of CM032351.1, read as the reverse complement.
TTTCGTGATAGCATAGTTGCAGTGCGCCCGTAAAATGTAGAGTACCAATTATTTCAGTGATAAGTATGAACAACGTGCTACGAGGGTCAGCGTTGTTTTTTCGTGTTCGCGACTATAGTGTACACAGTTTCCTCGCACATTTAATTATTGAATATAAACATAATCATCGAAACCACTACATCACGTGTGTCAAAACTACAGTATGTAAAAATTGTATTACGAATTTTGTTTAATTATTTAATTTTTTTTTTATCAACCTTATATAATACTTCACTATACATATTATCGTGTATTTGTCCTTTAACGTAAAAATCATCTATCCGTCTGGTTTTGAGGTAAACGCAGGTGAAAAACTGTTTCCGTTACAATTACATTTATATAAGCAAACGCGGTAAACGCGGTAAACGCGATCTAAATTTTTTTTTCGAGACAAATTTGACAGCATTCTAAATGCATTCTCACCTAACGTATAATAACATACGAGAGCTATCTCAAAATCAACATCCGAAGGGAAAAATTAAAAAAAAAAAAAACCCAAAACAATAATTATTTGCACAAAATAATTTTATTAATATATAAATTACTTTTCTACATTGTCTCCGTTTAATTCTACACATTTTTGTTAACGTGGGACGAGTTTTTGTATACCCTTCTTAAAATTGACGCCGCCAGTGTGTTGAGGCATTGATTTACTCTGTTCATAAGTTCCTCTTTACTTCCAAAATGTTGAGATGCAATGGACGAATTTATTTTTGGAAAAAGGTGATAATCACTTGGTGCCAAATCTGGACTATAAGGGGGATGATCAAAAATATCCCAATTGAACTTCTCGACTAAAGTTTTTGTGCGTGCAGCAGTGTGTGGTCGCGCGTTGTCATGCAGAAACACCACACATTTGGTAAGCATTCCTCGTCTTTAGTTTTGGATTGCTCTTCTCAACTTACGTAGAGTTTCACAGTAAACTGTTGCATTTATTGTGGTTCCAGGTTCCATAAACTCGGTCAACAATATGCCTTTACTATCCCAGAAAACTGTGGCCATCATTTTTCGATTGGAAAAAGTTTGTTTGAATTTTTTTGGCTTGTTTGGGGAATGAGTGTGCATCCATTGCTTTGACTGTTCTTTGTTTTCTGGGTTTACATACTGGATCCAAGTCTCATCTCCAGTCACAATTTGCTGTAAAAATTTATTACAAAAACGAATTACACTTCGCACCTCACAGGCGGCGGGAGATAGAATTGTATTCTCCATGTCGTTATGGCAACTATTAGAATAATATTGAACAAAAACGGTCGAAACTTGGCATATTATAAGAGAATAATGTACTGGTTGCGACATGCAGAAACATGTCACCGAAGTGCTCGTATGTAGTAAATCGTAACACATTGGAGGTTGATTTTGAGATAGCCCTCGTATTTATCTTACTACGATCCATAACGACTTGATAATGGATTATAATAGACAACGGAATTTTATTGCAGTTATTACGAAATTTACTATTGGAATACATCGTATGGATAGCTACACGAAATATATTTTACGGAATACAATACGAAATATTAAAATTATTAATTTATAAAAAATTATATCATTGTACATAACCACATAGTGTAAACACCCAACTAAAATGATACGTCTTATTTATATTAAATTGGTAATATAACAATGTCAATTTATTAATTTCTATAGAAGCAAATGAAGAAACAATTAGTACGTATATTTAGTAGATAATTAATGAGATAATTACAATTTTAAATAAAATAATTATATTGTTTGTATAATTGAGTATAATGTAATCGTTTTAAAATGTTTGGATAATAATTTTCCTTCGATTGCCTATGCGGTACTCATTTTGTAACAAATCCGTAAGATTCTTTTAATATTTTTGTTTAGTTTAATCTTTTTAAGAGCATTTCTACATTTTCAAAGATATTTGTATGTACTGTCTAGTGCATTTATCGCTAAAATTCGAGTTTCAAGTTTTACATTTATTTCACGACGTTCGTTTAATGTTTCCATGATATATTTTAATAAACCTATTAATTACTGGAGACGCCAGCAACGGAAAATGACGGCTAATAGCCAAACATCATAAGGTGATTAATAGTCGTTAATAGACATAAAGCCCGATCAACCGGTCAGCGCTAGTTTTTCGTGATCGCATGGTTGCGGTGCGTACGTAAAATATAGAGTACCAATTGTTACAGCGGAGGGTATGAACTACGGGCTCGGGGGTCAGCGTTCTTTTTTCGTGTTCGCCACTATAGTGTACACAGTTGCCTCGCATATATGACTGTTGAATGTAAACATAACCCTCGACACAACTGCATCATGTGTGTCAAAACTACAGTATTTAAAATTTTATTACGAATTTCGTTTAATTAGTTAATTTTTTTTTATCAACCTTTTAAAATACTTCTTTGTAAATATTTTTGTGATTTGTCTATTAATATAAAAATCAACTGTTTGGTTTTGAGATAAGCGCAGGTGAAAAAATATTTCCGTTACAATTACATTTACATAAGCAAACGCGGTAAACGCGATCTAAAATTTTTTTTCGAGACAAATTTGATAGCATTCTAAATGCATTCTTACCTAACGTATAAAAACATATTTGTCTTACTACAATCCATAACGACGTGATAATGGATTATAATAGACAACGGAATTTTATTGCAGTTATTATGAAATTTGCTATTGGAATACATCGTATGGATAGCTACACGAAATACATTTCACGGAATACAATATTTAATATTAAAATTATAAATTTATAAAAAATTATATCATTGTACATAACATCATAGTGTAAACACCCAACTAAAACGATACGTCTTATTTATATTAAATTGATAGCATAAAAATTTTAATTTTTGTTTTCTTTAGAAGCGAATAACAAATTTATTGGTACGTATATTAAGTATATAATTAATGAGAAAATTACGATTTTAAATAAAATAATTATATTGTTTGTATAATTGAGTATAATGTAGTCGTTTTAAAATTTTTGGATAATAATTTTCCTTCGATTACCTATGCGGTACTTATTTTGTAACAAATCCGTAAGATTCTTTTGTTATGAATGTGTATACGACTTTTTTGTAATTCTTCGGAATTAAATCTTTTCCATTACATTTCTACACTTTCAAGACTTTAGGATCTCGCATGTGGCTCCTCGGGTGCGTACGCCTATTCCGAAGCCGAGTGACTTGTTCGCCATGTAACGGAGGCCTGCGATGTGACCCTCTCGCCGAGACATTCCGTCACGGTGGGAAACCCCCGTTTTATTGTTGGAACGGGGAAATAGTCGCGGCGTGTGCCTAGTGCGTGCGCCGGAGGAGGACTCTGCGTCCGGAGCGATGGCAATATCTCCGTGGTCGCGGCTGAGGGGAAATTCCTGTCGCCTCGAGAGAAGCTAAAGCGCCATATTCGCTGGATGGAGCGCGACGCTGAGAAGACTGCGAAAGTGGAGAAGTTTTTCCTTAGCTGAGGTCTCGGATGTCGTAGGCCGTTTCAAGTCCCGTAACAAGACTGCTGGACCGAACGATTTACCGAGCCGGGTCTGGGGCGTTGTGCAAGCGACTGGACCGACGACGCTGTTAGGCACGTTCAACGCGTTCCTGAGAAGCGGAACCTTTCTCGGGCAATAGAAACGAGCTCAGCTAACACTTCTCAACAAACCGGGAAAACCTGAGGGGTTTCCGTCGTCTTACCGACCACTGTGTCTCCTCGACAACGTTGGAAAGATCTTCGAATCGCTGCTGGTGGGTCGAATGGAGTCACTCATGGCCCGGATTGTCTGAAAGACAGTACGGTTTCCTGGAGGGGTGGTCTACCGACGACGCGTTGCGCATGGTGACCATGCGTCTGGTCGAAGCGCGTAACGCGTGGCGGGTGGCCGTGGCAGTGTGCCTGGACATCCGGAAGGCGTTCAGTACGGCGGGATGGGAGACGATCCACGCGGGGGTGGACCGTATACTCGTACCTCGGGGGGCGGGTATTTCACGTGTGCGACGATGACCGAGGTGGCTCGAGCACCATGGAGATCACCTGTGGAATTTTGGTAGAACGTTGCGCATGACACCGTGTTCCGTTTCCCTCTGCCTAGGGGGACGATCACGATCGAGTCCGCCGACGACATCCTGATCGTGGCAGAAGGAGTCAAGGTGGCCGCGATGCAGAATCGTGTCAACGCCGCTTTCGCGACGGTCTCGGTACACCTGGTTATCTGGACTACGGGTCGAGGATCAGACTCTGCTTGTGGAAGTGTCCCTGAAGCATCCCGGGGTCTCGCTCGAGAACAAGGGGACCGCGCGGTACAGATCATCGCGCGGACGCCCCCGATCGACCTCCTAGCCGTCGAGTGCGCTCGAGCGTACGATGACAGGAGACGGAACGTACCGCCGTCAGCAACGGGACGGCCTCCGAAGGCTCTGGAACCGGCGAACGACCCCTGGTCCGATAACCCGTTACCGCAGGACGGGACGATGGCGTCATGTGCGAGGCGGGCATCCCAACGGCAGCGGGCGCGACTAGACGCGCTCGCTGATACCTCCCTTGTTCCTCGACCGGTAGGTGTTTCGGCTTACTCTGATGTTAACGGGGCACGGTTGTTTCAACCAGTACTTGAACCGGATCGGCCATGCACCGGCGAGCGGGTGTTCCCATTGTGGACCACCCAACTCGTACAGCAAGGAAGACGAGGATGGGTTTCACACACTCAGTTGCTGCGAAGCGTTTGAGCGTGCCAGGGACGAGCTGGGCCTTGTAATCGGATAACTAGGACCTTTGGATTCTCCGGATAACTAGGACGCCGGGATTCGATTTGCGGGAGCTGTGTTGCGGTCCAAAGAGGAAGCAGAGCGCAAGGGATACCCCATCGCGGGTCGAGGGAGGCCGAGGGCGGCAGCTCGGAGTATCTGTCGAGATGTAACGGGGGGGGGGGGGCAGTGAGGCCTAAGAATCTCGCTGTTTCCACTCCCGGGAAAAAAAAAATATTTTGTATTTAGATTTAAGAGGTGGTGTGTCGAGGTATTGTCAGGAAAAATTGTGATTTTAATTTATTAGAATAAACGATTCCAACCCACCCCTCATGAAGTACTGTCTAACAGAGAGGTGGGTGTAACGCTGATTCTTTTATAAAAAAAAAAGAGATCTACTATTTGGCGCATTTTACACAAAAATTCGGCTCTCATATTACATTTTATGATTTTTCCGTTATTTTACGGCTTTTGTCGTATATTTACAAGAAATATTTTGATTATACATAATTAATATGGTGTAGTACGATAAATTATTGTTTTATACTACTAAATGAGTATGCCAGTGGTTACCGTAAGTTATTTGGCGTCGAACTTTTATAGACTGATGGCAATGACTAATCAGAAATACTCTTCGGCGTATATAGTTTGACACAGCTCGTGAATGCCATATACTTGTCCAGTGGCGGTCAAATGATGTAGTCATGGAGAAGGTGGGGATGAGGGTGATTTTTCAACATAAACTTTGATCATTGAAAATATAAGTCATAATTTATAAGATTGTATATTATTCGAATAAAAACGGCTGGAATGGGCTGGCCATGTTTGGCGAGCTAACGAAAGCCTTATTCGTAATGTACTGGTCAAGAACCCGGGAAAAAAGCGACCAAAAGAGAGACCCCGTCAACGGTGAATTAAGAGGGTGGTCAAGAATAGAAAGAAATTGGATAATGAGATAACGATAGAAATGGCAACGAATTAAGACAGTTGGAAAGACTTGGTAGAAGCGTGTAAAAGGCCTTAAAGGCCTGTTAAGCACAAAAAAAAATATATATATACAATTCGATTTTTTTTTTAAATTAAATTTTCAACTCTACTAATCATATATTAATTTATTGTTGTTGTTAAGAATGTATAAGTAAGTTTTTTAATTATATATACTTTTTTTTTTTTAATTAAATATAATAATTTACGTAAGAGATGTAAAGTAAGACGGAACATTTAACTTTTATTACATTCTAAACATTCATAAGTGATTTACCTATATAAATATATTAATAATATTATTTTTTTAATAATCATAAAAACCACTCATGTTCCGTCATTGAATTCAATTCGATATTTATGTGGTTATATAGCCGCCATCGCAGTGTTGTTATTATACGATTGTTTCATAAGTTGAAAAAACAGCACAAATTGTATGCCTCTCAATTATATCACCAATTATATCCATGATGATTAAATAAATTAATATTGTTGTAATGAATTCATTGTATATATATATATTAATATTTCTGTTATATTTGAACGTTAAATATAATTATCATCTAGCACAACTCAAAGAGTTTGGCATATTTACTAGTATGTTAAAACATTGATTTTTTAAATATTTCCAATATTTCTCGATCTGTAGGATCGTAACTATGTAACTATCAAGTTATCAAAGTTTTATTATTTACCGACACAGTGTAATATAAGTATGTAAGTAAATGCATCCTAGTTTATGAATTATTGTACTTTTAACTTGCAGTGGAAGAAAATAGTACTATTGCTTTCAAGCGTGCATATTTCATGATAAGTGAGTAATTTAAAACCATATATTTTTTAATTCAATAATTCCCGGAATGTTTTAATGTAAATATTTATTTATCTGCATCAATAAGTTATAGAATAATGGTGATTAAATTAATTTTCGGTCACAACAAGTGCAGTGTTGTACATTAATATTTTCTCAAACTAAATTAAGGTAATTTATGACACACATAAAAATAATGAAAACTCAAATAAAACAACATTTTTCTGTTGAAGAATAAATGTTTAAACTAAATAAAAAAAAATATAATTATATTATACACGGAATCATATTAATTAATTAATTAAAAAAACGTTAAACACTTAAAATATAAAAATTTAGCAATTAAAAAGGTTATTAAAAACATTTTTAAGAAGTATAACCATCAACTTCTTTGTTGACAACTTCCAATTGCCTAAATACGATATTATTGAAATTACATATATTTCAATTTTTCGTATATAAAAACACTGTTTTATTTAAAGTTCCTCGTCAAAACGTTTTTATTTGTCATGGGATTCATAAAACATTGTTTATAGAAAAGAAGAAATCTAGATCGTTTGCGATTTTCGATAGTCTTTCGTTACGTTTAGGAATACTATTGGAAAGATCGGTAAATGTATTAAATTTAACACCACGAATACCCGTGTACATGGAACTACCATATCTACTGAAATCTATGGACATTTATAACTCGAACTGATCGTAACTTTCCGTCGATCATCTATATATAAGATACTCTTAGATATTCAAAACGACCTAATGCTTAATGACGATAGTAGATACGAAAAAGTTAAACCGCCTCTCCCTTCGTTGTTACATTTATGATAAACGAACAGCGGTAGAGAACATAATCGGAACACGCCCCGTTACCACCGATCACCACACCGTGTACAATATAATTCACTAGATCATACTTACAGATTATAAAAACAAATGTACAGCTCCGACCGTCATCAGATTTAGAGTGATTCACCTTAACGTTGACGTTGTTTACAACGTCTTATACCTCTCTACTTATTCGTATATGTGTTAATAAACTGTTTTGTATCAAGTTAGTGTTTTTATTATAAATCAACTTCTGCACATTTAAAACAAAGTTTATAAACATATCTCTATTACAATTCTTGATCTTTTAATTTTTTTTTTAGAAGCCGTAGTATTAAGAATTAATTGTTTTTTAAAATTAAGTTTAACTTATATTTATATGACAAAATGCAATCAAATAATATGTTGTTCGTAAATACCTAAACTACATAATTTAATAAGTTAACAGTACACCATATTAACTAATTGAGTTTATACGTTAATATCAACTTGACTCTAATTATTAACTCATTGGTATCGATGTTTGACAATTTATAACCATAACACGTGACAATATACTTAAATATACACATTTTTAACTAGATGTTACCAACCATCATTTTTTGAGAGAACTAAATGGTACTTTTTTTACTCAACAACCTTATATAGTTTAACAAAAAGTGTATATTATGTTATTATTCAAATAATAATTAATATCATATTATATTTCACAGATGTAGTATAATCATATTATTAAACATATTAAATATTGTAACATCTTTCTTTTCAGTGTGAATTAAACTGTTTAAGCATTTAACTTGAATATAAATCTTTCAGAGTGTTTTTACGAATATATAACGCATCTTTACGGAGCAGGAGAATTATGTATGTATGGTTATTGTGAATAAATTAATGTACATTAGTGTATGATAGATAATTGGAGACTATTGATATTCTATGTTATAATAGTGACAATTTTATAAAAATACTTCATTATTTGATTACAAATAATAAAAATTATTAACAATATAATCAATTTTAATTGAAACAATGCAATTAATATATTTTTTAACATAATACAGTGGAACCTATGGAAGTCGAAAACCTTGATAAGTCGAAAAAAAATGCCGTTCCCTTGCGAAAACCTCGATTACTCGAAAGAAGAACTATAGATAACTTGAACATTCTGTGCTCTGAATATAGACATATAATGACGGATAATTTTTAAAATCATTTGTCTAATCGGCTTATGCGTTCCAATAATTTTATCTAATCGCGTTTATTGTGTTTATTATCGTATTTTTCATTCGGTTTATTCGTATTGTCAGTTGCGATCGATCGGTTACACGTGTACGGTGTAGTGAATGTCTACGTATCTTAAAAACACTTACTATTGGAGAAAAACAAAAGGTCCTTGAAGCAGTGAAAAGTGGAAGAAAGAAGAAGAATATCGCCTAAAAATTTGGAATACCAGCAAGCACACTATCTACCATAATAAAGAATAGTAAGGAAATTGATTTGAACTTTCCAACAGACCGGAAGAGGAAGAGAGGCCCTGATTTTTCAGACGTAGAAGAATGTGTAGTTAAGTAGTTCAAGCAATGCAGAAATGCCAATGTCAGTATCGGAGATCCTATTTAAAAAAAAAAAAAAACAGAAAATTTTGCAAAATCATTAGGTCACGAGCAATTTAAAGCCAGTAGCGAGTGGCTTGAAAATTTAAAAAAACGGCACGATATTGCTTTTAGAAAAGTCTGTGGTGAAAGTGCAGCTGTCAGTGATGATGTTGTAAATGAATGGAAAATAAGTTTGAGTGAGCTACTGGAAGGATATAAACCATGTGATATATTCAATGCAGACGAAACTGCACTTCTTTATAAATGTATGCCAAATAAAAGTTTAACATTCAAAAATGATAAATGTAGTGGTGGTAATCATATCAAATAACGACTTACACTATTATTGGCTGTTAACATGACTGGCACAGATAAATTGAAACCTTTAATAATCGGAAAATAGAAAAAATCTAGGTGTTTTGTTGGTGTCAAATCTTTTCCCGTTGACTACAGAGTGAATAAGAAAGCATGGATGACTAGTGAATTGTTTGCGGAATGGCTATTACAAATCGACAATCAGATGAAAATACAAAAACGCAAAATTTTATTGTTTATAGACAATTACCGCGCTCACAATATTATACCGAATTGTCAAGCTGTAAAAGTAAAATTTTTACCGCCAAATACCACTTCAAAATCACAACCTTTGGACCAAGGAATTATTAAAACGTTCAAAACGCTTTATAGAAAAGAAATAGTGAGAAAAATTATAAGTGATATGAATGACGAAAAATCTACTGTAATCGATATTCTTCAAGCTATGCGCATTGTTGATAAAACGTGGAGAAACGTAACAACGTCAACAATCGTGAACTGTTTTAGATCGTGTGGATTTATACTTGAAGCTGAGGAAAACGACAAATTAATGCCTATAATCAAAAATACTGTTACGAATGAAAGAGAATTGGCTCTGATAGCAAGTTGTTATGGAATCGTGGAAGAAACATTTGATGATTTTGTTGAAATCGACGAAGACGTCGCCACTTCTGGTATTCTGGTAGACGACGATATAACTGACTCCGTTTGTAGCACTGAAGATGTTGATGACGTCGAAGAAGCATCATCTGAGCCAGTTCCTCGTGTTTCAATGAAGAAAGCAACAGCAACACTCATATTGCTAAGAACATTCACCGAACAATTAAGTAATGTGGACGATAAAGTGTACTTTGCTCTAAATGTAGTAGAAAATAGTATTGATAATAGCATGTGCTCTCAAACTTTAAGTCAAAGTAAGATAATAAATTATTTATTATAAAGTTGCAACACTGTATATATTTTTTATTATATTTTTTTAATGATAATTTGTTTTATGTATATAAATTATTTAATCACATTTTTCATCATAATTTTTTAGTAATAATTTTAAAATAATAATAATAACAATACACACTGTAATTATACAATTTATATACTATATAATATGTAATTAAAAGCTTTAATACATACGTAAATACATTTTAAAAATTCTTTAAGTTGAATTTTTTTTTAAAACCTTGATAACTCAAAAATCTTAGTAAGTCAAAAACCTCGATAAGTCGAAAAAATTGCATTTCCCTTGAATTTCAACTTATCGAGGTTCCACTGTATGTACGTTATTAGATATTATTATTAAATATTACATTAAAAAAATTATTATAATTACAATACTAATAATTACTAACTAAGACACTTATTATAAGCAATATTCAATTTGATATAGCAGAACAATAATATTTATTTGAAATTTATAACAACTGAGTGTAATAATCGAAAAAAACGAATATACATTCGTTTTTCGTTATATTTTGTGTTGACTGTCTCCAAAGGTCATGTCTATGTTACTTCAATTTCTAATAGTTGATACCTTAAAGTTTGTTTTGAGGTGTAATCCGCACAAGAGTTTCATGAAATTAGCTGATTTTCTCCTTTAATGTCCAGATTGACATCTCCACTTAGAATTATCGGAATGGGTCCAAATTATTTTTCCAATAATTCTTTAAAACTTTCAGTGGCTTTGGGCATTTACATTACTAAATTTGTCTGGTAAATTTGTTTCTGTAACGTCACACATAAATGGTGTACCCTAAAGGCGATAAGGCCCCACCACTGACATCAAACAGTACCGTAAGCAGGCAGGTACCTTTTGCTATCGTCGTCGACCTTCCTCACCACGCATGCATCGTCGAATCGCACGTTGAATCTTGTATGTTGTTCGCGTTTGCACCAAGTTTTTTTTCGTCACTTCGCCATCAGCCGTTCGAGTATCCAAGACCACTGCCGAAGTCTCAGAAAGAAACATTCACACTTCTCAAACACTTCTCGTCGTCCCACGAATTCCACATCTCAGGATGGAGTAGTTAGTGGAAGTTTTTCTCGCGGTGGGATGCGTCAGCGTTCAGCGTCCTCCACTCATTTATAATATTTTTTATAGTAAAAATACTCTTTACTCGCTAAAATCAAATAATTATAAACAAAATTATTCGAATTTTAGTTATCAAAAATATTGAGAATCCAGTGAATTGGTGCTACAAGTTTGAACTCAATGGTGAAGGCACGTATTTATTTTCGTAAAATCTGTTCCAACGTTGATAACTATACATTAGGTATAACATAAATATTTGTATAACTTCATACTATAGATGTTAAAATTTCTACGAAAATCATCTTTGAAAATACGATTTTAAACCTTTTGATTGTATTCATAATTAATAAAAATTGTGTAAGTTCAAATGCAAGTACACAATGTCATCGTACTTATATTAATTCCAAATATGGATTAATTAACTAGAGAACGTAATTAGTAAACATTTTCGAAATATTTTTTTCCGATAGAATCGAATAATATTCAAAACAATCTAGTGTTAAACCTTGAGATTAACACTAGATCGTTTATTTTATAATTTAAAATATTCCTCAAGTCATAAAGTTTGCTTATTGTGTAATATGTTTACATATTGTATACAAATTGTTATCTCACAATTAAAACTAATTATCTTATGATACATTAATTTAGGATATGAATATTTGTCGGATGAGGAAAGGCGAGCAGAATGTGAAAGTATGATATCAGATTGTTAATATAATGTTACATTATTAATGTTTTTTATAATTATTGTACATTTTTTCTATATATTACTTGTACAATTACGTGTTTAATAGTACACTAAAACTAATGTGTGAAACATTAATGATAATATTAAAAACATTATGTTCTTACAAGTTATACTCTCATACCATACTTAATTTAAGACATTTTTAATACATAAAAAGTAACGTTCACTTCAAACCCTTTAGTTTAACATTGGATATAAAAAAACAAATTTACGACTATTTATTATTATATTATGACATGTAATTTGACACACGTTGTTATTTTAAACGTGTTCATAACATGGACGTGAAATAGTTTAAACATTATTGTTTAAACAATAAAACTATTAATAAAAAATATTATTCTTTAAATAAATTATATTTAATTAATTTAATGCATCCAATATATTTTCCTAGTATGTAATTTGTATGTATATTACAGTATATTGTGCAAGGTCGAATAATATTTTAATCATACATTTGTTTGTTTTATCAATAATCAAAATGAACAAATATATTATATGAAAAAAAATGTATTCTTTTATATATTTATAATCATTATCAATACTCAATTGTCTTAAGCAAAAATGTTTTCTTTTTTAGAAAATGATGACGTCAGTGTTATTTATAAAAATGCATTTTTTATTGCAGTTAGTAAATAAGTATTTTATATGTTCTTAATCCAAAACGAATAAATAAATAAATTTAACTTTAACCATTTAAAACATAACGAAAATTTCCTTAAACCATTTCTAATTATTACTTTCTTGTCCAGTGTCATGAAATCTCTATGATATGATTAGACATAATGAATACAGGAATTTCTCACATGCATAACTTAAAAATTAATTTATTGTTCACTTTTAAATATCCTTTTTTCGTAATGTTCTTTTTTGAGGAAGACTTTTTATATTTATTAAAATAAAATCACTAGTGAAATTTGTTGTTCGTACTATAAAATTTACTAAACATGTAAATAATACTCGTAAGACAGTCATGAGTGAAATATCACAACTTTAAATAAAACTAATACAATTCAATAACAAATATGTTTATATTTCACTGTAAAAGTATATATTTTTTATGTTTTTTCATGAATAGGTTTTCCATACGATAAAGTTGTTAAATGTATGTTATAAGTTTTAAAAAAATTTGCTTTTAATTAGTGACTATTCTGATTCTAAATATACAACCTTAGTTTATTTCATAATGATTGAATTACAGTTATGTTTCAAAATTAGTTATAATTTATAACATATAATAAATAATATAGTATATTTGATAGTTTAATGTTTGTTTGCCATGCATTGTACACATATAGTTAGTAAACTAGTAATTCATATATTTTATTCTAAAATAAATAATAAATGATCTAGTGCAAAAATTAGTTAAAATAAAATCACTAATAAAATTTGTTCGTGCACACAAAAATTACTAAACATGATATTGTTACTCGTAAAGAAGCTGTGAGTGAAATCTCACAATTTTTAATGAAACAAATACAATACAATACCAAATAAATTCATATTTCACTATAAAAGTATATAACTTTTTATGTTTTCTGCTTTTAAAGATAATTCTCATAAAACAAGCCGTAAGTTATATATATTTTTATTATTTGCTCTAAAATAGTAACTATATTAATTCTGAATGAAGGACCTTATTATATTTATAATGATGATTATTAAATTTCAGTATGAGATGAAACCTAGTTATAATTAATGTAGTGAATATTTAATAGAATAAATTAGAATACCAATTAGAAGTTTTATTATAATTATTGGTATTCGATATAAAATTATTAAACATTTCCTTAGATAAAATTCGAAATTCCCATAAATTAGTTTTAGCCAAATGTATATTTTTATACAGGTCCTCAATTCTGTGTAACTGAAATATGTAGTTATTTCGTTTTAAAAAAGGAACGAATCATTTTGTACCAACGAATATTTTATAAAATTGAAAAAACAAAAAATAATAGAGTACTTGTGACTGTTTTATACTCTAATTTATAAATCCAAAATCACAAAATACTATACACTTTAACATGATGATGACATGATTTTGGGTTTATAAATTTAAGTTGAACAAACAATTAAACATTTACCAATTAAATTTAACTAATAATTGATTGATACGTCATGTAGACATTTTGAATTTCACCAGTGATTTGTATTGAATATTGTACTTGTATCAATAAAATGAATAAAGTATAATATTATATATTTATATAGAAGTGATACACAACTACCTCTGTTACGTGGGATCTACTCTCACAGATTTGATACGTATGTAATATAAACTCTGTTCCATACAACATAATTATTATCAAACCAATAAATTGTATTTAGTTTATAACAATATTAAATATTAAATAGTAATATTTTTAGGTATCCTTACGTCTGTTGTAATTGGTCAATAATAAATAATGCTATTATATATTTTGCCCATTAAAAATTAAATAACCCATTCAATTAATAAACATAAGTCCATAGAATTAAAGTGATTTATCTGTATTTCCTTCTCATTTTGATTAACTAATAATTATAACAAACAATTCAAGCTACGATTTATAATTTATAATTATAAATAAAATTCCATTATCAATAGTCATTAATATTATTATTTTTGTTTTTTTTTCGTTGTGTTTGTTAGTACTTTTCAATTTTACTATCGAATTGACTAATTTTTTCAGTTCATTATAATTAATAAAACTTCAAACAACATTGTAACGTTATGTACTTTGAAAAATTGTTTTTCGTTTTGTGGTTATAACTCATGACTTGATCCATGACCAAATGGTCCACATACACTATTACCGCGAAGTGTTACAAAACAATCGTTCCCACAATCGTTCGTACATTCAACTCCCTTGATTCTTCAATTCCAGCCTTCCTAGGATATATATTATTGCATTTTCTAGGTTAAGATTAGGTCATAACCGTTTACATGCTCACTCATTTTATTTGGGTCAAAATTCATCTCCCCTTTGCCTTCTTCATGTTTCATCAAATATAAGCGATTTTTCTAATCATCTTTTTCATTGCCTCAAATTTTCCCCGGCTAGAAATAATCTTTTCCGTTTCCTTTTAAAAAATGACATAGTTCCTAATCCATGCAATATCCTTAACTGTTTTAATATTTCGGTTATTATTAAAGTTATCCAATTTTTTCAACATCGGGCTTCGTTTTATAATTGTTATAATTGTATCTGTTTATTATAAGATATGCATATGTTACTTTCATGTGCTAAACTAAAATTTGTAAAACAAAGCTTAATAAATTAAAAAAAACTCATGACTTGTGGAGTGATAATAGATTTATCGTTATCTTGACGTTATATCTGGTTCGGTGGTTGTGATTTGTGTAAATAATTCATTCATCTCACAAATATATTTGAAGCAGAGAATTTTCATTTAATAACGATTATAATTTGGATACTATATTACATTAATCTACAATAGCGTGTTGACTATTTATTAAAATTTCAATAACTACTTCTATTAATCGTCATACATATATACAAACAATGAATTGATCCAAGAACCACTTGATATTCACTTTATAATTATAACTGTTATTTTTTTGTGAATTTTTTTTAGATAAATCGAATACATTAAATCCAGTAGATTTTTGCAAAGCACAGGTAGTACAATACCCTCCTAAGCCAGAATTGTTAGAAACAGAGCTGTGCAGTACGTTAAACTCTCAAAGTAATATAGATGATGAAGGCATATCTGTATATGATTACATTCTACAAAATCATAATCCATAAAAGATCTGAGAATATTGCCGTGATTTTAAATAACTTCTAAGAATATTATAATCTCATCAGCTCTACACACATGCGTTTTGTTTTCATGTTTGTATTATAAATATAATAAGTACGCAGCTCTGGCCAGATTTCTGCGCACCAATTATTGTATGCTATTAAAATATTTTTTTGTATTGCTGTTAGTTATTTATGTTATTTGTTCATTTATTATATTACCTTATGTTATCGACAATACGATATTAATTCAATAGTAATATTGATTTCCTTAATAACCGTTGTATTGAACTAGCTATATGACATTCCGTACATTCATGACGTTCAATACTATTAGTCCTCTTGACCAAAGGTGTTAAACCATTTTTGGTCCATGCAATGTTCGGCTGATTAGCAGAAATAAGAGAAAAACATACAACCAATACAATATATGCGATCTGTGGTATAACAATAGTTTTATAGTATTTGTTTTGTTTGCCTATAAGGCTATACGATACGAGTATACCGAGATGTCGGAAATTCTTGCGGTTATTAATAGTACAACTACTCCAAATCTGCGCTGTTATGCTTTTTAATCACATATTTTATTTATTTTGCATATGACATTATCGGATTATAAAAATAAATGAAAATAAGGTACAATTACAATAAGATGTTAAAGAAATTAATAAACTTTAGATAATATAACAAACAAACTAATACTATGACTATGTAAGATTATAGCTAAAGGTTTATATATGACTAGACAGGCAGACTTGGTAGCTTTTGAAGTGCTAGCTTACAGTCTTACAGTCTTACCTTCAGATCCTCCATCCATTTCACTGCATCCGTCTCTGCTTTATGCAATTTTTCCAGGCCTCCAACAAAATATGTTTGTGGACAATTATCAACGATATGGCGTGTCGTTTTATGCATTCCACATTCACAGAGGGGAGATTCTACCTTTCCCCGTTTGTGCATTAGGTAGTTACATTTCCCTTGTTCCGTTCTTGCTCTGTTTAATGTTGTCCATAGCGCCCTCGGGAGCTCGAAACCTGGGACTCTCAGTTCAGGGTTGTCTGTCAGTGAAACGTTCCGTACGCCAGAATTTTTCCATAGCTTCTTCCAGATTTCCACCATTGTATCTTTTGTGGGTTCCAACAAATATATACGTATCTATATATATATTACCACTACAGCGCCATGGCAATACCACGGTGATATGCAAAGACATAGTTTGTAACAACTGAGTAATTACAATTACAGTAGAGTCTCGCTAATCCGGTTATCGCTAATCCGGACATCCGGATAATCCGGACAATCTATATTTAGTACATTAGTACTCATGTATAATGTATATATTCGGGAATACTCATGATTTAGATATTATCGTTTCGATTACATATGTATTGTGATATTGTTTCCCAATATTCGAGAATACTCTTGATTATTGAATATTGTAACTCAATAAATTTTGAATTTGTATAAATACATAGGGTGTTTTTTGTTTATATTTATTAGTAAGTTAAAAAAAAAACGTCATTCCGTTTAATCCGGATTTTCGATAATCCGGATAGAGTCCCCGGTCCCATTTAATCCGGATTAGCGAGACTCTACTGTATCTCGTATTACAATTTACTAGAGGTATTTTTATATATATATATATATATTTACTCATATTTTTGACTCCCCTCCGACCATGAAACTAAGTGTAGCGGTCGCTACACTTGTGGATAGGGATGGGCGCCATTGTGTTATAACATAATGTGTATAAATAAATATTATACGTATACATACGCGTACACGTTTGGATTGATCGGTTGCGGTTGATCTGTAATGTTAATAGCACACGCGTTCAAACGAGTGTTCTTCGGTCAGTAAATTTAAATTTATATAGTAGCAGCTGCTATGAATAACGTGTATATATAAAATAGAAACCCGACTACTGGCTGATCTACCGACGGACAGCTCAAACCACTGGACGGTCCGGAGTGAAATTCCGCATACGGACAGCTTTCGATCAGATAGGATCTTCCAAAATTCAAATGTGGCCAATAAGGGTGAAAATGGATGATAATGGTTGATATCGAGTGTGTGAAATACCAAACACTGGGGCGGACGGCGTTGCTATGTCGTTTATAAAAAAATTTCTAAAGATAAAAAAATATTTAAACCAGATGAATCTAACGCGGGCCAGCGACGTACATGCATACGGTGGGATGCGATAGTTTTCACCTTGGACGCGTGTTTGCGATAAGAGTTTTTTAGGCGGACGTACTTATTAAAAAAAAAAAAAAAAAAAAAACTGGAAGAAAAATCGGCAGGATTTTTCTCTCGCACGATTCCGTTCTCGAAACGTTCGAATCGCGGTCCGCCGTTTCTCGACGCTACGCATCGTCCCAACGCGAGCGGAAATATTCTGCTTCGAACGTTTTCGGACGACGAACAACAACAATAATCATAATAATAACAACGATGATAATAATACGTACACGCTTTCCGACCGGGCCCCCAAAACGGCAGTTTAAATTACCATAATCTCTTAACAATCCTTAATTGGACGGAGAGCCGCCGCCGCCGCCGGGCGACGACGTGTAACGCGCGGCGCGCCGTCGGGCATACGGTCCCTCGTTCTCGTCGTGTCCGAACCATCGCGTCCCGTCCGTGCCGATCAGACGCGGCGCAACAACACGTTACCACGACAAGCACGGTTACCGTCGTCGTAATAACCACCTGAACGGAGTACCGGCTCGTCGCGGTGTTTTTTTCTGTTTCATTCCGAGTCCGTGAAAAAAATTTTTTTTTAAAAAAATACCGTCGAAAACCGCATCGTTTCGTTTACAACGGGGTTTCTTCCTAGATTTTTTTTGTTTTTTTTTTTGTTTTTTTTTTTAATGTGATTTCGGTACCGTTTTCTTCACGCCGTCTCATCGCCAGTCTCGTTCGACCGACCGCGCCCAAAATGTACCGTCTGTTCGCGTCGCTGTGTTTGTGTTACGGTTTGCTGGGCCGCGCGTCCTCGGAGGACACGTCGTTGGCGGTCACCACTTCGGTGTACGAACACTGCGGCAATCTGCCGAGCCAGGAGAACATCCAAATCAAACTGGTACGTGTGTCTGGTGAACGAACAGGTCGATTGTGCGACGTTCCGCGGTCGCGCGTCACGTGCGAGACCGGTTGTTCCGCGCGGCAAAAAAAATTGTCGCCAAGTCGAAACGGCACGCGGACGAAACGCGCCGGGTTATTTCCTACTGGTCTGGTATCGTCATTTATTTTTTTTCCCGGTTGTTTTCGCGTCGATTATTCATTCGCCGTCACGTCCGTCCGTGTCTCACTTCTCCTCGCCCGCGAGTCGTTCCCAAAAGCCGATTGTTTGACGATTTGTTTTTGTTTCTGTTTTTGATATTTGATTTTTCACGCGCGATCGCCTAAAACGTCGCGTATCCGACTAGACCGCGATGGCCACGCCAAAACGTCCACGTACGCGAACGCTAACAAGCCCGTATTAAGTAAGGGGGGGAGGCACGACAAGTCACGGTAGTCTATTATCGGAAAAAAGTTTATTATTACGAAACACAACGTTTCACGAAAAACTCGTAACACAGTCACGGAGAGAGAGAAGGTCTATTTCGACGTTTCGTACGCCATACGAACGACTTCCGTATCGTGTATTGAGAACAGGTCTCATCATTCCGGTAGCTAATATTGTACGCAGCGGAATTTCCTAAACGACTCGGAGCCGAAAACATGAATATGCCTTCACCATTGCAACGACGTTTTGATCAATCGTTTGTGATTTTATCTACTGAAAACCAGAGGCGGAACTAGAATTTTCGACGCCCGGGGAAAATGATAAAATTTACGCCCCATCTCCTATAAAAGTTTTATATTGTTAACATTATAATAGGCTTTCAAAAATTTTACGGCCCGGGATCAATGACCGTCTTCCACCTTCCCCCTAGTTCCGTCACTGCTTAAAACGACGTTTTACGAAACATACGTTTTGAACGATGACACGTTTTTGACTCGCGTACAATTATGTAGCACTTTCGTGTTGTATCTCTGTAAATCGCCGTGTACGATCGATAAACAAATTTGAAAGCATGCCGGTTTTTACAAATAACAATACTACGTCATCATGTCTGTTTTGTGTTATTATCGGTGTTATGCGATATTCAGACACATTCACTAGACAAAAAACGCGTTTAAATATGCAAAAGTAGCGCAAACGAACTACGACGGGAACGCGAAACGAGGGCCCCTCAATTGAGATACGTGAGACACGTGTACGTCGATTCGCGGTCCGAAGCACCTTTGACAAACCTACTGATAGAAAAAAAATATAGACTAGTTACTATCGCGATTCGATATATCATCAATAACCTGATCTAGATAGAAATGTCGTCATAATCTAATCTAGATGTATTTTTATGAAGCCGCCTTTGCGCAACAATCGTTTTTGAACTTTTCGCGGAAATCGACGAGATTCTTGCGAAAAAAAATTCTCGTATTTAGGAGTCGTATTTAGGATTTAGAAATGACAATCGAGCAACAATCGTAGACAGCGTCAATATGCTTAGGCCCGTAACCTAACGCCAATATGATAACATTATCAATATCGTTTTATGACCGTAGTACTCACAGTAAAACGGATATTGAACGCGTCTGGCCCAATGAACGCCGGCAGAATAAATGCACATGGTGAGCAATAACACACACACACACACACACACACACCAGAACACAATTGAATCCCGTGTATGGTAATTATAATTTTGGTCCCGTTCACGTTTAATGTTTATTGACTTAAAGTGGTCACAATTAGAACAAGCATGCGCGTTTTATAAAGAAACTACACGCACGTCCCCGCGACGTTGTAACACGGTCGAGACGTTTGCCAAAACGTGTTTGGACGTCCGTCACCCACAATGGAACCGAGTCCACAGACGTTACACGGCACTTGTACTTAGGACGGGGACATCGGTTGGTCTCGTGACCGGGCACGACGCGCGCTTTCCGAAGAGCCGCGAAATGACGCGAGATTATTCGCACACCGCTCGGACGACGACGGACCGTACAGCGTTTCGTTGTTCGTGTGCGTCTCCTCCGTCACGTGGACAAGTGCGTCCGTTCGTTATCAGACCATTCAAATCCTAGCCCGTAACGTCGAACCGTATTGTGTGCCTCGAACCTTCCGTTTTTGCCGTTATCGTCCGTCAAACGTACTCCGACGAGACTCTGCCGAGCGGTCAAATCGCATAAAACCCTCTCCACCGGTTGGCCTGAGGATTTCGCAATGCATAATCCGTCTTGTTGAGTAACCCGATACATATTTAGGAAAAAACACACATAAATATACACGCACGTTTAGAGTTTTCGAGAATCTGTTTTCAAAAAACCAGATTTATTGTAATCATTGTTTAATTTGTTGAACTGCCATCAATTATACGTACATTGGTGTCGGAAACATTTTCTAACGACATGCATTGTGAGACGGTACAAAAGTGCAAACGATAACAACATCGTACATTTATTGCATCGGTTCTTCGTTAGTACGACGTTTTGTAATTCGTGACGTTAAGAGTAAAATTTTTACAAAATGCCGAAAGTTCAGTGTTACGTCAATCTGTTGAAAGATTCTCCAGCGAGGTTTTTAAAAACGGATGGCGAAATTCTTTTTTGTATTATTTCGTGATCAAGATGTTTCGGTATCAACACGTTTTCAGGTACCGCCTACAACATTTAAACACAAGAAAGCATACAAAAAAATACTTATTTGAAAGCTAAATCTAAACAATCATTTACCAAAAATACATTAGAAAATTAGAAACCGATTACTTAACTACGTTATTCCCAAATTTCATACGTCTAACACGTTTAGTACATGGGATTCGTCGAATTTCTGAATGTATACGAAATGAATACTCTACTGTTGATAAATTAATTGCAACGGTTAAAAAAGTATTTTTAAAAGCACCAAGCCGAATTATCAAACTACCTGAAATATCTCCGGATTTACCTTTACCGCCCCAACCAATTATAACTACATACTGCTCAAATAATTTCGATTCAATAAAATCTGTAATATCACAATTAGACGACGAAGCAGAATCAATTAAAAGAACTAAAGAATTGTTTGAAGAACAATATTTATAAGAACGATTTAGCTTGTTTAAAAAGTAATTTTTGTTTCCTCTCCGAAGCAATTACTGACCCAGAAAAAAGTACACTATCTCTCCATGAGGGCATAACAATTATTTTAGATGTTAAAGACAAACTGTCTAGATGTAACGGCAGAGTAACAGAGTTGGTGAAAACCAAAATGGCTCTAATTTTTATGAAGAACGAAGGATTCGAAACACTTTTGAAAATCCGAAATATAATAAATATATTAGCGTCATTTAAATATGCTCCAGTAACATCGTGTGATGTGGAAAGAATTTTTAGCTAATATTCAACGTTCCAATCGCCGGTCGTTCATTTTAGACAATTTAAAACAACATATCATTACAGCATGTAATGTTTAATTTAATAGTATTATACATTATAACTTTAAAATAATTTCAATATAGGTAATAATTCTTTTTTTTTTTGCATATTTTACTTCGCTACGGTAAATTTTCAATAAAACAAAATACCTTTCTCCTAAAAAAAAAAAAAAAAACAGAAAACAAAATAAGACGAAATAACTAATATTGTATATTTGATGACATAACATCTTGTCGTCGTACTGCGTTCTTACATAATACCTATCTATAGTACTGTACGATACGGTTAATATACTTTACAGACAAATTGATGACATCATTCTTAAAGATATTAAACAGATATATCATCGCCATTGTCGTCATCGTCGTACTGAAAAGTGCGTAAACAAAACAATTACGGTTATAAAAGTACTTATTATACGCACGCGCCGATATTTCAATTGTTTATACATATATATATATATAAAAATTCCAACCACGACGACGAGAAATCGATTTTCCGCGGACGTGAATAAAATCCCGATACTTGGGTTTTCAGATAGCCGGCGTGTGGTACGTGATCGAAATCCTACAGCACAAGACGAATGAAATGCATTTTCACGGAGAGTACGAGGAAATATCCGCATGCCCGTCCATATACCTGACGCTTCTGCCGGGATCCGACTCGGAATTGAAACTGTCCTGGGACGAAGACGAGGGCAACGTCGAGTACAGGTTCAAGATCAACGACAGATCTTTACCCGGACACTGGTCGTCGACCGGCGGACAAAACGGTAATGGTCACGCGTTTATACGACCCGGAGGCCCCCGGCTCCCGCGTTCGCCACGACGCCGGTCAATCGTGGGTGCAAACGCGCGGCTCTAGGATTTCGTTTCGGCGCCTATTTCACACAATTCACCCGTTTTTCTGACGTAGTTTTTTTTTTTTTTTAATGGAGAAATACAACAAATTTACCAAAAACCCGGTATCAATGCATACCTCATGATTAAACGAATCGAGTGGGCATGCCATGTCTGGAGGTCAAACCGAATTTTAAAGAAAACTCTGGTAGGAAAAATAAATAAGACCTACGGATCGGTCTAGACAGCGCTGGGTAGACAAGGTCAACGTAGATCTAAACACACAGGGAGTAACAATAGCGGACAGTATTGATAGAGAAAGACGGATAAGTATAGTAGAGGCAGCGAAGTCCTTCAAGGACCTTAAAAGCTGAAGAAGAAAGAAGTTTTTTTTTGGAGGGGGGGATCTCTGTACTGTTTCGTGGCGTCACAGATGACCACGGTAGTCGTCTTATTTTGAGAACTTCATCGTGACGATCGTGAAACCCAGTGAATCGAACATCCGAGTGAAATAAATTGTACGGAAAATAAAACGTATCTTATTTTTTAACACAATCGTGTTGTAGTGAAATAATTCACTTTAAAGTTCTTAAAGATGTACTGCGTACAAATATAACGATAATCTTTAATTTTACTAATGTATTACTACGTTATCCTTTTTTTTTAAGAATTTGGGGTGGTCATGGCCACTTGCTCCCCCCCCCCATCCTAAAGCCGTCACTGCACGGGTGACCTACCTAACCGCCAGTCGCAGCGTTTCGATAACTTTTTTAAACGCTTATGACCGGTTGATACATATTAACATTTGAATCGTTTGTCGTTATAAAAGAGGGTTTAGACATAGATAAAGAGGGTGCATTGACGTAAGCCGTTCATCCCCCCCCCCGGGCTATCAATTCTACATTTCGTTTGGACTCATTTCGACACTCGTGATTTCGAAAAAAAAATCCACCCGTATTGCAAACGCAATTATCAACATTTGATTTTCGTTAGAGTATTGATCGACTCCTTAATGATAACGATACACGTGTTTTTCATTCGTTTTGTGGATCCACTATTAAACGAGTACTTGAACCGACACGGTAGACACACACGTCGTTAAAATCTTAAAATAATTATAATATCTACGTCATTCTCGAAACCTCGACAACTCGACTACGTACACGACGACTTTTCATCCAAAAAATGTTCACAATATTATAACCGAATTTGGTCTAAATACAATTAGACGAATGGCACACGTGAGAAATGCGTATGTTACAGTTGTATGCTAATTATACAGGTGCTATTGAACGGCCAGTGGCGGTCTTCCAAAGCAAGAGCTTCGTGTACATTAACGAAAAACGAGCGACCGTTTCGTCGTTCGGAAATAATATCTGTTGTGCGAAAATGAATTTATGTCGTGCTGAAAAATAAACGAAATTTCAGTTGATAAATATCTACGACATCCCGTGTTGAAATAACGGCCGAATTCAATTAAAAACAATAATAATTAATTGAAACCACGTTGTGTCCGTGAAGAATATTTCATGTTTTAATACGCCATACGAACGACTTCCGCATCGTGTATTGAGAACAGATCTCATCATTCCGGTAGCTAATATCGTACGCAGCGGAATATGCTAAACGACTCGGAGCCGAAAACATGAATGTGCCTTCACTATTGCAACGACGTTATAATCAATCGTTTGTGATTTTGTCTACTGAAAACCAGAGGCGGAACTAGAATTTTCGACGCCCGTGGAAAATGTTAAAATTACGCCCTACCTCCTATAACAGTTTTATATTGTTAACATTATATTAGGCTTCTAAAAATTTTACGCCCCGGAATCGCGTAGGATAATGTAACATTTTCATGTTGTATCCCTGTAAATCGTCGTGTATGATCGATAAACAAAATTGAAATCATGCCCGTTTTTACAAATAACAATACTACATCATCAAGTCTGTCTTGTGTTATTATCAGTGTTGTGCGATATTCAGACACATTCACTAGTCAAAAAGCGCGTTTAAATATGCAAAAGTAGCGCAAACGAACTACGACGGGAACGCAAAGCGAGAGCCCCTCAACTGAGATACGTGAGACACGTGTACGTCGGTTCGCGGTCCGAAGCACCTTTACAAACCTACAGATAGAAAAAAAATATAGACTAGTTACTATCGCGATTCAATATATCATCAATAACCTGATCTAGATAGAAATGTCGTCATAATCTAATCTAGATGTATTTTTATGAAGCCGCCTTTGCGCAACAATCGTTTTTGAACTTTTTGCGGAAATCGACGAGATTCTTGCAAAAAAAAAATTCTCGTATTTAGGATTTAGGAATGACAATCGAGCAACAATCGTGGGCAGCGTCAATATGTTTAGACCCGTAACCTAACGCCGTTATGACATCATTACAATATCGTTTTATGACCGTAGTACTCACAGTATAACGGATATTGAACGCGTCTCTGGCCCGATGAACGCCGACAGAATAAATGCACATGATGAGCAATAACACACCTACACAAACACACACACACACACACACATACCAGAACGCAATTGAATCCCGTGTATGGTAATTATAATTTTGGTTCCGTTCACGTTTAATGTTTATTGACTTAAAGTGGCCGCAATTAGAACAGGCGTGCGAGTTTTATAAAGAAACTACACGCACGTCGCGCGACGGGATCAACGCGCGGACGACCAACGACCGCGTCCCCGCGACGTTGTAACACGGTTTTATACGCGGTCGGTGTCCGTTTGTACCCCCGGTCGAGACGTTTGCCAAAACGTGTTTGGACACGTAACAATAATAATTAGTTGAAACCACGTCGTGTCCGTGTTGAATATTTCGTGTTTTCGACACCGCACACCACAGTTCCAAGAGCGTTGGTTGAATGATTACAAATGACGTACACGTATTGCATGCAAAAGGGAGAATCGTTCTCGGACAAAACGTAGACGAGAAAAAACAACAATGGTTGGGTAAAGGGCGAACGAGAAGCGAAGGTTGTAGGGTAGTTTTACGGTTCCGCGAACTTAAGGCGTAACCCCCTTGAGGGCCGGTGAAAAATCAGAGTATTTTAATCGAAGGAGGAATAAGACAAGCACAAGTAGTGGCGAGAAGGTCCGCGGTATCGTTGGCTAGAATAGCAGTATGACCAGGGGGACCCGGTAACAAGTTAATAACAGTGTGATCGACACTGGAGAGGGAGAATGATCGAGCCGAATATGGAGTATGGTGATGGGAGGATAGCAGAAACAAACGGAGAAGGGTTTAACGCCGTAAGGCACGATTGAGAAACGGAACGGACGACGGCGAATGACGGGGATCGTCAAAAAGATCCAACGGCGAGGCGTCGGGTTGTGAAAGGAGAGGCAGAAAGGAGAACGTTATTGGGAGAACCCGACGGGACCGGCGGACGTTTTTGAATGAGATCCGTCGCAGTGGACGCTGTGCAGGGATCGGGGTGACGGGAAGCGATACGGTGCGCACTAGAGCCCTGCACGGGCCGGGCCGTGCCGTGCTTGGTGTCACCGGAACCGGGTTCGGGCTGAGCCTGGCCCTTTACTTCAGTGTTAGTTGTTCGGGCAGGGCCCCGAACCAATAAATTGGTAGTAAGTAGTAAGTACTACTATGTAGTAGGTACTAGATAGTAGATAGTACATGGTAATGGTTTGCACTGCACAGCAGTGGTTTTTAACCATTTGAATATATGGCCAAGGCCACATATTTCAGTGAAATTTCGGATTGGGTCTGGCCATGTAGTATATATTCAAGTTAAACGTATTGGACTGAACTGGACCGTACATCTAAGTGAAATAAATCGTTTTTGTCATTGGTAAAATTGTATTTCGGACGAGCTTGGACTTCAAAAGTTAGGCCGTGCCGCGTACGGACGTCTGGGCTCGGTGGCGGGGGGGGGTTGCACGGCCGACAGGCGTATCCGTTCGTTATCGTTTCACCGGAACGTGACAGGTTTTCCAGGCTCGCTGGTCATGATGAAGAGGTACAAACAGTTCGCGGGCTCGGTGTTCGTCAAGAAGGCGGTCAGCGATCACATGGTGCTGACGTTCTGCTCGCCCAACGAGCAGCTGTACAGCGTGGTGGTGGCCCGGGACAAGGCGCTGGACGCGAAGGAGCTGAGGAGCATCAAGAACCACATGCAAGTGCTGAAGCTGCCGATCGCGCGGACGACGCGCACGTGCCGCAACGCGTCGCCGGCCGCGGTGGCCCGCGCGCCGTGGACGACGGTCGTGGCGGCCGCGGCGGCCGCGGTCGGTTTCGCGCGACGGTTCCGGACGGCCGCGGAACAGTGATCGTCGTCGTCGTCGTCATTGTAAATGAAAAAAAAAAAAAAAAAAAGAAACGACTTTACGATTGTTTTTTCCGCTTTCGTCCGTAACACCGCGCAATAAATAGATCTTCGCGTGTATATATCATCGATCACCTGTCCCTCACCACGCCGTGTTGTTTTTCTCGATTTTCGCCTCTCGTACCCCGTAATACGCTGCGCTTTCACGACGTCCGCTTCGGTCCGCGACGGCGGCAAACCGTTCGACAGTTGTCGCACAGTGTTGGGCGACTTTTTTGATTTATTATAATTTTTTTTGTTTTTTTTTTTTTTTTTTTGTAATTTATATAACTATTAAAAACAACATTTGTACCACGCGAAATCGGTATTTTATGAGATCATTCGTGAACTGAACGTAAAACGTGTTCCGCTGTACCCGTTCCGTCAATACAAAACGAGACTCTGCGTGAATACAACTTGTTCCGACAAGTTGAATAGCAAAACCGAACACAAACTTCGCTTGGACTGTAAAATCAGTTTTATTAGAGAATTGACAAACGGCCGTTGGGACAACGGCAGAGTGTTGGACCGAACGTATTGAGCAGATATCATAACGTATATCTAGACGACCAAGTACATCCTTAAGGCAAATGTCGTGGGTTGCTTAAACAAGGACATACAAAAAACAGCATACGGTTTGTGTCACGACAACAATTCGACGCGACGACTTTGCTCTGCGACTTATCAATAATATAATATTGTGTACACCACTATACAGATATTATAGTATATATATATATATACATGGTATCCCGTACAATTATACGAAAGGATTTCGGTTGGTACCGTTATTGATATTACATTTTATGTTTTATTCATTGGACTATATTCTGATATAATTCATGATTAAAACATAGCAAGTTAAAAATGGAAACAAGTGAAAATAAAAAATGTATTACCAACCTAAATAGGTATTTAATAATCACAAAAAACTATGGTCATATTGTTATAACAATACATATAGTTAACTAGCATATCTGACATTTTTTTACGTTTAAGATATTCGATCAACTTGATATAACCTTAGCTAAAAATATTGAACCACTACTGGATGGAACAATCAGTGTTTATACAATTTTAATTTGTTAACATCTATAAGGATAAAAATTTATTTTCAAATTTAAATTTATTGCCTGGTCCCCTCCCCATCATCACTCTTTGAGTCGGCAATTTTTTAATATACATTTTTTAATACATATATTTTTAATATAGGGACGGTGTATAGCTGTACCAAGTTGTACAATCTACTGGTTTTTTACACAGTGTGCTGACTAGGATTTGAATTGACAATGAATATAAGAAATCATAGATACAGAGTATGAGGAGGAGACAAAGGAGAATTAAGAGTGTTGTAAATGTACGAGAAAATAATAGTGTTATTATCGTTATTCGTTTTGTATATTTACGAGAGTGGACTGAGCCCGGCTGTTCGAGACAGTATCCACAAACAGTGGCGTAGTTAGGGTTTTTTAGGGTTGAAGGAGTGGGGCTAAATACTTTTTTGCTGAGTTGTTGGCGTAAGTAAGAAGTGCTTTTGAGGGTTTAACGTCAACAACAAAACGTATAAAACGTTAGCATTGATATGGATTTTATTTATTGATGTACTTATATATATATACATATAAAAATTCTGAACTGAATACCGTAAATTCATATACAAACTCAGTGGAGCGACTCAATGACGAAAGTTTTGAAATTTTTCTTCTACCAATAAAACCTAAGTTTTTAAATTTGTATTCATAGAATTTTGATATAAATGTAAAAATAAATACACCGTGATACGCCCAACGGTGATATATAGATCCACCTTGGACATGGACGAAAACCAACAAAATATGGACGAACGATAATGATAAAATTTTATTGTTACGATTTGTCGCTTGTCACACAAACATTACAAACATTTATAGTTTATAATTTAATCGTAAAATAGTATGCGTACATAAACACGGGCCGTGGGATGGGAGGATGGCGGAGAGGAAGGCTATAGCCCTCTTGGCTCCTAACATCCCCCCCATCCCCCCATCCCTTGGCTACGCCACTGCACACAAAGACGCGTTTTGAAATCACTTATAATGGCGTTGAGAAACGTAGAGCGAATGTACAATCAACTTGAAAAACTGTTAAGTAAAACGCCGACGTGTCGTAAACACGTTACACGGTCAGTCTTCGTAGTGTCTGACCAGCGGCGGCACCACGATGACTATCAGGTAAACGATGAGCGTCCAGACGGGCACGAACACGTAGTACATGGGCAACTGGACGTTCTGGTTCTCCAGCTTGTAGCACAGCGTCAGCTGCGAGACGATTTTCATCAGGCAAATGGCGAATATTATGCACCGGCGGCTGCCGCACAACACGGGCATCTCGGTGATCGCCTGACACGAGTTGCTG
This sequence comes from Schlechtendalia chinensis, assembly GCA_019022885.1. Taxonomy (NCBI): domain Eukaryota; kingdom Metazoa; phylum Arthropoda; class Insecta; order Hemiptera; family Aphididae; genus Schlechtendalia; species Schlechtendalia chinensis. The sequence continues at coordinate 3,869,555 of CM032351.1, read as the reverse complement.
TGCACGCACGAGCACATGATGAACAGGGCGGTGAGCGCGTCGTCCATCCAGATCGGCATGAATATCAGGTACCAGCTCTGTTTCTGTTTGGTCTGCAGCTGTATGGTGAGCAGCACCAGGAATATCACCATCGAGGCCCACGTGGTCAGCGCCCGTTGGGTCAGGGCCATTTCCTGGAAGAAGAAGAAGAGAAAATAAAACGTGACCGACCGTTATTGAGACGCCGCGCGACACGGATCGCGGACCGTTTTCGGTCTTGGCCACGTGCTAAGTCCTAAGCGCTAGGTCGCGCCGGCGAAAGTCCATGGGCCCCGCGGCAAAACGGCGGTTCTCGCGTTTAGGTTCACCGGGCTAAACAGGGGGTAAACAACACGACCGTATCAAAAAAAACGGCAAGACAAAAACACATGGTCGGGACAAAATTTTTTATTATTATTATTATAAAAAAAACGCACAAAAACAAACAACGCTCGTTTTACACACGACTGCTAACCGCGTGTTTATGTTTGACGCGAATACATCGTACGGCGACGTCGATTATAGCGAATTGCATTTGTGATTGCGGCCGTCCTTGCAACAGTATTCGCTGCCCGTGGACAGACGCGTGTTGATCCAAGACTCGTGGCAGTTTTTCACGAAAAGATGAGCCTGAAAAAAGAAAAAAAAAGGAGTACGGGTGGAGGGTCAAACGTCACAACACGACAACAACGTCGTCGCACGAGTACGTACGATCGGCATTCAACTCACCCGTTCCTTGTAGACGTCGCGGTCCACCGAACCGCAGATTATCGCCGAGCTGTTCGGCAAGTGTTTGGCGATCTGTGGAGAGCAAAACGATAAATTAACGAAAACCGACGAAACGTCGTCCCGCGACGACCGGTGGCGCCGAACTAGATTTGAATTGGCGGGGCAAAATTAACTTTGGAGTACCCGCCCCGCTACACCGCAGACATTAGATTCGTAATTGAACAAGTATAATATTATATCGTTATGCATACACACGCACACACACACATATATATATATATAACACAACGAGGTACATCTAATACTTAATTAACCTCGATTACTATATTATATTGTTTTTCGGGTTTAAGAAAATTCAACTCGAATAAAAACATTTTACAATTTAAATTCCCACTGTGTATTATCTTGTATTTAGACGATCAAAATGTATACGTTTAGCTCATTTATTATTGCTTAACACCGCGACCCGTTTGCCATCGCTTGTTATGTCTGCCCACCGCTATTACTACAACTCATAAACACGTTATAACCGTAGGTTATGACTCGTATTAATAATAATCGATGAAAACTTACCGACGAAAATTACATCACCTGAAGTTTTAAAATATTTTTATAAGTCAGTACCGAACGGCCGACCACCGTTCGCCCTGAAATAGGGTGGGCGGCCGGCCGGCTCTCCTAAACCTCACCTGACTCGATTGATCACACTCTTCTCGGACCCGTCGTACGTTCCCCTCCTAGCGTGTTCTTCACGAGGAATCTCCCGAATTCGAAGAAAAAAACCCACTTCACGCATTGCACTCCACGTTCCCTTCGCGCCGCGGTAGACCAGAGACCTAGTGATCCTAGATCCCCCCGGGGTTCGTCCGGCAACACTCACGATTTCCAAACACTTGTTGGTGCACGTCTTGACGCCCAGGACGTTGCAGGCGGTCGACTCGTCGTGCTCGTGCACCAGAGCCGCGCGGCCGGACGGCTGTTTGCCCTTGACGATCTGACTGCCGAGGAACACGCCGCACGTGCAGGGCGTCTTCTGGTTCGGCGGCGGCGGCGGAGGCGCGGCGTGACGACCGTCCCCCGACGGCCCGTCGAGTTTTTGGGCCGGTCCGTCACGTATCTGGTCCGCGAAACTACTAAACGTTTTTCGACAACAGTCGCGACTTACGGCCAACGCAGCCAGTCGTTTGCGTTACACGCGTCTACGTCCGCGCGGACCGATATATCAACGCGGACGAATAAATAATCCGACTTACCATAGCGGGATCGAGCCGAGCGCGACGAGCGTCAGAAACACGGCGGCCATGGCGTCTCGTTTCCGGGCGCACGCGGTCGAAATGTCGCGTCTGATCCACACACGAGAACTCGGGAGAATGCGCTCGTCCGTCGGCCGCGCGACGGTATTTATGCGCGACCGATTTGCGGGGGGGAGGGAGGAAACAAAATAAAAAACGAGACTTCCTCGAACTCGTGTTTTCGACAAACATCAAACGCGCGAGTGGACATCACGTTCGGCACGAGAAAACAACACCGCCGTGACACGGTTCGGGAAACGTCTGTTTGTAAACACGAAATCCCGACCGACAATATAAACAAATAACAACAACGGTATTCGCGAACACGCGGTGACGAAACGACGTTTGCAAGTCTACGGGATCAACCGCGGATCGTGTTTTAAAAGGTTTTCAACGGGGAGGGACGGGATGGAGATGATTTTTAACGTTCGTTTTTAAACATATATATATACATTTTTTTTTTTTTTTTTTTTTGATGACAAGAGAAACCGCAAAATCGATTACGAAAAAAATCTAGTCGGCGCTCGTCGGTCGCCAATTTTTAAGATTGACTCGCACGATTTTCCACTTTAGAAATACTCATGGGGGGAAGGGCGTCCGGCCCCGTTGGTCGCGCCGCTGGCGTACGACGTTTTTAAACGACGACGGTACACACACGCGCGCGCGCCGTTATATCAGAGTCTTGAGGGCTGGTGTGCGAGCCGACGACCGATCACGGAGCACAACAACCTCCGACACCATCTATCCATTGTCGGTGTCGGAAGTCTGCGGCTCGGATTGATTACGGACATATTTTAGACATCGTATAGTGTGTAGCCGGTAGACAAGGCCGTAGCAGTAACGCGTTTTCGGGCAGGGCCCAACCATATATGTTCAACTGCTAGACTCAAATATACCAGATCACGTCGTGTACGGTAAAACTGTGTCTAAACGTGTAAAACAGTGCGTCTCCGCCTTGACGATTTAGTTTAACGAATTCAGTTCATTGTCGATAAAAACGAATACAAATGGACGAAAACCAAATGCCATTTAGTTTACACGGTCGTGGCAAACATTTGGCCGATAGAAACCGGTGCGCCCGTTCCAGCACGGTCGGATAAATATCTCCTCGTCGTCTTCCAAAGTGTTGGACTCGACAAAAAATACTCGCTATAGCCGTGAACTGTGCAGTTCCAGTTGACAAGAGGCACCGTTAATATTCAACGGCGGCGAACGGTCCGGTACGATTGTTGAAGACGAGCGACAACAACAGCACAGACGGTTCGAACTGTTTGGGTCGGCGCGAGTTAACCGTGTTAAATGGAAATCGTTCCGATTGAAACGTAAATTGTTTTTCACGAATGTGTTGAACCATTCATGGACTGTTGATTTCCCGACATTGTTTTCAGACGTATCCACACGTGTGTAGTGTTCGGACTCATTTCAGAGCGTAATTACTTGGTCGAGTGGTTGTAACCGTACCCTCCCAGCTTGGCTCGTGTCTTGCTTTATACCCGTAAAGCGATTATCGCTGAGGTCGTCATTGACCGGTTGTTGCTGCTTGTCGTTATTCCCGACACAAGCAGACTACATTATATTACGTTATTATGGTTACAACACTCGACCCAGTAGTCACGCTCCGAAGACGGACTCCGGAACGAGTCCGAAACGTCAGCCGAAAACTACACGCGCGCGGATACAACGTCCGGAAACAACGTCGGCGGGTCGGCCGTTGTCGTTCGCGCGTCTCCCCGAAAGCGGAAACCCGTCGTTACGCAACAAAACCAATAGAAATCCGCGTACGCGCGTATATTCGAAACGCAAAAGAACCGTACAAAAGAGCGTCCCGCGGCCTATCGCGTGGCCGGGTCATCGTCCGGCACGGCCGTCCTCCCGTCGACGACCATCATCACGTCCGCGGTGCCCTCCATGACCGTCTTGTCGCCGACCCGGCACCGGAACGCGCAGCCGACCAGCTTCCTGACGGTGCGCACCTCGACCTCGACGTCGACCGCGTCGCCGGCGCGACACGCGTTCGGGAACCGCATCGCCATGGACACGAGCACGGCGCCGTGGCCGGGCAACCGCGTGCCGATCGCCGCGGACACGAGCCCGGCCAGGTAGACGCCGTGCGCCCGCGGACGGTCGCCCGAGTGCACGCGGTTCGCGTCGCCGGTCACACGGGCGAACTCCTCGACGTCCGTCTTCCGGACGCGCGTGGTGGTCACCGCGCGATCGCCGACCGCGAACGTGTGGCCGCCCGACGACAGCGTTCGGCGCGACGCCATCAGCAGCGTCGTCCGGCACGGCCACCCGCCGACCATCGGACCCCCGCTACCAAGCCCGCGCCGCGCCGAATTCGCGATACCGTACGTACTTTCGCGGTCGGCTCAACGTTCGGCCGTCTCCACGTCCCGTTCGGTACAGAAGTCGGACAAGAACACGCCGACCACGTTCCTCAGCGTGGGATTGTCGGCGCGCTCGGCGTGACGCTTGATGCGACCGACCACGTACGGATTCACGATGTCTGAAAACCGAAAACAAAAACCGTTGAACGAAACGCGACGGTCTTCTTTAAACCTAACCTGACCTGACCACGGCGACGATTTTTACAACTACACATCAACAACGGTATCCAGACACCGTTGCAGACGAAACGAACGCGACGGAAATAATTTCCCGTTCGACGAATTCAACGCCGCGTTTACTCCAAAACCGACGCTATTTCATTATAAACGTATTTTGTTTCTCGTTTAGAACCGTTCGTGTCCGGGTGTCGAACACCGTTTTCAAAAAAAATAAATAAATTAAATACTTTTGTGCCGCGCACATACCACACGACGTCGAACCGTCAGGCTAAACGAAAAGATGACGTGATCTCTCAACAATGTCACCGATGTTTCGTATAGAGCGGTTGCGTACTTTTCCGCGCCGCGATGCGTACAACACCATTGATTAATGCTAGCTAAGCGCAATTTTTTCGATTTTTTTTTTTAACCGAAAATGACACTACGGTAAACAGCGATTAAATTGTTTTCGAATTGTTTTTAAATTACGGCGCATACCTACGTAGTCTCGACATGCTTGAAAACAAATGTTATTATATTTAAGACATTAAAAACAAAAACAATATTGTAATAGAAACCTATTACCGCTACGTAATTATTACCGTCAAGTTTTTATGAATAAATAATAATAATAATATAAAGCACGTAAATCGGTCGATTTTTTCGCACAATCTATACTCGTTTATAACATACAATTATCGTAAAATGTAAAAGTAAAAATTAACGTCTCTAACGAATACTTTAACACAAGCGCGAGTAAGGTGCGCTAGCTGACCGGTATAACGTCCGGTAACGCTTTACTACAAAAAAAAAAAAAAAAAATAGAAATGGCTCTGACCTAGTCCGCTTCCACAAGAGTGTGTAGGTGCCCGACGCGGCAAAACTTCTTAAAAAAAATTTTTTTTTTTTTAAAACGTGTTAAAAAGGACAAGAAGCAACCCATCGTCCGTAGCGCTCCGCACCAAGGGCCGTCGCGTGACGACCGCTTCGGCGTTTTATTAAAAGCGTTTACTTTTGAAAATCGTTCGTTACAAACCGAAGCCAATCAATATACGCAGCAATTTCATTGAAATCATATATACATATATATATATATATATCGATGTATTAATTACTGGCGTTGGGAAAGCGGCGTTCCCAGCGCACCGTACGACGGCATTGCAATAGCCATCACACCGACCTGAGCAATGGTCGACGTGATCCGCCGGGTCATTCAAGTTCGGGGGTTGGGCGAAGCACTCGTCGCGAGACCACCAGAGACGGCGGTGAAAACCCTTAAAGAGTATCAAGAGCCCGGACGAATAAGAACAACGACGACAACGTACTAATTGCATTTGAAACGTAATAAACGCGATCTGGTCGGTCGCATTCGGAACGGCGTTCTTGGACCGTCGCCCGGTCCCGTTGACACGCGACGACTGGACCATATCGCGTACGCGCGGCGGGGGGTGTTTCCGCGTGTTTCGTAAACGTTTTCTGCCGCCCGACCTAGATAGGTTGGTTCGGTGTTGATAAATTCTTGAACAATTATACGACGACCGATACGGGACGGGGGGACGGGACGTATAAAAATAAAAAAATACGGAAACGTATTGTAAATCGAAAAACATGGAGGAGGTGGGAGGAAACGGAACTCTTCTTACAAACGTTAAACAAAACGATATATTTCAATTGCATTGTCGACATTACGGTACTGTTACGACAACTACAAGTCCGTGGGCCGTGTCCACACGTGTCTTTGGCCATGACGTTCCGTTTCCGGTCCGTGGTATATTTTTTATCCCCGTGCGTTATGCCTACACGACCGATTCGGACGGTCGAACGACAACAAAACCGACGGGAGAACATTTCGTGCACGGCCGGGCCAATGTGTTTTTTTTCCGGGAATGGGATTGGTGGGTGGGGGAAGGAGTGGGACTGGCGCCCGGGGCTGTTGAAAAATTTGCGCCGTTAATTAAACTCGTTTGATAAATTCGTTATAAATTATAACTCAAGTCGATTTCACCGTTCACATTTAAAAGTGAAAACGGTGAACGCCGCTGTGAACAGTGGGTTGATGATGATACGACGGTTTGATTATTATCGTCAGAGAAACTATCTTAAGATTTTACTTATCGCTTTTTATTTGTTGGTTTTCATTGGAACGTATTTTCGTCACACCGTCACTCGAACCCATAAAAGTACGATTTACGATATTACTCAATTGGACAGCTATCTGATATTTGAAAGAACTCGGACAAATAAATCTGTGTTCGCAATATAATTTTAATGACTACCTACATACTTAGTGTCTACAACACAATTGACAATCGGAACTCAACTATAATCTAATCACGAATTTATATTATTATCAATTTTTCTTATTCATATATTCCGTTCGAAAATGTATCATAGGCGCTTACATTTTTCGTTCTTTAATCGACTTCGTGACGTCCCTAGAATAATCGGCGCCCGAGTAAGGATATTCACTTGCCCCTCCTCCCCCCTCTAGATCCGGCAATGGAGAGTGAGGACGACGATGATTTAACTAGATTTCAGAATCGGGATATTTTTTACAATATAACTGCAACTATATGTAGGTATGTATATATCGGTAATTTATATTTTGAAAATGCCTGAAAATCGTACATAAACTAACCGCATTAACAGTGACAGACATACAAATTGTGTTTGACCAACTAAAATAATACGTACTTCAAATCATAAATATTTATGATTTGACCAAAATATGGGATACATAATAAAAACGTGTAAGTTTAGGACTTAAAAATAATATTCACAAAACTCACAAAAATTATTTTCCACGCTCTATTATTACTATTATTTTTTCTAAAACATTTTTCATTTAAAGCAACTTTTTATCTATGTATGTTTCTTTGTTATACTAGTGACTTCCCGCACATATTAAACAACAGGTTGACACAATATGAATCAAAAACGTTAAGCTCATAAGCGCTTTAATATCTACTAAAAACTATACAAAAACGACTATAGACGTCTCTATAATCAATAAATTCCTAGGCGAAACATTTTGAATTGTTCAAGTAGAAGTACACATGTGACTAAAAGAGATGATTTTAAAATGGCTGATTAAGTAGTAATTGATTGTACAGTAATAACTGTTTGAGTAAATGCGTTTAAATATATAAAACTCATTTACTCGAAACAAAATAACTTAACGTATATCACAATAGTTTGAAGTAATTTAAATCATATTATTCAAATATACCCTACACGGTGTATCTAAATTAATTCTAAACATAGCTAAATCACTTTACACCTTCCACCAATCCGGAACAAATGTTCTCGCTGTGAAGCCGCCAATAAAGAGCCGTTCTGCTTTTAAACACTCGTCGATTCTCAAGAGCGCAACACCGACCTTTCCGCACAATCCTCTCAATTTTCCTGGCGGTCTTTTGGTGTCTGAAACGGATTGACCATAGATATCAGCGTTGACATCTAAGCCGATAGGCGTATCGTCAAAAACTATGGGCATTATCCTCTTTCTCGTCACTCCAGTATGATGAGTCCTCGCCGTAAGTTCTTGTCCAACGTAGCAGCCTTTGTTGAAACTAATACCGTTCAAATAATCACAGTTCATCTCCAACGGGAACGACTGGCCCTTCAACAGTTCACTGCCTTCCGCAACACCGTTCGTGTACCTCCACTGTTGATAAGTAAAGTTGTTGTCACGCTCATCCAAAAACATTTCATTATTTATGCCAAAAGTCTTGTGCCGATATAATCCTTTGGCCTAAAATAGGCAAACGGGGATCGTTAAAAACGCTGGCAGAATTAAACTCCGAGGACAACGGCATTGAGCTAAACAACGCCCAAATACTAGTGTCGTCCAATACGTGAATATCGAGTTTTCTTCTAAGTAAATACATTTTCAAGTACGTCGTCAAGTCGCTTGCAGCGTCTTTGTCACATTCCAATAATAAATGATCGTCCATCTTGTAGACTAAACAATCAAATAAAACACGCCCTTTTGAGTTCAATATCATCGTGAACAGTGACTTTTCTGTGTTTAGCCTGAAAATATCGTTGGTCATCAAGCCCTGACAATAATCATACATTCCGTCGCCTTTGACTTTTATTAGACTCCGATGATTGAGAAGTTCCAACTTAGGTTTGTACGGACCAGTCGTGGAAAATTTACGTGGTGCTAATTTCACAGACACTCTCATTGTTTAAAAACCTTTAGGAAAAAAAAAACATACAGCACCAACTAGTTAATAGTGCAATGGTCCTGACATCAACACTCATGTAGTATGCGGTCTAGATCAGTACACGCACACCATTTGTATGTCCACTGATATTTATATTAATATTATTTCAAATATGAACGACATATGCAGAACATTTTCCATAGTAAAAACGTATAAAACTGATTATCTAAAATATTTAAATTTAAAGCCAAGTTTACGATTAATATAAAATAGACAAATAACCGCATACTACAACTAAACAATAGGCATTGATTAACAATTTAAATTGAAACACATTTTCATTGATCACACATAAACAGTACATAGATTATAAATCGCATGTTACAAACATAAAAATTATTACATACACTATATAAATTTGAAAATCCTACACACTGACGATTCAAATAACCTTGATTCTAAACTAACCGATCCATACTTTTCAACACCTGTGTTACAATATTCTAAACAATTATTGTGTAATTAAAGTTACAATTTTTTTCCCGAATACTAAATATAAATAAATAAATAAATATATTTCTTATTCAATAATATCTTTACAGCGATAATTTAAATACAAAATAATAATAATAATAATAATACATTTACCATTGTAAAACATTTTAATTCATTATTTATAAACGAAAAAACGTGTAAATATTTTGTTCGCACATTTTTAAGTAGATCAGAAAATAATTTTTATTTGAACATATTATAATATATATTCAGAAACATATGTCAACATTTATGTACATATAATACCATATTATGTTGTCTAAAAATATACAATTTACATATGTTACTGAAATATTATTTTAAACAGATATTCTCATATAAATCATTTTGAAGATATTTTCTGTGTTATCGTTAAAATAGATTCAAATTTAAACTGATTTCTGGAATAAATATATTTTAAGTTAAAAAAAAAAAATCTACAATGTTTGAAATCAAACCTGTTTAAACACAATCGTATATGAAAAACAGGTTATACAATATAAATAATATACAAGCGCTGGGAAATAAAAACCTTTAATACTTAAATGTTAATGCAATTTGTACTTACATAATGCAAACTGTTAAGTTAATATTCAACATTCAATTGAAATATAGAATGGTCAGTGTTTAAATTGTATTTTGAACAGTTTTAGTGTTAATAGTGTTCAAATGAATATCCTTAACATCTAAGTGTCGATTATGCTGGGCGAATTTACTCGCTACTCGCTGATACTAACATGTCGATTACACAAAGCAATTTCACTCGCCAGAGAGTAAGACAGCCAACAAGTAGCAACAAAAGTAGGCCAGTTATCAACTTTATTCATAGGCGAGCAACGAGTGTTCAACACGAGACTAGGCCTATTACATTGAGCGAGTTCAGTAGTAACAAGTAATGGGTAAATTCGCCTAACATAATCGACACTTTATTTACAGAGTTGTATAATGTACATAAAAAAACCTATTCCCCGAGATATTTTTAATACATAATAATAATAACTGTTTTGAAATATATAATAAATTTAGTCATGATATAATACAATTGTGTTAATAACTAATAATCAAGAAAATAAAATTTTTTTTTTATGTTTGCAAAAATTAAGTGGAAACTATCTACTGTTATATATTGATATTAATTTAAAAATAAAATAAAATATTTTTCAAGTAACATTGTTAAAACAATAAATAACAAAATATTATACATGTTGTTATTAAAACGTCAGTACAATTTTAAACTAGTTTTAAATTATTTTTAACAACGGTAATAGTTATAATACTTAACAATAATAGATCGTCCAAACGATCTCCTTATATAATTTCAACAATTGTACAATGTACCTACATACAAAAATAATTCAGTTGCACTAAATGAAAATGTTTCAAAAGAAATGTGATGTTTTTAAAAATAATATAACCGTACACGACTAAATTTGTCTGCTAATTTGAGCAAAATTAACGTGAATAAAGACATGGCAGACCGCATACGAGACATGACTGGTTTGAATTGTAATATTGCGATTTTTATTTACCTGTTCTTATTGTTGGAGAATACAAAAACATAAGAGTTGTGATACAGGAGAGTAGTATGTCGTCGTTGTTTGTGTCCAACCTTAGTTTTATGTTTTGGATACCGCCGTTTCCAATGATATAATCTTTATTGGCTGGATCTAAAATGAAAAAAATGTTAATTTAAACCTAGATTGAAATTGTTTTCAATAAAACGACAATGTTCGTGTACGATTTTTATAGCCATAAAACGTTGTGATGTAGCAAAAAAACAAAATATTTTTCGAATAGCACACCTAGTGAATTGACCCAATTGCGATTCGGGTTGATAAACCAAATATTGAAATACAAGATACGACATGTTTATGAAGGCAAAAGCAAGTGTCCCAGAACGATGCGTCTCAACGACTCATACTTAATGAACGTGTAGTACTTCCATACAGACAACGACGTGATCGTACACCAAAACGGGGTTCGTGTTTAATTGTTCACATAAGTTCCGACGACTAATTGTGCGGGTTGCGTTTTTCGAACCGATTCGCAAAAGTCAACAGGGAGGTTCGGGATCGAAACACCACAGGGTCGACGAGCATTACCGTTGGACAGGTTACAGAGTCCGGCAGCGGCGTACGACGCCAATACGTCGTCGTCCGACACCAGTTGTTCGATGAACAGATCGATCACGGCCTGTGAACGTATGTGCGCGTAATTGACCGGATCGTAGGCGAAGTTCGCGAGGTTGGCCAACACTTGACGTCTGGAGTCTAAACGGAAAACAAGAGACATTGATTGTCGGATACGGCAAATGACGATAACAACAGTACCCGCACTGTTGGTCAGCCGGAACTCCCGGACGAGCAGTTTCAAGTACTCGGGGCGGTTGATGCCGTCGGCCGGCGTGCGCTTCAGCAGCTGTTCCGGCTTGTGAAACATGTACGGCAAGCGGTTCAACGGATAGCGACGTCCTTTCGGGAAAGGAATGACGTTCGAGACGACGACGGCGACACCGATGGCGACGACGACGACGATGGCGATGGCGACGGCGACGGCTTATCGCGCACGCCGTTATCACGCGCGTCTTATCACGCGGCGCGGCACCGGCGGACAGATGGCGGTACGGTCGCGGTCGGCCACTTCCGTCCGAAAACGCACACCGCCGCCGTCCGCCCGGCCCGTTAAAAGTTCATTTTCGCTACGCCGACGGCCGTGCGCACTCTCGCCGCACGATCGCCCGTCCCGCAATACTCGCACCGCACACGTCGAGCAGCTTCTTCTTCTACAGTTTTTTCTCTTTTCGTTTTTTTTTTTCTGTTTTGTTTACCCTTTTCCCATTTACTCAATCGCTCGCTCTCTCTCTCTCTCTCTTCGTTTCGCCTTTGTTTTCCGCCGTGTACGTTCTCGCCCCGCGCGATCCGTCACCGTTCGTCCGCGCCACGAAGTATTCTCTCTCCGTTTTCCTTTATTACAATCCGATCCGTCGTTGTCGCCGCACACGCACGTTATTTTCTCCGTCCGGCCCGTAACGGAGAGTTTTTGGGTAGGAGGTCGCGCGGCCCCGTCGACGAGTCCGCCCCACGCGAATTTTCCAAATTGTCGCGTTACCGCGGCCAATACGACCGACAGCGAGAACACGCCCGAAATGGAACCGAAGTCCGAGTCCCGTGCTCAGTTACAGCACCGTTGGTGAGTAGATTTGTTTTTCGTCTCGATCGCCGTCGATCACCGTGCCGTACGTAGTACGTGTTATTGTTATACGCAGTCCGCGCATCAAACGAACGTCCGTCGCGAGGAATAACGGTTGTTTATCGCACGCGCGCTTATAAAAATACATGTTCCCGGCGCCCGTCAAGGGTTGCCGCGCTACGGGAGGGGCTGGTCGCGGTCGCGTTGGGATTTTCGAACCGCGGACGAGGTTGTTATTTTTAGAACGTTGTTCCACCGGGTGATTAACCCCTGCCGGCCGTCGACGGACACGTTTTTTCGCTCGCGCGCGCGCGCGTGTTGACCGACCGACCGACCGACCGCCAGGACACTTCCGCCACCGCAGCCGATCCTGTTCGTTCGACTCGGTTGTGGTGCGCGCGTTGTCCTTGACACAAACTTGGTCCGCGGCGGCTGTGCACCGTACGACGACGACGACGACGACGCCGCCGCCGCCGTCGTCGCCGTTCACACACGTGCCGGCGGAACTTCGGTGGACACGCGAACAAATCAAACGTATATTTATAAAACCGCGGCGGACGGTTGCCAAATGTCGGTGTTTGTAGGGAGGAGGAAATAACTCGTTTTTCCGTTCGCCCCGAAAAGTGCACGTTCTCCTCTCGCCGCCCGTTATCTTCGCCGACGGCAAACGCCTCGGCGCGTTAGCCGAAAACACGTAAACGCGCTAACCAAACGTTACCTTTTCCCTCCCGTCCCGCCGGCGCGTTCGAATGCGCCCGTCAGTCAATATCGTATCGAGACGTTTCACCGTCGCGACCACCAAAAAAAAAATAAAAATTAATTTAACCCCTCTACCCACGACGCACACGAAAGTACTTGTGTATACGGTCGTCGGTATGCCGCCGCCGCGTCGTCGTCGTTAATGACTCCGCACAGCCCTTCAACGCGACAATAATTAATACAATATCTTAGAAATTCTTTCTCGCGGTTGACAACACTTAACAAATTATTAACGTTCACGGACCGGTGTGTGCGTACGTACGCGAGTTTAATATAAATTATCGTATTAACTATATGTATATACCCTTTTCGGTGTTCGACGGGCGATGGTTCAAACTCCAGCAGTCATTATGTTGATACTATTACCAGTACCGATGATGATAATAATAATATATGGGTACTTATCGAACGGACTTTGGTACAGGACCGTTACTGTTGCGCTACACCAGAACGACGTGGGAAAGTGAAACAATATGGTAATACACCGCGGAATTATATGTATATTGACGACGACGAGACTTATAAACACGCGATCGCTCGTTGTTTTCGGCCGATTCGTCCATGTCCGAGTCGTTTTCGGAAAGAAGGAAAAAATCAACCCAAAAACGTTCTTCCCGTGTACGTGTAGGAGGGAAACGTGTCGAGGTTTTTTTTATTTTTATTATTTTTTTGTCGCGCGAGCTGTCGGTCAGACCAGTTGGGAAAACGCGCGACAATTAATTCCCGAATAACGCTTAGAACCCGACGGCGGCGCAACATTATCATACGATATTCGACGTTTGTAAAACCGCATTTACACGTTCTCCCCGTACGACGATAATTAATAATTATCATTATATTCCTGTTGACTTCGTCTGCGGGCCGGTAAACGCTGATATCGCTAAACAGCTCGTACGGCGTGCGCGCGCGTGTACGACGCGGTGGGGGGTGGTGAGACACGGGGCTTATTAAAATACACACGCGGTACGGCGTGTGCGTGCGCGCGGTCGGAGCAACAGTTCGCCCGTCCGACCCACAACGTTTGCCGAGCGCGATGGGGCCGTGGGGGGGAGAGGAGAGGGAAGCAACTGGTCAAAGTGCACAACTATTATTATTATGATTGTTGTTGGACATTGCGAGTGCGTGCGTGCGTATCGAATACGCCGTATATAACACGGCCGGGCGACCATAATTATTATATACGCGCGCCGCTCCGACTGCGCTACGACCGAATAGGGGAGAGGCGCGCGCGCGCTCGCGTTTGCCGCGTTGCCATGTCGGCCCCGCGTATAGCCTATTTACTACCTATGTTGGACCTTGACGCGCGGTTCGCGAGCTGCCGGTGTGTGTGTGTGTGTGTGTGTGCGCGCAGAGCGCGAGCGCGCGCGCGGAGTTCGTCTTTCGTTCCCGTCGCTGTTGCGCGAAGGGGGCGATGTTGACTGGGGAGGAAGGGGGGGGGGCAACGTCGCGAACCCCTTCGAGTGCGCGCGCGCGCGCGCGCGTGAAATGACGTTTTAAATCATTTTTTATCCGACGGCGAGAGGGCGGATGGGGGGGGGGGGGCGACCGCGTCACAAGGCGTAACGCGAATCCGTTCTTAGACGCACGAATCGTTCGCGCGTTGTTGTCCAGCTCGGCGCGTGCGTGCTTCGAAAACAGATGCCGACTATAACCGCGGTCGTGGTTCGTTTCGACCCGACCGTAGCAAAAACGTCGCTTCAAAAAAACATTTCGAAGTGCGTCCGTGCTACTGGTGGAAACTGGTGTTTTTGCTTTTGATCGGATTGACTTGAGTTCGACACAAACGCCGCGGTCTTGTCGTTTTATTTTTCACCCGTTAAATCTCTATGTTTCGTTTGACGGAATTAAATGCGTCTCAGATTCGCTCGGGTCCGATTGTCTGCGGGTCACGCCGCGATTGGCGCGCCGAATAATAAATCAATTTACGATCGACAAACGCGACAACGGTGAGATCGCGCGCGGTTCGGAGATAAGTGCAATCGCGTCGACGATTATTGTTGTTTTTACGCGCCCGTACACACTTTATAACTGATACTCGGAGAGAAACCGCGTCGTTTTTTCGTTTTTTTTTTTATATAATTTTTAAAGAGAAAAACATATTGGTTTTTCTAACAATCCGAGACGCACACGCACACGCGCGCCTAATAAATATGGTTTGCACCCAGAACGTCGTCGTCGCGTACGGCTTAAATTATAATAATATTGTGTAACATATTATTCAAATATAGGTGTCGTGTGAAATGAGAAGTATCCCGAGTATCTCACGAACCTGTAATATTTACTTTGCGCCGAAAACTTCTGTGATATAATAAATAGTAGGACACTTGTTTAATTTATTATATATTTTACTTCCTTCTCGTCGTCGTGCCGCACACTACTCGTGCTACTGCTCTCGTTGGCGCCCGAGAGTGGGGGGGGGGGCAAGACGGAGCATCTGCCCCCTTCTGGACTTCAAATTTCAATGAAATAATTTTATTATTGTTGATAAATTTCAGTCGGTGAAGACCGATTTAAAGGCCTATGTATGTTAAGCGTTCATCGTGAAAGAGTTAATTCAGCAAAAAAGAAACAAACCATTGAACAGTTAATCACAAGGTTTGCAATAGAACGTCCGCGAAGACTTCAACTTTTATTTAATAACGAATAAATAGCATATAATTTTAACGTATTTTGTAGATCGCAGAGAATAAAATTATTTATTTTAAGTACTCTTTGGTGTTTAATTTGTATACTGCCCCCCCCCCTGATAAATTTCCTGCTGGTGTCCATGCCTGCTCTATATATGCCGCACGGTTCGTGCTTTTGACAATTTCCATTATCATCATCATGTCCGATCAATGTTTTCGCCAATTTCGGCGTCTTGTGCCCGAGCGTTTTATATCCACGGCACTTCATACGGATAATAATTCGATTTTTATTGTAACCCTCCGTCTACTGGACACGTGTTATCTAGTAACTTGTGCTGTTGTTGTCGTGTTAATGTTCGACTCTCGTCTTATCCGTCGATGATCATAGATCTATTATGTAATTTAATAATCTCGATTATTCGATTCAATTGCATCGTTCCACGTTATTTTTAATCTGAACGTGTATTTGTTGACATTTCGTTTGCGTTTGGTATGAGGCTCCTTGTTACTGTTTTATTATTCGATGTATTGGAATAATTTTTTTGTTTAATATTATCTTTTTTGTTTCGTATTATTACGTGCACGCGCGTTGAATGGTATCTATGTTACTAAATTATATCGGGTTTGAGATTGAAGTTACAACAATATTTATACTTCTTACGTGATTCAAAACTACAACGATTGCAAGAACAATGTGTCCGAAACGATTAAAGTTTTATAGATACGACTACACAATATATATGTTTATCAACGTATTATTTGTGTTTTTTTCTTCCATAATCATGTACCAATATTGTTGAATTTCTATCGATTAGCCGAAATCAAAAATCTCTACGTTCACTTTGGTAGGCCAACTATTATGGGCGTACCAAAATCAAGTAATGTAAATAATTTCGCTACTCACGTAGTTATGTATTTAGTAGCGACGTTACGAACTGTTCGATTTTTTGAACCGTACCGAACCCATAATTGGAAATATTCGAACCGAACTAATTACAAAATGTTCGGTTCAAATATCAAACCAAGAAAAATGAAATTTGTACCGAATTCGTCTTCCGGTACCCAATTTTTCGTCATAAAAATTTGATTTTAAACACTAAATACCCATATTATTTATTTTACGAATCAATTATTTATTATTTAGGTTAACTTACTTTTAAATTAAACGAGCGCTTAGATGACATAGATTAATTTAAATCCTTTGAACTTTTTATCAAATTCCGGTTCGATATTTAAATTGAATAGTTTTGTTCGGATCGGGTTCGTTATAATTTGAATAAGTTCGGTTCGGGTTTGGTTCGACCTCAAATATCTGGGTTCGTAACATCACTAGTGTTTAGGTATATATTTACAATGTTAATTAAGATATATACGTATAAATGGCGTGTAAAATCATTTCGCTTAAGACGTGTGTGTTTTTCGGGTGAGTTTTTAATTTTTTTTTTTTTTTTTTTTGTAACTCGGAACATTCACATTATATTGTATAAATTTGTTGAACGAATGTTTTATTAATGATCGAGGGTTGTCGATTGGACATTAATAAAATTAATTAAATCGAATGTTTAGTTTTTAAATTGTATTCGGAATAAATTCGCTCGGTAAAACGTGTAATTAAAGACGAAACCGCACAACTAAACCATTTAAACGCTATATATAACATAACAGTTAACGCCGCTACTACATTTAGATAATATACGTTATACATTAATTTGTTAATTGGCCGATATTTAATTACACGCGGAGCGACAGAGTCCGATCTAAATAAGTGTCTATTTTATTTTCGTAATAAATATATATCGGGTATCAGGTAATTAATGCGTACGCTTTTTAATGCATATATATATATTTTTAATCGGCATTACCAAAGCGCCGTATTTCGTAGATTTGTGTACATCCCGTTCTTTTCCTGGTCAACACACTTTATAACCGTTACCAAGTTTTTTTTTTTTTTTTTTTTTGTTTTTTTTTTTATCCACTACTAGTAATTATTATTCGAGTTTTGGCTTTTATCCAAACAAATTAAATCACTAACTCTCTAATTTGAATACACGTAATTGCGACAAAAAAAAAAAAAAAAATACCCCGACGAGAATGATGGGAACCGTGTGGTTATAACGTGGGAACAGGTTTCGTGGCACCTGTTTGTTATGTGCCGGACAAGGGTGGTTTTGTATACACACGGGGTTAAAGACCCGGCATTTGAATATATATGTATATATTATAATAATGGGGTGCGCTGGCCCTTAACCCCGGCATATTGTTCCGTGTCGACGAAATCATCCCGCGTTTCATTGTGTAGGGTCATTTTTACACCTGTTGTTTTCTCGTTTATACAACATATTATGCCCTCGGAAATCTTCCAGTTTGTTTTTGTTTTTTGTTTTTTTCGTTTTTGTTTCTGCTCACGCACAAAAGCTGACCCTGGACAGGAAACGACGATCGGGGTGAATATTTTGTGTATGTAAATCCACCGGTCCTAAACATTTTAATTTAACGCTCGACAACGCACGACGGCGGTCACTACGTATTAATAATTTAACGAAATTACGGCACCGACACGTTCGTTTCGTGATGGTACTCGATAGACTTTTGTATCGTTGTACATCCCCCTCCCTCTCCACTCTTGTACGGATTTTATCGTCGCCATAATATTATAATTACGTGGTTTACATTTCAAATCGATCGTTTTCGATAATTAACGTGAATGTTCATGTTTTTTTTTTTTTTTTTGAGGGGTGGGGGTGGGGGAAGCGTAAGCGTATTCGGATAAAACAAGACGAGAATAATTATTTTCGTGTTTTTTATTTCGACGTTTTTTTTTTTACTCTCGCGGTTTTTGTGTGGCGTTTTCTTTTTTCTATCTCGTTGCAACACACAACTACACCACACGCTACATGAGCGCGCGCGCGCGCGCACCGGCACTATAGGTTTTTGAGGGGAAAGTAGGTTTTACGGTGACGACCATATGCAGGTTGTTTTTTTGTGCGTGTAACGCGTATATGTATATTACGTGTGTGTGTGTGAAGTTCACGGTGAAGTGATGCTCGCTCAACAGGTACGCACACGCACGTATATACGTACGCTCACTCGTGTACACGCACGCACGCACGCACGCGGCGCTACACACGCACAATATATGTATATATACGTATACGTATACGCACGCACGCATGCGGAGGCACTTGTAATTACCGGCCGCACCGAACCAACAACGTCGTCGTAGAGGGTGAATGCCCTGATACGAACCAACCCCGTTTCCAATGCACGGGTCATTCACCCCATAAATAATAATAATATAAAGTTATTCTTTCGTCCGTTCTTTTTGTCTTTCTTTCTTTCTTATTATTATTATTATTATTATTATTTCTAAACGCCTCGCGTGTTGTTTGGACGGGAGAGAGAGAGATACCGTACGGGGATAGCCCACATGCCAAACCACACGACGCCACTTGCCGCGCGCGCTATCGTATAATAATAATATTATGTGTGTGTATATGTATTTTATTATCGAATTATTTTTGTCACGGGCGATCGTACGTTTAGAAACAAAACTTTTTTTTATTTTATTATTATCATCGTTCTTTTCGGCGGATCCCCCCACGGGTCGTAGTGGCGCACCGTCGGAGAAATTTTTACAAGCAAGACTAGTGCGTTTTATTCGAAACGATCCGCTGGTTATCGTACAGCCAACTGATTACACCGGTTTTATCGTCAGGACCAACGCTCGCGGTCCATGAGCGATATGCATTTTTCGGGTAACGTGTTGAAAACGTTTCAGTGAATTCGTCCGATGACACGAATACGAATTCGGGTTTTTTTTTTTAAGCCCTCCGTATACAAATCCTTTTATAGCGCGTGACACACCTACAAACTTACAGATTTTACCACGTTGTTTTTAACGAATACACGATATGTACGCCTGCGTGTTGTACGTACCGTGCGTATATACGTCTAGAACAGTTAAAAACACGAACCACTACTATTGCACGCGATAAAATGTTTTTTTCTTCTCTCCACCTGTTACGTGTAGTGTTCATTCATCACGTGTACGTGCTATTTTACATAATGAGCAAATTTTTTTTTCTCTACTCGTATTTTTTAAGACGGCCGTGTATAATGCTCTGCCGTGCACACGGCACCACGCCAGTCGGTACCACTTTGAAAGTTTTCTAAGTACGCCGGTACACGGTTGAAATAAACAACGTGTATTGTATATCGTCATACAAACCCGTGGTGATGTCGTCGTCGTCGTGGTCGGTTTGAAATTTAATGGGAAGTTTTTGTTGTGCACGTATATAATTTTTCAAAGCGTTGTTCACGTTTGAAAACGTGTACAATGAGATTTAATTGATGTGAATTGCCCGGTGAAAGCTTGCTCGAAGTAGTAGTTTTTTATAGTTGTATTATTGTGAGGGCAAACTTAGGATGCCCGCGTCCGTGTAATAATCATGACGATGCGCATATACGGGTAGGAGAATATTGTTTCGTTTTTAGTGCCAAACGCCCACTCCCCCCTATGTTTGTGTGCGAGAGGCCACTACATTTTATGAAGGGGAACCACACCCTTCTTTGCGCTATAATTGCATTAGTCGTTAATATATATATATACATTGTGTACGTGCGTGTGTGTGCATTTAAGCGTCTTCATCTGTGTGCCCCACGGATTGGCATCGCGCCACATTTCGTTTTCGAGTTGGGAAAACATAATTTCCCTTTGCCTGTATTAAACGTCTATGTTGGTAGTTAAGTAGGTGTTAAAATAATAATAATAATAATAATAACAATAAAACGAACGGAAGAAAGAGTGAGATGGAACCGAAAAGAAATGAAAAAAAAAAAAAAAAAGATAGTTTCGTACAGATTTACAGTTATCTCTGAACATTTATCACACACAACTGAAATTACTCAACCGTCATATCAGTGTTTGTGGCGTTTGTGTGCTCATAATCCGGGTCTTCGACCCCGAAAGTCACAAACCACGCAAGTGGTGGTAGCACTGAAGAAACGCTGTTGTGTGCCCCCTTCACGTCGAGAGAACGAGTGTGAGAGAGAGAAAAAAACGGCAGTGGAAAACTAGCAGTACTCATTATACAGTATGGTACAAAACGTCGAACGTTTGTCGTTCTTTCTTTTCTTTTCTTTTTTTTTTCTCGAAAACGAGGGGAGAATTTTTTTTTATATACACATAAAAATATATGTTTTTTTTTTTTTTCTGGACGGATGGTTAGATTAAATAAATCAACAGAAATGCAGCTATTACCTCTCACGTTTCGGTTGCACTGCCCGGGTCAACGTCCTCATTCCACTAAACACATAACATATAATACGTCCGTGCGACGGCGGAGGCGTCGTATAGTTTCTAAAATATTTAAAAACAAAAATTGTAAACCAACTTCGTATTTGTTTTCCATGTTCGTTCGAATTTGTCTACTGGCGGAGGAAAATCTCGTTTTATACAGTATTTGAAACCGCGCATGCACGCGTTTCGATTACGTCTGTTCATCAGAATTTCCATTTCTCTCGAGTCACGTTTCGTACGAATTTATTAGGTATGCGTTTTATTTATTACGTAAAAATCTTCTCGGCTAATAACATTTTCATTGGGCTACTCTACGCACGTCGGCTAATACACCGATTTTTACGATTTTTTTTTATTATTCGTCGTTTATTATATATTTATTAATATATAATGATAATAACGATAATAATGATGATAATAATAATAATAATAATAAAATACACGCGGTGGTGGTACTCTTGAAATGTCGAAAGAAATATTGCGTTTAATTGAACCAACAATATGCTTCGAGTGTTAAAAAAAAATCAACGTATCGCCATGAGGGTGGTATTATTAGACAATGCTCTGTGAGTTTATTCATCCCCATAAACTGTTTATAGGGGCTGTTTAAAAACTAAAAATACTCTTTGTTACGACCACCATTACTATCGGCTATACGCATACGAAATATTGTTGTGTATATTATGACGTTCGTTCTGATGAACCGCCACTATATTATTATGGTCTACAAAATTCTATACACGTGTCGGCAGTTTTTAATGACGATAGTTTCTACCGTGCGTGTTTAACATTTAATTGCGTATCGATGGAATGGTATATACCTCTTAGTCCTTGTGATTAAGAAAATAGTAAATACTTATTGTATACTACGTACAATATAGTTCCTACATTATGTTTGCTCACTACGGTTTGTTGTGTGTGTTATGAAATATCTAAAACAGTTTTTAAATGTTGTTGGTTAATCTTTGACCCATATTTAATACCGTTCAAACACGATGATTATTTCTATATTTTTGTGATCGCTTAGTAATAACTTAATCCGTGTGTTTTGTGCTTTTACGTTTATCGTTTTACGGTTTTGATCTCTCACATTGAAAAATCATGATTTTATTATCAATATTATTATTGTTGTTATTATTATTATTATTATTTAATATTCTAGTCGTTTTCGTCATTACATACGTATTCGTTCGAACTCGAGTATTATATGTCAGTAACTGGAGATATATTAAATCACGAGCAACGTATGATATTAAATATTTCTATGTTATTCTCCGTCGCACGTTGTCGTTGAATCGTGTAAAATCGTAAACATATTTAAAAAATTATTGATAATAATAACGTGTCCGACTCTCTTCTTCTAGTCGTCGTAGCGAAAATCGGTAAACACAAACAACGAGTGTCGTTACACAAGTCGGTAGCGTTGTTGTTTTTTTTGTTATGGAACAAAATCGAATTACTTAATCCCGTCGTTTATCGGGAGGGGGGGGAGGAAAGAAGAAACTACCGGACACTTGTTGAACGGTTTTGTGCGAGGCGTAGAGGAGGGGGACGACGACGAAAATCACCCTGTATATACATGTGTATAAAGTTGAACAGGGCGGTGTGGGTGACCTTGATTCGTATCGTACGCTGGCCGATCTGTTACGCATTGTTGCCAGCGCGTCCCCCACCCCGTGCGGCGAACGTTCGAGCTGTGGCGCGTGTGAGTTTCGTGTGTATGCAACGCGGCGGCGCAAGTGTGGTGCGCGCGTGCGTTTGTGTGTGTGAGTGTGTGTGTGTGTCGGTGTGTAGCGTTGCGTTGCGTTGCGTGCGTGCGTGGAGCCGCGCCCGTGCGCTCCGTCGGGGGTGGTAGTGGTGGAAGTGGTGGCGAGCTGTTGGCCGCGCGGCGGTGCCGGGTGGGTGAAGGGGTCGGAGTTAAGGACGCGTCGAGCGCACATCGGTCCGCCGCGGGAAGGCCGAACTCGGCGGTTCCACGTGTCGCCGTCAGCGCTCTCTCGCTCTCGGTCGTTCCGTCGCCGTCGCTCCCCCCGCCTCGCCCCGCCAGCCCGTCCGTCCGGTCCATACGCACACACGCGCTCGCAGCACGCGCACACACACACACCACTGTGCCGCCCGTGTGTAATAACCCGCCCCACCGCCTCCTACTCCTTCTCCTCTACCTGCACCGTCGTCGTCGACGACCACGGTGTGACCTCAAAACTATTTGGGATATTTTCGGTGAGAGAAAGAAGACGAAGACGAAGACGAAGAACAGAGAGAAAGAAAAAAGGGTTTGTTCAGTGTTTTCGTATTTGCATAATCGTGTCGTGTATACGACGCGCGTACACACAATCCGTAGATGCGGTATTTTCCCTATTCGAAAAAAAAAAAATCATAAAAATATATGTATATGCATAATATAATACGCGCCTGTCGTACTTTTCGATGAGAATAAAAAAAAAACATTTTTCTCTCTCTCTCTCTCTACACACGTACTATATATATGTATATATACGTGAAACGTCGTCGTGCGAGTAGGCGCGGCCCGCGTATAATACACAATATTTTTATGAACATAATACCGCCGCGTGCGAAGGACGGCGGAGAGCTTGAAAGTTGTCGTGAGCGGTGCGGTGGGGTGGGGGAGTTATGACCGAGAGGGTACGTGCGTGCGTCCGGACGGTTCCGTCCGTGCGTGCGCCGCGCGCGCACACACCACACGAGTGCGTGTGAGAACGTACGTTGGCGCGCGCGCTTCTCGATGCACCCACTTGTTGGCCTCGCGCGCACTGTTGCCGCCGCGGCGGTGGGTTTTTACGTACGTACGTGCGACGCCGGCGCGCATCTCGACTCGGCGCGGGCGGGCGGGCGCGCGCGCGTGCAGCATATAGAGAGACGGACGTGCAAACGACGTTTACGAGCTAGGCGGATATTTTTTTCCACCCTGTTGCAATACCCGACCAGAAGACCCCACCCATCGGCGTCGGCCATGTGGCGAAAACAACCTCGGCCGCCGCTTCTGCGCGCAATCGCTGCGAACGTAGCGGCGCCGTCCGGACGTTTACGGACGCACGAGTTTTCGTATCTCCACCGCGCGCGTCACCGTTAACCCACCTACCCGCCCGCGCCTGCTCGTGCCTACTACTCCGCGTGTATGATCGTCATGACTGTTGCGCGTCGTCCTTGACGTCGCGTTTCTTTCGCCTTCGCGCGCGGCGATCACCCCGTGGTCGCCGTTGACGGTTTTCTTCTTCGTCACGATTCTTCTGCCTCGCCCTGACCGCGGTTGTGTTGTTATTATTGTGAAAATGACACGCGTTGCGTCATGTACGGGCAGCCGCGATCTCGCCGCCCCCCCCCCACGCCCACGCGTGTATTTTGCGGCGCCCCGATTTCTTCGGCGTTTCCTTTTTGGAAACGTTTTCTTTTTTCTCTTTTTCTACAAAAAACTCTATCGCCCGACGAGTCGTCATCAGAATGTCATTCGCAGCCGCGCGATATTTTCATTTATCGTACACGTCCACAACACGCCGCGTAAAAACGTCATCCGCCCGAACGCAATATTCACAATATTTCCGGTCGCGCGCAAGCTCATGTTTTTCGGTTGCGCCCAACAAAGAAAACCATAAACGACTTGGCCAATATCGAGTACCGCAGCCCGTTTTTCCACCCGCGTGTTTATTGCGTCTTCGACGCGCGTTTCTATTTGAGTAAAATGTAATCCGTCTCGAAAAATTCTTCCGATTCGAATGGTTTAACCGTTTGTAATTACAGATTGTCACACGCAATTACAAACTATTTAATTTATTACGTTATCCGGTGTCTAGACGTACATATTCATTCTAACTGTAATATATATTCCACAATGTTGATTGTTATTATTATTATACGGTTTTTTGAAACTCGAAATTATTTTTACTTGATATTTGATTTATTTCCCGAATCGTTCAAATCACTATAGTGTTTTAATACAATATCGGCCATTGATAGTTCATTTTTATACTATATTTTTCGAAATAAACCATTATTATACTCTGTATAAGGACGATTGACCATTATCCACGTTATAGACGAAGACATTATTATTATTATTATTATTATTATTATTATTTTCTTAAGTACTGTAATTATTAATTACACGCGTCAAAACTCATAAAGATCATTGATTTTGTCTACAATTCTTCAACCATAAGTTTGTCGATATTTATAATAACTGAACAAAATAAATACATAAAAGTAGGCAGTCTTAAATGTTCCTGTCGAAGTATAATTTTTAGAATGTAAAGTATATCAGCATTGCAAATTGTATATATATAATCGCAATTGTCATATAGATAACTATAAAGGTATACTTATTGCTATATAGATTTCGCTTTATCTTAAAACAGAAAATTCAAGAGTAATATTACTATTTAGAATTGTACACCTATGTGTGCGTGTATTTAGGTTCCACAATTTGTGTTTTTATTTTTATTTTTTAGAAAAACGTTCGTACAAAAAACACCCGAACAATACATATAATTAAAACAAACGTATTTCTTTAAAATAACAATTACGTGTATAAAGTGTATATGTATAACACGAAGTTAATGTCTTTGTACAAATAGTTGTATTCAATTTAAGTATAAAAATATTGACCGTATAAAGAATTTATAAATAATTTGGGTGAGGTTTAATGGAATAGTATTTAATTATTTCCTCGATGTATTTTAATATAGATTTGCCAATCCAATACTTGAAATGAAAAAACCCATTTCTACGATATTAGGTTTAAGTATATAGTTCACATAATTATATTTAACTAGTATGAACATTTTAACCTATGTTAACTTGGAAGTAATTTTTAACATACAAATAATGATCATTAAATAGCTTATTTATTATAGCCCTTTTCTGAGAAAATATAAAAATTATACATTATACCCATCACTTCACTAAAACGCATTATATCGGTATAACGTATAATGTATTATATGCATTTTTAATTATTTGCATTCCTACCACGTTTCTACAATCTAAAATCACTTGTCCAGAATACTATAATATATCTATTTAAATGTTTGAAAATTGTGTATCTGCTTCGTGCATTGTGGTTTAATAATAACTAAATAGTTGTTTATAATCTGTGGTAAAAATGTAGTATTTATAACCGAAAGAGATATTGCATGAATTTATATTGTTTAACGTTTTTTTCGACACATAATATTATTATTATGAACAATGTTGAGTTTAAATTTCGATTTTTATGATCATGCAGTATTTAAATTATGTTTAAATATTTTTTCGTAAAACAAAAATTGTACGTGTATCCTAGAAATATTCAGACATTCGCGGTTATCGTGTAAATACGAAATAATCTTGTTCTCTTTAATGAATTCTCGATTCATATGTAGACCCTGTATTTATTATCTACGTTTTAATAGACGTGTTGTAATACTCTGTTAAATAAATAGCTACGTTAAAAAAAAAAAAAGGACATAATTGCACATATTATTATAACGTGTTCACACTGTTTTCGTTACGAAAATGTAGTTGAAATTCGGCGATAACGCCGCAGAGACGTGCGTTTTTCGAAAAGCGCCGCGAAAGTTTCATTTTTCAAGTCCGTAACATCCCAATACTGCAGTGGTCTGTGGCGGTTTGGACGTGTTATTATGCGTCCACGTCTACTCGACACTGTTCGGCTTAATGGTATTTATACGCGTAATTATTGTCGCCGCGATATTATTCATCGTACCTGTTTGTATTGTTCCGTTATCGCATTTTGCGAATCGAATTCGATTTTTCCCACTATTCCGTGCGCGACAATTTATTGGTAAAATGTGTTTACGTGTTTTATGCGTGCGCGCGCGTGTTTTTCTTCTACGCGGAATCGGTTAAAAAAATTTTTGTTTGTTCTTCGTTTTCATCCCGAAGCGGCGTACAGCGCATATATTATTGTGTGTACGAACTCCGCGTACAGTCGACGCAGGCACACATACGTCGCGGTGTATTTAGGTCACACACGCGTGTTCTTTATACCCGAGCCTAAAGGGTCATTACCGGTACTCATCGTTTAGCACATTCAACCGCAACTGGTTAAACAGTGAAACTTTCAACGCTCGGCGGCGCGGCGGCGGCGGTTCTTATCGCGGTGTATAGTGTGTAATTGCAGTTTTTTTTTTCACGTCTAAATTTTACAAAAGTACGCGGACAGGTTATGCGGAGAATACTATTATAATACTCGGCTGCGAACGACTACCCGAACCACTTGTCGTCGTCGTATTGTAATACGTTATCGTTTCGTAACAATTTTTTTCTGTTTTTCAAAACGAACAATAAAACGTTTTGCGTTCGCGAATAACCGTTTTGGGACAGGATCCGTCCGTGTTCTTAAACTGCTATTTTTCGTAATCAAATTTTCAAACAACGCGCGTACATACGTATGACTAATCCAAATCTTAGAAATATTATTTAAAAAAAAAAAAAAAACATTTTCCCATCTCCTGTCGAGATTCGAATTATGCACGTTGTATAAACCAGTTTTTCGTTTTTTAAGACAGTGGTGGTTTTTAGATGAATTTCCGGGAAAAACTACAATTCTAATATCCATTATCGAGTGAGAGTCGTTTCCTTAAGATTTTATTATTTATCTCCATAAAAAGTAAAACATTTCGAATACAGAGTACTATAAATAAAAGGTAGATACAATATATGTAATTTGGATTTTCGACCTTGGTATTTTTAATTTTAATGACTAATTGGTTTTTCGTTAACGAAAACGAATTATAATAATTCCCGTAATTTTGTACGTTTTAATAACACAATAATGTAATTTAAACCCGAAAATTTTGTCAAGGAAAGTGTATACGTATATAATCATTAAATAGTTATAGATCGTGAATATGTTGGCATGGATATACGATAATTATTTTCCCGTTTTATGAATATAACTATAACATCGAATGTGTTTTCATTGATACTTTGAAATTTCGGTTATTCAATGTTTTTCCTCCGTCTTTTATATTAAATAATAATTATGTTGTCTGTTATATCGTTATATCATAACCGACTTAACGTTTCGATATGCAGACCTATGCAAAGTTTATTAATATTTTATTTTAATAACTAGATCGCCATATCGTTCGAACAAGAAGCTCGACGTTTGTGTCCACCAACGATGAAAATAATATTTATTTGCGATAACAGTTACAGTTTGTGTTACCTTCGACAATAAACATTTATTTATTTCATTTTTTACCGATCATTGCCGCTATTTTAACATATTATTGTGTCCTACGGCGACGTGTAATAATATATTGCGTATAAAGATCTGTGTAATATAGTTCGATTCGACACATATTTAAAAAAAAAAAGAGTTCGTAAACAATAAGATGTACGTGTTATTAATTTTCGTCCGATTACGTATTTCGATTCAATATATTATTATGTAAACGCATAAAACGAGGCGGAATGGTTTAACAGCAATTAGCCACGTCTACTCGACATAGTAAATGTTAAAATCGCTTGTGGCGTTGGTTGACTTTTAAATAGTTATTAATTATTATTATTATTATAAATATCGTTTATTGTCGTTGTTTCGGTCAAACGTCTCTCGGATTTTTTGCCCACGTTTCCAAACCAAACACAGTAGTTCGCGCGCAAAGTTTTTTAACGTTGTCCTGTAACAGTTCCGTGGTTTTCTTTTTTTTTTTGAATGACGCGAAAATATCGTCATCCCGGAATTGTCAAACGACAACTCAACACGGTCCGTGCGTTTACGTCTAACCTAACCTAACCGACTATTGTATATATATATATGATACACGCGACGAGAGGAAGACGATGTTTGTGTAAATAGTTACGTGGCACGCGATAATATATGCGTTTGTTCTCTTTGTACGGCTGCGCGCAGCAAGGCAGTGTTTGCCCGACAGACGAACGCGCCCCGGCCGGCGGGCACCATATTGGTGGGATCAGGTAAAACGAGACCCGGCCATTTTGTCGGTTTCGGGGTCGGTCCGCGGACAAGGGTGTGTTGAAAAGGAAGGGTATGCCGCGCGAAAATGTCGTAACCGAAAGAATACATGCGACCCGAAACGAATATAGGAGGAATCGACCAACCACCACACGGGGTCCGTCGCGGCGCGTCCTATTGATTTTTGCCGAGGGCGGTTTTGTGTTCGGCACACGCGCGCGCGCGCGCGCGATACGTTTTGTTGTATGTTCGCGTGCGTGCGCGTACGGAAAAAAATAAAAATAAATAGCGTCCCCGCCTCCGGTCGTCGTCTCGGCGGTGTCGATTGCCGAAATCGCTTTACACGTATGTACAATATAATCGACGTGGTAATTTAAAACGTAATAACAACCCCGTTGATATATTTTAATAGGTACGTTTCGCACGTTTGTCTGTCTCTCTCTCTCTCTCGTCGATCGGAGTGTAACTGGAAATGAGTTTTTTTTTATTATATATATATATTCGTAATGTTGTACAAGTAATGTGTTGCGTTGTCATTACTATCTCGCCGTTTGTTTGTGTTGATGACCGTTTATGCGGTTAGGTACGCGTTTCACCCGTATTACGATTTATCATACAATCTGCACTGCGTACAATTTACGTACGTTTAGCATTTTTGAACTGTGTTCTAACGTTTCACATGACGTTCGACGTAAAAATAAATAAATGATCGATTGTTGATAAATTAATCACTCGATAGACGCGCTATATATATATATATAAACTGTTAAAAAAACAACTTGAAGTCGTCGGGTACGTGAATTGTTACAACACTCGAAAGGTTGCTAGAAAGAAATCCTCGGAATACTTCTTGTGCGTGCAATAAGCATTACTTCTTTTTCGACCTTGTATCCTTTAAAACGAATTTCGCGCGTAAATTTTTTTCTATTTCCTTTAAATATAATGTTCGCATAATTATTATTTTTTTTTTTTTTTGTGGTTTTCTTGAAAATATTTCATTTCGTGATGTTTTTTTAAATGTCCTGTAAGAATTGGGCGCTAAATAGGAAACCGCACGAAATTTGTTTACCTATTGCGTTTTTATTTATAAATAAGAATCAAACTTTTAACTTTTATTGTATACGTAATAAATCAGTGTTTATGAAGTTTTGAATCGTCTTTCAGCATGTTTTCATACATTACAACTAGTTTTATAACAAACTTTTTTCACGTGTCTATACATATATAAATATTGTTGTGCTGTAACAATTTTTTTTTTATATATAAAAACTGCTTACATTTTTTTGAAATTCTACTTCGTTTTGAATTAATTTTTTATCATCGTAAAATTATTCTTAACGAGTCTACTTTCATAACTTCGTTAATTAAAATGAATTGAGCAAATAAACATTATTATACTATTCAAAAAAAAAAAAAAATTTTGAAATAATTATTGATTTTATTTATTTATTTAAAAAAAAAAACAAATGCAAAGTCAACATATGTTGCAACTATTGAGTATTTGTATGTATATTTTATAATGTTATACATTAAATAATTGAATAACAATAATTTAGACCGACACAAAACGAATATCCGTAAATTGTATTTTTATTAAATATAATAATACACGTAGTTTTCATATGTATTATGATTGTGTACGAGTTGTATACCGTTTTTATTCTGCTTATCGTGATCATCTCGAGTGAATTTTCCCGAAGAAAAAAAAACCTTTTGCGTTTTCTGCGTTTGGTCGTGTGCGTATATAATTTTTAATAATATTTTATAGGAGAACTCTTCCTCGTCCGTGTTTTCAAAACGGGCCGACCAAGTATATTAAAAAAATCTTGAAATAGATATTAAAATGTGTACGACTCATCCGCACGACGGTCGTCCACTGTGTTCACTCGGAGGAGAATCCGTTTCTCGTGATGTTTCTTCGGAAATTGCTTTTTATGACAATCGAATAAACAAATTGCATGTTGTGCGCGTACAACACGAATTGTGTATTGTTTTTACGACGATAATCGTGTTCTAAGACCTGCGATATACGTTTCAATAACTTCGGCGTACAAACGCAATCTGTACGAGTAGTGATAATATTATGGCGGAAAATTCGGGCTGTAAAAGTAGGAGGCGAGTTAAATTTCCGTTGTCAAAAAAAGACTGTAAATTCCGATCACGTTTTACATTATCCGCTGCACATTTCCTCGATAATCCTTAATAACCCTTTCCATAATAATAGATCGTCGTGCAGTTCGCTGCAGTTTATATATTATTGTGCAGCGAGTAGAAAAAATAATAATATAAAACCGAATAAAACGTTATCGCGTTTCGAGCAAAACGCGCCATGACGTGTGTAACGTTCGCGTTCTCCTCCGTGTGCTTATCGCGCGCGGTCATTCGGCAGCGTCGTTACGCGTAGTATGCTTCGGTGGGGGGAGGGGGGAAGGGGGGATGGGAGCGTGTTGCTGCGATTGGGCGGGCGAAAAAAATCGAAAAGTTTTTCACGTTTTCTATGGTACCTAACCCGACCGAGAGTTAGACGACGCGACGAGAACGCGGCACCCTCTCCCGCAGGATATCTTAATATATAAATACGACAGGGGGGCACGCACACGCACGGCGCCCAGTCGCATCGAGTGCGTGCGTGAGTGCGTGTTGCGTTCGAACCTGCGAGTTTTGTGCGCTTGAGAGGGTAACACACGCGCGCGCGTGCGTGTGCCCATTTCGCCATCGGAGTCATTCGACGTCGTTGTTAACTCGTTAGCGCGCGCTGGGCCCCGCCGCCGAGGAGAACCGCGCACAAAGCAGACGTTCCCCTCGGCGGCGGCATAATATCAAGTCACGGGGTGGGGGACGCCGTCGCCGCCGCCGCCGCCGCACCCTACCCCCCCGAGCCGCGCCCCTTCCGCGATGCCAAGCCCATAGTAGGCTCGTAACACACACGCGCGGGCGCGTACACGAATATATATTATTATTATTATTATTATTATTATTATTATTATTATTATATGTATATGTATAGAGAGGAACAGCGCGCGCAAGTACGGCGGCGGCGGCGGCGGTGTGGTGCCGGCGTCGACTACGGAGCGTGCACGGCCGGCCGGCCGAACGAGCGCGCCGCGCGGGGGCTAAACGCTCACAACGTGGCCGCGCGCGCCACTCCGCTCCAACACCGCTACGCCGCGCGACGCGCGTAGTCGCTCGTCTGTGTGTGTGTGCGTGTGCGTGTGCGAGCGCGCGCGCGCGCGTTGTGTAAGAGTGTTGTTTGTGTGTGCGAGTTGTGTACTCGTACCCGCGCCGTCGACGACGACGACGACGACAGTCATGGCCGCCACCTGACCGCAACCCCACTGCGCGCGCGTTCGTTAACAGTGGAAAATTCGTTTTTTTTTTTTTTTTTTTTTTGTTTTGTTTTCCCCATTAGAAAATTTTGTTTTTTCTCGTTCGTTTTGTTTTTCTTCGTCGCCGTCGATTTGTACGAAAAATCGTTTTTTTTTTTCATATTTGTTTTTGTTTTTTTGTTATCTGTACACTTTCGTATAGTTCGCGAGCGCGCGCGCGCGGTGTGCGTGTTTTACAAATCCGCGTTCGCGTATTTTCCTTTCCGATCTCTCTCCGACGACACGGTATACTCGCCGTGTGACGTACCGTCAGTCAACACACTCGTTGCTCGCACCGGATATATATGGATTAACCGCCTCATACGACAAATAAAAACGTAAGTCGCTCGCACCGGGTCGTTGACTCCTCCGTTTAACCCCTCACCAATGTCCTTCGGCGACGTTTTGTATATATATATATATGTGTGTATACCACCGACGCGCGATCGAAATCGTTTTTTCATGTTTTTGTAGCTTTTTGTATATTTTATATAAAAAAAAAAAAAAAAACTAAAAATATTATACCCGTCTCGTCGGTAGATAATTTTTGTGTCGAACTGACGTCGAGGGTTTTTCCGCGCGATGGCGGCGTCGGGGGGTTAGACGATGACGACGACGACGACGCGACCATTGAAACATGTCTCGTGTCCGGAGAGAGGGGCGGTGCACGTTTAAGGGAAAATGGCAACACTGTGCGGAATGCGTTTCACGACCCGCCCGACGGCTCGGCGGCGTTCCCTCCCTTGCGCGCGATCGTCGTCCGTTCGGGTTTTCGGTATTTTCCCGACCGCCCGCCCACCCGTGAGTACGCCGTGGTTTTCGGTTGATGACGGACGGGCGAGGGAGCTGGGTGGTTTGTCGCTGTATTCGCTCGATCGCGTAGATTTCGAAGCGCCGTGTACACACACACACACACACACACGTATGTAACGAGCTTATCACTTTGACGTAGTCGAGAGTGTGTTTAACGGTACACAGAGTGTTCTTCTGCCGCCGCCGCTTAGGTGAACCGACCAATCGGGTACGACGCGGCCCGTCGACGACGACGTCAACTATCTTTACAATAATAATAACGCGCGCGCGCACGTATGTGTGTGTGTGTGCGTATACTGCAGTTTGCGGTCAGTGTGCGTGTGTGTGTATACTGCAGTTTGCGGTCAGTGTGTGTGTGTACAAGTAGAGTCGGCGTAAACGTTCTTTGACTGGGTAAAAGAATTTTTTTTTCGTCGACGTCCGCCCAAACGCGCGATAGTTCAACGGCCTGAGTCGACAAAAAAAAAAAAAAAAAAATCATCCCGTCTCGTCGTAGCCCGGGACTTCGGAAACGGAGTAAAAAATAAAACAGTGTTTAATATTATTCACGCCGAAAACATATTCGTATAAGCGCGAAAACCGAATATTTCCCCTCCCCCCACACGGTCGTCATCGTCGGCAGTACTCGTATTATAAACATATTTACCGCATATACGAAATTTAAACCGTACGCGTCGCGTTACCACCTAATAATAATACTGTACGTGTTTTTGCGCGACGCGCGAAAAAAAAAAAAAGTAACAATAATAATCTACACGAATTCGTAAAATTCCTCCCCGAGAATGTATGCGGCGGTTTTTTTCCCCTGGAAGAAGAAAATTTTTATTGAAACCACGGTCGACGGCGGAAAAGTCCCGTAGTCGCGCATCGTCGTACCCTCCGCCTATATTCGCGACTTAAACATAACGTTTTTATATTCGTATATATTAATATTGTAATCGGTGTGTGTGTGTGTCGTCGTCGTCGTCGTCGTCGTCGTCATATCTGAGAATTTATTTTATTATTTTTTTTTCCACTATCACGCAATTACATTCGCGCACGTCTCGTGTACGCGCTGAGGGGGGAAAAAAAAACGATATTTATTGTCGAAGGTGAATACGATGTCGGACGTAATATATTTTATCATATCGTGTCGCGACCAGCGTGGATGGCCGCGGTCTAAACCGTGTTCTCTCACTACACATACACGGTGTGAACGCGATTTTGTTTTTCTGTTTGTTTCGGTTGTTTTTTTGTACGCTTTCTCGAATAACGCCGCGTAAACGACAACACGACACTGCCGCCGCCGCCGCCGCCCGACTTGATATTCGATGGTTGTTATTACATTTTTTTTTTTTTTCCGTCGCATCGTCGCCGCCCAAGTCGTCCTGTGCATACGCGCGCGGCTCGTCGCTCGAAACAAAACAAACGTGTTCGGATCGAAAACAATATTACGTTGTGTTCCCCCCGTTCGCGCGCGTGTATTAATATCATTGTTTGATATACTAAATATAATTCTGACGAGCGTGAGTTTTGTTTTTTCGTCTCTCATTGTTCGACGAATATATTGCCCGATACGTATAAGCGTGTGTGTGTGTACATCGCGCGTTATACATAAATAAAACGTCGAATAATCGCGTGGCGTGTTTTCGACTCGTGGTTTTTGGACGGGAATTCGTTGGGAGATATATATATATATATTATAAACAACAACAACAAAAAATGCCTGCTCGTAATGCGTCTATCGATCACACATTTCTGGTTTTTCGAATTCGGTCCGTCTTAAAAATGTTCTTCGATCTTGGTACGCGGCCTCGGAAACGCAAATTATACTAACGTCAACCGTTTAGCGCCGATTCGCGGGACGATAAAGAACAATGTCGACAATTCGTTTTCTCTCGGTGAACCTAACCTGTTTGGACGATGTGTGTTTTCAGGACGGTTTTGGGAAAACGGGGTCTGTCGGCACTCGGACTCGGCGGTTAGTTGGTTCGCCGTCCATCCGTCGTGTTAAAACCGCGTACCTCGCGCGCGATTGTAAATTGATATTTGTAGATTTACAACCTCCCCCCCCCTCTCATCGGGGTATGATTGAACTGGCCGTGGTGGTGACGCGACGCGTTACGATAAACGATTTATAATCATTTTTTTATTTTATTTTATTTTTTTTTTGCTCTCGTTCTCGAGCGTTTGTCAGATAAGAACAGCGTTCCGGATTTAGGAAGTGAATATTTGTGAATAATATATCGTTAAAATTGTTTTTTTTGTCGGGATTTATTTTTATTTAATCTTAACTTTTTTTTTTTAAAACCGATGTCTATTCTTGTATGATATTATATTTACGTTGTACATAAAAATTGCTTACTCGTTTCAAATAAAACCGTTGTATTTTTAATATTTTATTTAAAAAATGGTTCGTACACAGGATGATCCATACGTCCTACTGGCCCTAGATAAAAGAATAACATGTTTTGTTCAAAATATTATTCGAATCGTGCCAGGACATAAGACAAAAAAAAAAAAAAACACTCGAGTTTGTCAGTAATACGATTTCTTTTTTTATCTAATGAACTTTGTATGAGAGCAATTTACTCGAAATCGTATTATCATTTATCGGTTCGAACGCGCGCGCGCGTGTGGGTATTATAATTAATAAATGTATAACATGTAATAGTATTATATAGCATTATTTTTGATATCTCGGCACACCATATATCACGTTATTACGGAATGAGAACAAAAAAACAAAATAAATCACCAGATTACAAATTATTATAATATACGAAAACCGCCACTATTTATTTTCATTATAATGATCGATGCGTCCGTTCCGATTATTGTGTGCGTGTGTGTACGCATGGATTTCGACCGTCCATCCCCATGTGTGTGTTTATACAGACGAGATAACCCTCCTAATCATCTCTCTTTCTGTACATATGTGTTACACCGATTAGATTACCACCCATCTCGTACCGAACACAATATATCATCATCATATTGTGTACTTAATTACTATCAACAGATTTATTTTTTCGACGATTTTCTGAGAACCAGAACGTTATATTATTGTATTTATGTATAAACATATATATATATATTTGAAATATTTTTTAAATTTTTCGGGACTTTTATGCGATTTATTTATCATTTTTCCCGTTAATACACACATAATAATAATAATAATATACTATTCGATGTTGGCGAATTGTCAGAATTTTCTACGCGTAAAATTTGAACAGTAAATGTATGTGTATATATTTGTATTACAGGGCGTTCTTGAAAAGTCCACAAACATTTTGTTTTATACATACATATATATATATATATATATATTGTTTTGCCTTTACGCCATTTTAAAAATTTAGCCTAACGTTTTTTTTATTATTATTGAAACAATAATAATATCCGAAAAAAGTGTTCAAAAAGTTTCATACTATTTTCGAACATTCTGTATGCTATTACCCTATATTTACAACATACGCATACGATATGCATATTTATATATTATGTATTTTGTTTGTTTTCATCTGAAATGTAGGCCATCATATTATGTCCTCCGGGTGTCTTCGTTATAACAGTTAAAACAGTTTTGGTTATCAATATTAAAAACCGCATTGAATATTTTGGTTTTAAATACGTTATAATTGTACACTGTTTATTTTATTATTAAGTTTCTTTTCGGTATGTGTAATCGTATAGAGAGATTAGTCATAACAATTACATGTATATAACATAATATTATAACGAAAACGTTCCCTTGTCAATAAGATAAGCTGCTCGGCACAATTTTTGTACATCAACATAAAAATAATTGTCATACGCACGCGCGTATATATATGCGTTCATAATAATTGCGTGTTGTCATAATACAAATTCCTTGTACGCGCGTGTTTAAGTATATAACGTAAAAAGGTTTTGTAATATACATCAAATGGAATAAATAGGTGCCTGTAGAATGCATGTTCCTTTATCGATATATTAGTTCGTACTGAAAATAATAATCATTTAAAACTAAAAATAATAATTTGAATATTTCAATATTGTATTTCTGATTAAAAAAGAAAAAAACAACGTCGTTAAATAAATAATTATTATAATGTGTTCTCGTTATTAGTATATAAACTTGATACCGCGCTAAAGTATTCGAAATATCGTTTAAACGTGTGTATATATACATGCATAATGTTATTCTTTAATCGGATAAAATATATCCTGTACAGTATTTTATAAAATCCTTAATTGGACGTTTTAAAAAATCCAACCTAATGAGTTATACAAAAATGAAAAAAAAACCATTAATACATCATTTTTAAAATTATTTTCGTATCTCGTTGCGGACGTTATAGGTTAAAACGTTATATGTATTAGGTTCATGTCTGGTGGTGGTATTTTGTGTGTGCCGTTGACCCTCCAAATATATGATATCCTATTATGTTCGGATATAACAAGCATTATTATTTCATTTTTGTGTTCGAAATCATAAATCTATGACATGTGTGATATAATAAATAATACGTGTATTGTACACGACATGATAATTTTCGATAAAAAAAAAAAACCCCCCGAATACACGAATTTTCATTTTTATTGCGTTTTCAATTTTGTTACAAGAAGTAGTTTGCCGCGTTCGAATTCGAAAACTTCGCTGCGAACATTACGAAAATATCGCGAAATTCACAGTAATTATTATTATTATTACTGCGTCCGATTTGCTATTATAATGTAATAAACAATACTGAAGTCCAAACACAATATTCCGTCTATTAGTTTTGAAAAAACTATGTACTTACCTATATTGACAATTAATATTCATAACGAACCCTCGGACGCAACCTAAACGCGTATCCCTTCTCCTACCATTATCTTAATGTAAATTAAATATTATAATGACGTGCCGATATGTCTCTGTCTATTCCGTTAAGTTAACAGTTGTACATACAAATCGTACGGAAAAATGAGACCATTTTTAGGCCTTCGATTAATATAACGATATTTTTTTAATTGCCTATAACACGACCGACATTCGTGTGTGTGGTGTATCTTTTGAAAAGTGAGAGAAGTGTAGAAAATCGTACAAAATTTACCGCGAGAATTCGGCGTTTTACTGTTAATAATAATAAAAATGTTAAATAAAAAAAAGCGAGAATATTCACGTGGACATTATGAAATTGTGATTATCGTGTCGTGGTTTGACCACACTAAAATCGATCTATCATCTATCGATCGCAAAATACACGTTAAATAATAATAATAAATATTATTATTTTCACAACTAAACACGCCTCCAGCTGACTGCTGTAATAGTGATTATAAACCACTCTTACTGTTTTTTTTAATTTTTTTTTTTTTAATAATATTCTTCCTCCTCTTTTTTTTAATCTATGATGATTATTTTAATATTATGTGTGTGTAACTGCGGTTTCATGGCGGCGCGATAAGATTCTCTAATACTCTATAGGGGTTAAAAATGTCAAAATTTTTATCGCGTTTTAACGTGTACGGCGTATTAAATAATCGCCCGCCCTCCCCCCTCATATCTCCTGCAGAACAGGCCTGCCGCGAGAGTCTATTTATCGTTACAACGACCTCAGATAAATAATTAAAATTAGAACATTGTGTGCGCCGCCGCCCGCCCTCGATGTAACGAGGAGTGTTTTTCGTGTTTCCGTTTGAAAACGAACGATTATTGTTTTTGTTATCTCGATTTCGAGTCCGTCGTCTCGTCGGTTCGCTTTTATTCGAATGACACACCGACAGAAACAACAGGGTGGCGCGGACGAGAACGTCGTGCGCAATTTGTTAACCGAATAATTTTTTTAAAAAAAAAAAAAAAAAACGCGAAATAAAATATATATTTTAATGTCGTTTTGTGACGATCGTGTGTTGCAGGTAGATCGTTACTCTCCGAACGTATTTTCACGCCGAGCACGCTCTTATATTGTGATGAGAATTTGATACGCGCGTTTCGACGACGAGCCACCATTTACACGATTTATTTACATGAATCACTGTGTCAGACATGTCTCAAAACAATGGACAGTCGCAGAGGTTTTGCCTCCGATGGAACAACCATCAATCCAACTTGCTCGCCGTGTTCGACCAACTGCTGACCAGCGAGGCGTTTGTGGACGTGACGCTGGCCGTCGAGGGCCAAATGCTTCGCGCCCACAAAATGGTCCTTTCGGCGTGCAGTCCTTACTTTCAGGTACCAAATTATAATTCGTCTTTTGTTTTCCGTTTTTCGATTTTTCTGTTTTTTCTAATCTCGCGTTTTGTTTTTCTTTCCCGCGCGTGTACGCGTAGACACTCTTTGTCGGACATCCCGACAGACATCCGATCGTCATACTTAAGGACGTCCCGCTGGTCGACATGAGATCTTTGTTGGACTTTATGTACAGAGGCGAGGTAATTATGCGAGTTTTCGCCGTGTGCGTTAGTCGCGTCCCGCGCGGACACGTTTCGATTACACGTCGTTTCGATTCGCGTTTAGGTTAGCGTTGACCAGGACAGGTTGGCGGCTTTCCTCAAAGTGGCCGAATCGTTACGCATCAAAGGCCTGACCGAAGTAAACGAAGACCGCACGGACCTTCCCACGTTGGCGTCGTCTCTCCTCCAGTCTCACTCGTCGTCTCCGTCCTCCTCGCCGGTGCACAACAACCAAATGGCCCACGTGCCCCAACTTCAGCGTATACACACTCTCAGTCCTTTGTCGTCGTTGAAGAGGCCGCTACCGTCGCATCCGCTCCACGATCAGCAACGTCAACACTTGTCGTATCCGATGAATCCACTGTTGGGATCCGCCCTGACCGCGCCAAAGAGGAAACGGGGTCGGCCCAGGAAACTGTCCACCGGCAGTAATTCCCCGTCCCGACCAAACGACAACAACAACGACGACAGTAGAGCGTCTACGCCAATCGGTACAAGTGCAGGTGAGTCGAACGACGAGACGCGTGTTGTTTTTCTTCTTTTTTTTTTTTTCCCCCCCGTGTCATTATATTGGATCGTGTGCCGTGGTGTGTAGGAAGTGGACGCGATCCTCCGGATCTGTTGGAACTGAACATGTCCGAGGAATCGGAATCCGCCGCAGCCGCGCCCAGGCATTTGGATTCACCGAACCGCGACGATACGCCTGACCAGGAAGACATGGACGAAGAGTATCCGGAAAACGGAATGGAAATAAAACAAGAACCCAACGATCCGGTTCCGGAACGTCCCAAGGTAAATTGTTGTGTTTGAGCACTCGAACACGAACGTTGTTTATATTATACAATATCTGTGTGCTAGCGGACACACTGCCGACGTTTAACATTTATACGTGTGATTTTGTTAAACGATCAATAATGCCCGCCCGAAAGTATAAATTAAAACATATCGGTGTGCGTGTATATAACCCGTTACTTCTATTTGTAGATTTAAGTATGGTCAAAAAAGAATATGACACTCATTCTAGTATGCAGTTAGACCAAAGCGCATGTGGTAAGTTTTTGTTTGTTTTTTTTTTTATATATATATATTATATATATTATATATATGTAATATATATTTATTTATTTACAAACATTTCTACCAACGTCGATCATTCAAAGAATTGTCACCATTTAAACTTGTCGGTTATAGTTCATAATTTATGAACCGTACATTGTTGTACATGTTGATCACGCATTTTCGTTATTTTAATTTTTTAACTTTTTTTTTATGTGATTATTTTTTTTATTATTTTTTTTTTAGCGCTTCTAAATTAACAATCAGATGGGACACCTTCCTCTTTTTTCTTTCTTTTTTTCTATTTATAATTCTTTCAATAATATATTTCATGATTTTCCTTCATAGTTTAAATGAAATAAATATATTTGGTGGATAAAATTTAATGACATTTAAGAGAAAGGTTTCGCATCTGGTTTTTTCTGGTCTGTGCGTTAAAACAAATTTTTTTTTTTTGATACCTACTGTCAACGTAAATAAATCGATAAAAAAAAATAATACTTTTTTTAAGGACATAATTTTGATTGACAATCAGGTAAGTAGTATTTCCTTTAATATATATTTCAATAGTTTTAAAGAAAGAAAGAAAATGGAGGAAAGTGACCCATCATTTTGTTAATATTGGTATGATATAATATAGAATGGGCTGATAAGAATGTTTTGTTTTAACTTTAAAAACCCGCAAATATTGTGTAAATTTATCGTTTCTCCAACTATAAAAATTAACACATTTTACAAAAATAATAATATACCTGGAATTCTTTTGTTAATCTATGTTTCATTTTAAATAATTGTCTGCACTATAAATACTATTAAACAGTATAGAAAAGCATTTCTAGTGCAAAACGTACTTTGTTAAAACATTTTTATACAGCTTATCACAATTTTCTGAGTTTTTCTAATAAGATTAACAAGTTATTCAATGTAAAAGATCAATTTTTTTTTTCAGAAGCCAAGGAAATCCATACTCTGGTTAAAGATACAAACGGAACAAGTGATTCTGACAACAATACTGCAAGCAACACAAACCGGCCAATAATGGACAAGTACTCAGTTCGTCAGTTCTGTACTCAAGAATCAAGCAATCTTTTTAGATGTAATCTGTGTCGCAAAACATACACGCACATTAGTAATTTCTGTCGGCATTTCCTATCGTCTCACCACGGAGTCAGACAAGAAGTTCCTTGTCCTGTGTGCGCCAGGATGTTTACAAGAAGGGACAATATGTTGACACATATGAAACAAGTACACAGGGTGTCTACCCCCAAAGTTTACACCACAAACAATAATGGCGGCTCTAGATTTGAATTTAATAGTTTGTGATATTTTAACATTTTTTTTATTGTTCGTATCTGTCAAATCATACAATATTTGTCGTGTTTACATGTTGACTATTTAGCCAGTATTGAAGGTAAAAATGGCAGATTATCTCTTCCTGCAAATGCTTCTAATCGTTTATAATATATTATACCAAAATGCAAAAACTTGAGTGAAAATAATTAGAACGAATTAATTCGTATAAGAGGGTTTCTAGTTTTTAATATTATGTACTTAAATTGTTCAGGTTTTTAATTTGCATGTCTTAATGAGGGTAAAGTTAAATATCGTCATGTTGTTGTTGTCTTCCTAAATCTTTATTAATTTTTTTTTTTTTTTTTGGTTTTCCTTTGCCAATTGAGATCCTTCCATAGTTAACCCGTCCAATATTATTATTATTATTTTAATCATGTAATTTGGGTTGTTATATTAGTTGATAATTAAATATCGTTTAAATGAATATTTGTCAATTAAATCTTAGTCTGTTTTGTCATTTAAAATCAAATATTTTAAGACAGGCTGAGTATGAAACTGAACTTGATGTGCTAGTGACATTTTTAACTTTGTGATTAGATAAAAAATTTAAAAATATTGATTATGACTTCAATAAACTACTATTGACTGTAAAGACTAAACGGGTCTTTATGTTATTTTTGCAAAAAAATCGAAATTTATCAATAATTAAAATTTGAAACTGAAACGATTTGTGAGTTTTGATTGTTTTTGTTAATACCTAATTTTTAAGTTGGGCTGTGTGTTTTCTTAGTCAATTTGTTATTCATTTTGCCTTGCCATTATGTATAGTTTTGTTTATAAAATTTTGTTTAAAAAAAAAATTAAAATCGTTTACGTTTATATTTACACACGTTCATATTTAAATATTTTATTATTCTTTATAATAAACTATATAAACTGTAGATAATATAGACTGCTAGACAGGGTGTATTTAGCATAAAATATTAATTAGTTTAGTGAAGAATGGTGCTTTGTTTTAACTTTTGGGGAAATAACAAGTATTTTTGTAAACATTTGGATGCCCATTACTAATCGAATTGGCTGTGAAAGCTATTAGTTTTAAAGAAATTGTTTTGTTTTGTTTTTTTTGGTTTGTTATTTCAAATTTGATTAAAAAAATGACTGAATTAAATAAGTATCCAAATAAGATTGTTTTAACATGATCATTAATTTGTTATTAATCAGTTTTATTATTATTACTATTTATTTTTTTTTTTCAATTGTTTTTCTGGGCAGCATTAAAATATTTATTATTATGTATATATTTATATGCAATAGTTGTTTTATTTTAATATTACTACACACGTGTGCTGTGGGCACACAGTGATATTTAAAAATGTGTAAAATTTCTGATAAAATAAAAGTTGATTTAAAAAAAAAAAACCTCTTATTTATTATTTTTATTATTGTTATCAACTCTTTTTACCCAATCCACTCTTACATTATGTTACTATAATTTATATATATTACCCACGAACAATAATATTATTAGCTTTTTTTTTTTTTTTACAAAAATCGCATTAAATGCTATATAAATTAATATATTATTATAGGTGCTAATCTTATGTGTATGTACAATAATATTACTAATCTCATTGCAAATTGTTGTTTTCCGTTGTCTTACCTTTATAAATATTATATGTGTGTACGATATTTTATTATATTTTTGCGGCCATAGGAGTTATATAACTACGTTAGTTCCGAAATCAAATCGACAGATAACTTAACTGTAAGTGACAGGTGAATGATACAATAATAATAGTAATTAATAACTATTTAATAAATAACAGCATGTTATGTATTTATTAGTGTTTTTTTTTTTTTAATTTTTGCGTAGATAAAAAACATTATTTTGTGAAAAAGAGTAAATTATGGTTTTTTTTTTTTTTTAATGTATTCGTTGGCTTTTGACGCGTGCATTTATTTGAACGCGCTTTGTCGACAGTAAACATTTAAAACTGCATCTAAGATTTTGTAAATTATTTTTCACGAGTAAGTCGTTTCGTTTTGTAAGAATATTTAAATTTAGTTTTAGTTTTTTTCTTCATTATCATTGTTTTAATAGTATTTATTTGGTATGGTTTGAGTAGTATTATCTATGCTATACACAACGTTCACAACAATATATATTTTATATATATTTATATATAAATAAAACTTTAATGTGGTTAAATTATCATTTTGATTTACTATACACATATACAAGGTTATGTATATAATATAGGCTGTGAATTGAATGC
This sequence comes from Schlechtendalia chinensis, assembly GCA_019022885.1. Classification (NCBI taxonomy): domain Eukaryota; kingdom Metazoa; phylum Arthropoda; class Insecta; order Hemiptera; family Aphididae; genus Schlechtendalia; species Schlechtendalia chinensis. Next base: position 3,825,240 of record CM032351.1, on the reverse strand, counting down.
GCTAAAATACTTTTAAAAAATGCTTTTAAAATGCAACAGTTTTCCTACTATAATCGTTTTAGTATCTCGAGTATTTGTGTTTATATTTAATTTTATAACTTTTAATAGTTTTACAAAATATTTTTAAACGGCTGAAATCGAATAGCTACTTGTATATGTTTAGGAGCGTTCGAGTTTCATCAATACATTTGAATTTATTTTCGAGTACATACTGTTTTGATAACGAATTTTTTCCGAAACGAATCTTATGGTTTTGCCGTTTTCGGTTTATTATTTCAAACAGAGAAAAAAAAGTGCGGTTTAGCAAGTTCACACGGCCTTAAACAGTAAACACGCGTGAAAAATGTTTATGCGAAAAAAACAAAAATGGAAATATTCACAATTTAAACACTCGAGAAATGATTATAGGTTTGTCTTTTTTTACGGAGCAAACGCTCATAATTATTTACACGTGACGTGTTATTTGTAATCGACTCTACTTTGTGTATAACTGAAAAGCTTATCACCGGTTTATTATTTATTTCCATTTTTTTTTTTTTTTTTTTTCTATAATAAACGTACTTATCGAGACCGCATAATACAACACACACACACACACACATATTATATAGCTCGTGACATATTTTTGTTAATCGAAAATTAACGATAAAGGATATATATATATTTAGTGGTATTAACAATGTTTTTCACGGTCAACCTGTACGGGAACATTTTTATACATTTTTTATGATTTTTCGCACGTACGAGAAGAAGAAAAAAATTATTACTAAACCAAATCCATGTTATTATAACGTGGTAATACGATTCGAAAATTTCGTATTATTCGACAAAATATTCAAATGATATACGAGGTTTGACCATTTTTTTTGTTTTTTTAAATTTCGGGATTTTCAAGGAGGTCACACGTTGAACTAACACACGTCTTTCCGATAATAATTTGAATAAAAAAAATTTCTAACGAGACGTATTACAATTATATATATATTTGTAGTCATTTGATCCCGTTGTATGGTATTCGGTTGATATTGTCTTGCCACGGCATGTTGAATTCATCGAGTATCGGAAAATTCGTAATAGTAAAAAAAAAAAAAAAGTACACGAAAACGAGTGCCGCGCGTAAACCGGCGGCGTGTAGAAGAGAAAAAAACCGCCCGCCGCCGCCGCCGCCGCGTTTGTACGATACTCCGTACGTGTTTAATTTGGTTTTTCCGCACAAGTTTACAAACGTAATTATTTTTTTTTTCTATACGTTTTTTTCGATTCGAACGCGTTTGTGACGTACGCGCGAGAGTAATTTATCGCGAGGTGCGTGTACATAAGTGCGCCGCAAAATTCGGCGTACACGCGATTTCTCGGCGCGTGGTCTGTTCGTGTACGTGCAACGACATGGCGAATTGTCGATATCTCGCGAGACGCACTTGTGTGTCTCTCTCTCTCTCTCTCTCTCTCGCTCGGCCGTCGTCGTCGTTTCGTGAGAACACTTGTGCCGCGGCGACGAATAGTTTGTTTTGTGTCGTCGTCGTCGTCGTCGTTCGGAGAGACACACAGAGACGGTGTGGAAAAATAAAACGACGTTTTTTTTTTTTTCCTTGTTTGGTTTGTTTTTTATGTTTTCGAACATAGCGCGTGTTCTTTAACCGAGAACGTGTAAACGAGAAGAGACGTGCGACACGAACAACAACGTTTGCGCGGCCGAATCCCTTCGCGGAAACTCGCGTTTTTCACGTCCTCTCCGCCACCGCCGCCGCTATACAGCTGTATATCTGTCGAGCGGATTGCAAGGGAGAGTCTTTAGCGCGTTCGTCTACTTCAAAATCGAAACCCCTTTTCTCGCGTTGACTGAACGGAAAGTCGATGCCCCCCCCTCCCACCATCACCTCCTGGGCGGGACGGACGGACGAACGGTTTACGAAACGGCCATTTCGACGTATAAAACTAAAACGCGTGGCGAAGGCAAATATGTATGCGGAACACCGGGCCCGTGGTCGGGTCGAAGGAACAACGACGGCGTACACTCCCCCGCGAGTTAGGTTAGGTTAGGTTAGCCTAACCTAAACGTTGTGTCTCGACACGTTTCTTCTCGTGCGGTGCGAATATTCAAAACGCGTTGTTTGATCAAGCCATTCGGACTAATCGAGTTCTCCTAGTTTCCGATCGTCTCGAGACGATCTGCCCGGTCGGATTAATAATGGTTTTCGTGTTTGGTAAACGAAAACGTTATTCGGGGGGGGGGGAACAAAATCGAATCTCAAAACGGAGGTCACATCAGACGTGATAACAATCACTTTTGAAAATTCGGAAAGAGTTTATACCGGACACGCATCCGGGGTCAGTCGGTAGATAACTGAGTAATAATCGAATGGCTTAGTTTCATTTTATTATAACACGTGTGTATAGAGGAGTTTTTCTGTTGTTGTAGACGTGTTTGATTTACGTTTTTATACATTTTTTTTTTTATTTTTTCGCCGTTGCTTGAGACCGCCTTCGCCCACACACACGCCTTCGCCCACACACACACACAAAAAATATATATTTATATTTGTTTGCTTGTTTTTTTTTTTTTTTTGTCATCGCATAATCTCATTTGACCGCGTCATCATCCGATCGCACCATCCCCGTCGCCCCGCGTCATTGTATTATTTATTATCGTTGCGAAACCGCACCGTAACTTAGAACTTTTGAATGCGTTTTATAGAAAAAAACACCCCACAAACTTTTTTTTTTTTTTTTGTTAAACCTCAATTTTTTAACCTTTCCTCCTCCCGTGTGTCCTTTCCTAACCATCACCACTCGATTATTTTTTTCGAATTGTTACTAGTGTTTGTGTTAATCGGGGTTTTTCTTTTCTACCCTTCTTTCTGTACGCAGACATGCACAACACGAACATGTTGAAATTGTTGTCGTCCACGCGAACCAACCACGAACACCACCTTCACCACCAGCAACACCACCACCATCACCAACTGCAGTCGTCCGCGGACGGCGGCGACCGGGACAACAACAACGACGCCCGACTGACGCTGGCCAACTGGTCGGCGGCTGCGGCCATGGCGGCCGCCGAGCACAAGTCCAAGTTCTCGTTGGCCGTGTCCCAGCACACGTCCGGCTACAAGCAACAGCTGCAGGCGGCCCTGGACGAGGAGAAACGTCAGATGCACGAGTCGCACCAGCACCAGCAACAACAGCAGCAGCAGCAGCAACAGCAACAGCAGCAGCAGCAGCAGGCGGCGGCGGCGGCGACGGCGACGGCGACGAGGACGCCCGTCAAGCGGCGCATACGCAGACGGGCCACGTCGTCCAGCGACCCGGCCGAACAGCTGACCGAGATGTCGGTGCGCGGCCTGAACCTGTTCCGGTACGCGACCGTGTCCGAGGGCATCTACAAGTGTCTGGAGTGCGCGAAGACGGACATACTGAAAACGTTCAAGAACAAGTACAGCTTCCAGCGGCACGCGTTCCTGTACCACGAGGGACACCAGCGCAAGGTGTTCCCGTGTCCGGTGTGCGCGAAGGAGTTCTCGCGGCCCGACAAGATGAAGAACCACATGAAGACCGTGCACGAGTGTTACATGCCCAAGGCGATCGACTTCCCGCAGGTGCCGTTCCTATTGCCGCCGTAACGTGACGACCGCCGTGACCGTCGCAAACCACCGCCCGCGACTCGCCCCTTCGTTGTCGCGTGTACGCACACGCCCCTAACGCCGCGCGCCCGTCAACGACTGATTTTTTTCGTTGTTTTTTTGTTTTTATTTTGAAATTCTATGTCCCCACTAAAAAATTGAAAAAAAACAAATGTTTCCGTTCTTCACGTTTCTACAATACCATACACACACACATATATATATATATATAAATTCTCGGATTTTATTATTATCTGTTCTTCTATTTCGAAACAAAGAACGCGGTCGGCCGGGTTGATTGTTTTAAGCGTGTGCGTCGTACGTTACATATATATACATTTTTTTTTTTTCTAACAATTATTTACACCTCTACATTCGAGAATTGACGGTTTATTATTATTTATTATTATTATTATTATTTTTTTTTTTTTTTTTAAGTACACATAAATATTACCTTGTTTTTTAATATATATTTATTAATTATTATTTATTGTTATATATTTAAACGGAACGCACGAAAATAATTAAAGACAAAAGGGGTAAAAAAAAACCCAATATAAAAAAAAGTATATCATCGATATTAGCGCGTTTCGACCGTTGTCGTATGTTATGTAATATATTAATAAAAAGAAGAAACGGAAATATATAAGCGTCTCGCAAACCGCCGAAGTAATGAATAAAAACTTATATATTATTTGTCCTTTTTTTTTTTCTCAATATTTTATTAATGCGTAAAAAATCGGATCGGGTGCTTTATTTTCGAAATTTTCGTTTCTAGTTCGATCTGGATACATAATCCGCATATAGTTAGGGTGGTATCGTGCAATACAATTCCAAAAAGTAAAACATACATTTATATATATTTTTTTTTTTTTGATCTAGTTGAATTTCTTTTTTACCAAATTTTATTTATATCGTTTTATTTTTATTGTACGAATATATATATATATACATATATAATATCGCGAAAACTATTGATTGACCGTACAGAGTGAGCAGGACCCGTAATACGAATAATAGATTATATTTGATTTTTAATATATATATATACACATATATAACTCCGAATAAGGCCAGTTAGTTATTGAGACTGAATATATACTATACATAGTAATGAATACAAGAAAAAAAAAATTTATAGAATAAACTTCTTGCAACGTTCTGGGGGGGGGGAGGGGGGAGGAGAGGCGATAATTGTTTTTTTTTTTTTTCCATTAATAATATATAATTAATCATTCATATACGTTTATCCTGGAGATATTGTTGTACAAAATAATACGTGAAACAAGATTTCTTTTCGTTACGTGCGGGTTTTATATAGATACATACATACATACCTAAAAGATTCTTTTAGGAATATAAAACAAAAAAATAAATTTTTATTTCCAACACTCTAATGAAGTTATAGTTACAGTTATTATTATTATTATTATTATTATTTTTTTTTTTTTTTTTTTTGTAAATTTGTACAGAAATATATATTTATATATATATTAACAAATAACGAAAATAATATTTGATTAAATGTTTGTATACACACATGATTATTATTTATTATATACATTATACAAATTTATTAAAAATATTTTTTTTTCGTTATATATATATATACATAATATATATATTTAATAATAATCAATAGGGGATACACACACACACACACACCGTAGATAATTAGTTATTATTATTAATGTATATTTTTTATTATCATCATTATTATTATTATTATTTTATTATTTTTTATTAAACGTGCAATTCACATATTTTAACATATATTTATTACGTTTAAATTATTGTTTACATTTATATGTGATTTTTTAATGAATAATAATAATAATAATAACCAATTTTTACCACGGAGAACTAGTGGGTTATTTATTTTTATTATGAAAAATTAATTAATTTATATATATATTCGTTATTTTACCATTTTCAAAAAAATAAATGTCATTGTATTATACATATATTATGTGTATATATACATATATGTATGTATGTATGTATGGATACATATAATATATTTTAATATTTTTTATTAAATCTTGTTAATAATTTGATTAACCACTGTTAGTTAGCTCGTAGAATTTATTAATTATTATTGTACAATTTATGTGTTTTATTTATAGTTCTTAAAAGTATATATATATTTTTTTTTAACACACAAATTTTATCTCAAAACAAATAAAACATTTTTTGTTACGTTAATATCATGTTTCCATTATTTTCATATTTTAGCTGGAATTTACTACAATATTTTATTATTATTATTTTTTTTTTTTTATCTCCAAAATTTAAATAATTTGATGTTAACATTTTGTTGTTGCTTTATTTTATATATTATATATAAAAACATTGTGTATTTTTTTTTCTATTTAGTCGTTTTGTTATGTTTTCCTAAGTAATAACGCATTTTTTTTTTAATTTTCATTCCTAAATCGTGTTTATTATTATAATTATTACTTTTTTTTTGTGTCTAAAGTCACTGAGAAGTTATGATTTTTTTTTTTTTTTGTAGAGGTGAGCGGGATTAGACAAATATTTTGACAATATTACGTCGGTACAAAAATGTGGCACACGTCTTGTAAAACGATTAGCTAATTTAAAATTTAAAGCAAAATATATATATATTAAAATATTAATTTATATGTAATAACCGAGATGTTAATTTTTAATTCGATAAGCAATAAATTAACATTTTTTTTTTTTATTTGAAATAATTAATATTCTTAATCAATCTGTTACCTACATAAATCAATAAGTTCCATAAAAATTTTCATAAAGGATTTTGGCCTTTAAGTTTAAACTAATATTATGTTTGTAGCTCATTATTAGATGAGTGTTAATAAGTCGACGGACTTAGACAAATTTGTACCTTTTATTTGGGCTGTGTGAACACCTATGGGGATGTGCGATCTACTCATGTCACAGTAAAGGTAAGTAAATTCAACAAAAATCAAATACATTTTAACGTATCAATGATACATAAAACAAAATAGTATTTATTTTTGACTCTTGTAAAATTATTTTTTTAATTTGAATTTTTAATAGGTAATATTAAGCGAATGCGTAATCTGATTAATGATTAAACATTAGGATTACAATTTGCAGTCGGTAATCATAGTGTAAATATAACGTAATTGAAAATCACTATAAAGAATTAATTTAAATGATTCAAGTAATTATGTAATCATAGTATTGATTACGATTGCAACATTGCATAATTTGTGATCATGATTAAATTTATCGACAAAAATCAGGAGTAAATTTAACAACGATGATAATTTTTTATTTTTTGTTTGTTTTTAATTCAATTCAAACGGTTGATCTGATAGTTTATGACTTCTTGGTCGATTTGTCATCGTTGCGAACGAGAAGAGGTCTTCCCACATGTGCTGACGACGGAAGTGGAGTATTAATACACACTAGTGCGTTTTCGACATTCGACAAGCGCATAGGATTGTTGAATGCTTTTTCTTGTCCACATTATTGTCTACCAGCAGCAGTGGTTTTTTAACGTGCGACGTAGTTAAAACTAAAATGATGTCTGATTCTAATTTACCTCTCGGTGTTCCTGGATTTTCGTGTTCCTGTTCACCGTCTATTTTTCGTCTAGCCGTTGAACTGTCCGCAACAAAAAATAGAAGTGCATACGCGAACCACGACGAGACGTAAACAGACAGCACCCGGACCAGAATTTTTTTTTATTTTAAGCGTTTTATGGCTTTTCTCTTTTAGAAAATAATAGCCAACACATGAATGTTAAATTCATTAGCAACACACGGTCCAACGCACCATTTTTTTTTTTTAAAGCATTAACAGATTCCGGAGAAGTAAAATTAAAATAATTTTCAAATGTTTTCCTCAACACTTTGTAACAACGCATCGACCACAGGTTTGCAGTATACCCAAATACGTTCAGATTTCGCCAGGATTTCAATTTTTCTTCTTAACGCTAGTGGACATGGTAGTAACTACGCCAAGTATTTAATTCACCTTGCGTTATATCCAACGCCTTCAACCATTGGTGCCTGTGCACATTACATGTTCTTCGATATAATCAAAGTCTTGTTCCCGTAAACTTTTTTAAGTTTATTTCCAAGGGTCTGTTTAAATTTGAAATATTAGTTTTCGCGTTTAATATTTGTTGAAGCGAATCGTATGAATACGTATTCCACCGCGTTTCTCCGGGCCTACTTTTAGTGTATTGTCTAATATATTTTGTATGACTTCTGCCGATTTTGGCCTCCTAGCTAATTTCCAAAGAATATTACATTTATCAATTACTTGGACGTGTGTTAATGACGATTCGACAGGGTTTTTTATAATTTTATTCATACACGCAGCGACGTATGAGTCGAGAGTGCGCGCGATGTTTTCCATTTATTGTATGACCTGCGTCATTTTGAAATTGATTGTTTTGATATGATTCTAAATCAGACTCCGAGGTATCGACCGAATTTTCCTATTCGACAGTAATTATATTCGTTCTCTTTACTCCGAAAATTTTGAACGCTTTAAAAAAATTACTGCCGTTATCAGTAACTGTTGCGATAATTTTAGTAGGATTCGAGTTTTGAATTCCATTGATCAAATCAGACATTTTGTCGTAAGCGTGACTTTCCTTGACACGACGACACGCTAAAACCTTAGATATCCGATGTAAATTAATCGATGATATCCAGTGACCCGTTATCCTCAGAAGACTTATTTTTTTCCCCCAAACCAAATATCTACGGTAGTGCAAACAAATTGTATATTTTTTAAGACTTCTTTTATACCAATTATGTTTTTTTCACAATAAACATCAATTTTTTTTTTAATGTGGGTCGTCTTCTACACACCTCTAAAAAATCATTGAATGTAAAAAAAAATGTTCGTAACTTCACTTTCGAAGTTTTCTCCAGTTGTTCTAGTTTTTAATCGCTTAACTACAGTTTTAATTATTTTATTTAACGGTCCAATTAATCTCAAATGAATAACAAAAGTAGAAGACGAATTTCCAATAACCTTTCGGTTCTACGATTTTTGGCTCACATTTCACGCAGAGAACCACCGTTTTTGTTTTCAGATACGCGTGAATTTTCAGGCAAAATTTAAAAAAAATTAAAATTACACAATTGATACAACTGATCCTCGAATTGGCGGTGGAGAATCTGGAGATGATAATGTTATGTCGTTTTCTGATACGGACGTTTCTTGGCTGTCACTCATCGTAATGCGTATACAAATAAAATGTTATAATATTATACGGAATAGAACGAAAACAACAACGAAATGCAGCCAGCAATACGTTAATTAATTACACACGATATTTTATATTGTACGTTTACAGACCAAACTTGGGGAAAAGTATCGAGTTGCGATTCCCATGACGCGTCGGACGCGTGCGATCACTGGGGAGGTAATGGGCGTGTACGTGAAAATTTTGAATTAAAATTCGTGATGAGTTAACATCAGAGACACTGTCATATCGACTTCTTGAAGAGACAGAAGACGAAGAAAAACAAGACGTTCCAATTGTACGGTCAGTGGTATAGAGCCGGAGAATGCAAACGAACATCACTCATTTACAATAGGCCAGAAGAAGGATTTTTCGCAATACTAATTAACCGGCATTTAATACATGACGACCGAACATTCCGTGAGTTTTTCAGGCCGAATATAAACCAGTTTAATTACGTGCATCTGACTGAAAAAGATATCACGGTGGATTCTTCAAGTCGTATAAACAATAGAATTTCACTGCCAGTTCTATAAGTTCTTCGTCTTCGCTGACAGTAAAAAATACTTTTGATGTTTTGCTGAAAGTTAACGAACGCTAGAGCGGTTACCGGCCTCCGTAAAGTTATTCGACGGAATCCCCACCTTTAGGTATGTATAAGAAACATTTGAACATTTGTCACACATAAGAATATAACTGCAGCTTAATGGCCGGTAATAAATGTCCTGCAGTCCTAGAATTTAAATATACTTTTTTGTAAATTCATAATTTTAAAAGTAAATAGTATACAGACATTTTATTCCACTATACTTATTTATCATCACACTTCTTACTTACTACAGTTATATATATATGTATATGTTGGTTTGTATGTAATACAGTTTTGATGGATGTTATTTGAAGAAAAAAAATATTTTTATTAAACTTTTTACAATTAAACATCATCTTTATTTAGTAACAATAAAAACACAAGAAATTATAATGTTTGGTTTATAAAGGTAACCATGGCCACATGTTGGATAATCTGGTATTGTAACAAATAAACATAAAACAGATTCTTAAAATTATTTTTTAAAAATAAAAACAAGATAGAAGTGTTTGTTCTATATATACAATTTTATGAAGATAAATATTACCTTATTCACTTTTATAACAAAATAATAATAATAATAATAATAAATATATATAAAGAAAAGTTTTTTTTTTTTTTAATCATGATGAAATTAAAATGATTTAAACATCATTCTCATCGTTATCTATAAAAACAATGGTTGCAGTCGATGGTTCAGGTACAACAACACTCTCTACGTTTACGATAGACTTTAATAATATATTTGAATCCTAATATGTAATTATGCACATTATTATAAATATTATTGTCTCATAAACATTTATATTTGACTCACCATGTTCGACTTGAACTTGTAATTTTCATCAATCTGTGAAAATAGTTATACAAATTTAATTAAAAAGCAGTGTAATAAACATATAATCACTAACAATATAATTTACTATGAAATATTGAGATTACCCGAGGAATAATTAAAATACATCATATGTAAGTTATCCAAATAAAAGAAATATATATTAATATATTATATATATATATATATATGTATAAGGATTGTAATAAAATGAATTTATAAAACCATTTAAAAAGGAACTGCGAATTATAGATAAATAAATGATATAAAAATATCAAGAGGAATCATTCCGAGTTAACTAACAAATTTCATCCAATTGTTCCTTACGTTTTTGGATTTTGTACTGATATAAAAAAAAGAGAAAAATGTAATATTTTAAAACCATTATTTGCACAATCAAAATATACTTCAATACATGAAAAAGTATTTTCCTATCGATTTATCATATAAAATTATGGGTTTTCCAATTTTGTTACCTTTTTGTTAAACTTATTTAATATCTTTCGAAGATCACTATTTTGATTTGACAGATCTTGCAATTCACATTCTTGACTTGAAATTATATTAGTTTTCAAATCAGTATCTGTACACGGTTGCATCCATCCCTTGAAAATACTTATAGTCATAACTTTATAAGTATATGTTAAATAGATAACTTACATAGCCGTCTTTGGTCACTGGTTCGTTTGTATAAAACAAATTATCTAAGAGTTGATTATTCTTTTGTACAATTACTTCGCATTCATTCAACTGAGCCATTAAACGCTTATTCATTGACATTATTTCATTTGATTGCATTTTGCAATCGATTAATTGACTGTCCACAATAGAAATGCGAGACAATAATGAACTGATCAATTCCTAGGAAAATAGTATACTAACAGTATGAAAATAAAAATATCTACAGAAAATTTATCAAGTAAAAAAATTCATTAATAAAATAATCAATAAATTATAAACATGCAGATACATATCTACTGATGTTATGATAATATTTAAAATTTTAAATACAGTCTCAATATTTGGCTATTATCCATATGTATTTTATTATTGAACATTTTTTAGTTTTTGTACTTTTACTAATAAATATTAAAAGTAAACATTAAAGGATGTTGTATCACCTGGGAAACACAATTGCAATGACTTGTTTTTAAGATATTTGGATAACAAAAGATACAATCATTTTTATGAATAAAACGTATCGGACGACTTACTCCACAAATCTATAACAATTGATAAAGTACTTTAAAAATAACAACGTATGATGAAATTCACAAACAAACATACAACCTCATTAAATTTGTTGCCATAAAGAAATTCATATTCCAAATTGCAATCAATGTCCTTTAACTGGTTTGCATAAAATGTAACATGATTCAAACCATGTTTTGACGGTGAATGAATGGTTAAATTAGTCTCTACTGCAACAAATTCTTCCACATTTCTGTTGCTGTTACATTTTAATAACGCAATCCAATCGGAATATTTTGGTTTTAAAGACTATAATTTAATAATAATAATATATTTAGGAAATCTCATAGATCTATCTATTGCCTTAAAAATTCATAATATAATAAAACAATTCTTACTTTTTTATTAAATTTAAATGAAATATGTATGTTGTCTTCAATGAAATATATTTTATCGGTTACAACTTCAACACAGACTTCGTTGTTTGCCATTTTATTTCTTATTATTATTCTAAAATGTATATCTATAATATATATACTTATATATATCAAAAAAAATTAAAACATAAATAATTTTGATATTTAAATTTAACAATTACTAATAAGCAATAGGTATTTGTTCCATTTTATTATAGTAATTTAAACTATTTAACATTTATATTGCGATTAGAAAGAGTGTAACAACCAAAACTACTCCATTACATGTTTCAACCGATATAATTACTTTTATCTTAAGATAAAATCATTAGAACAGACCCACCTATACTAATTTACACAACTATAACAAGTTTAATTAATATATCTGCTAAAAAAAAAAAATCCATTAAATTTAATAAACATAAAACTAATGATGTTGACCTTTTGAACTTTACTGGCATCATCTCATTAATTCATATTACCAGATAAAAACTACCTTTTTTTTCAATTAATAACTAAGTGAATTCCACTCTTTAAAAACATGTATTTATACAGATAACATAATATAACATCATATAAATCATTACGGGACTATTCACAAGAATACCAGTCAAATTACACACTAACAATGGTATATTTATGATAGACTTAAAACGTTTTTGGCCGTTTATGAAATAAAACAAAAGGTAATGAAAATATTATATTGCATGTTAAAATTATTTTAGTGAAAATTGATTATAACGAAAACGTTAGATGTACATTTATACGTCCGATCAAAACATGTAAAATTCAATATTTTATCCATTGTGTGTATAGTTAAGTACAAGAATATGTTTTATTAGAAACACGTCATAAGTCATGACTACACTTCCTATTTGAATCCAAACAGGGAACGCTTTTTCACACACTACTTAAAACACGAACAATTGTGTATAAAACAAATGCGAGTACCAAATACCAATGTCGTACCGTATTTAAGTAAGTCATTCAAATACTTTCAACATCGAGTATTTTTTTTTTTTTTTAATTCAATTGAATTCGTGTTATGCATTGTGTCCAAAAAATTGTAAGTAACACTTTATGGATTCGAATAGGTTATTTATAAATTCGTTCGAGTTAGATTAATTAAAACGTACCGAAAAATATCGAACAGTATTCGAGTACTTAGCGTTTTAAACACTAGTATTCTTTACAACACCCGAGTCCGTGTACTCGTCTAATTCACGATCATAAACGAACGATGAAGTTTCGTATACTCACCCGGATTGCCGATTCGACAACGACGAAGCAACATTGACGGCTGTACAAGACGGGCGAAAACAAAAAGTCAATTCAACAATTGTGGACGGCACGCGAACCGGCAACGCGTATGAGAGACGACCGCGCGTTCAATTAACCACGCACACACGGATTGGACGAAACGACGGGGGACATTGTAAACACGAAATCCCATTTCCGTCATTATTTTTAGGTTATGTTTTAAAAATACATTCTCTTTATTATTCGTTCGAAATTATCGTTTGAAACGTGCCGCCGAATTCCACTTCGTCCGGTTACTTCGAACGTCGGTTGACTCGTAACGTCTCTTCGTTCGGCGTTTGAATTGATGTCGGCCGTCGTCATTACTCGCCGACGTTATTCGAAATGACCCGCGCGGACGGACGACCGCAAGTCTGCGACTATCGGGTTCTCCGACCCGAACCGAACGGCAACGACCAGTATCCGGAGCCGTGCCCGTCGTGTTTGATCGATTCCGCGTCATTTTCTCGTACTCGTCACGAACAAACCGGTCCCGTAGACCGTGTCGACGGCTTACCATAACGCGCGGTCGCGAACGGAACTTGAACACGCATTACCGAAACGGGGCAAACGTGACCACTCGCCTGTTAAGAAACTTACCCGCCGCACGCAATCCGTCGTGCGTTTTCGACGATTTTCCAGTAGTTTCCCCGTGGCGGTCGTCACGACCGATCGTACGGAAACGGAAATAACGAATAATTGAGTTCGTGAATTATGATTAGTAGACGCGACGCAACAGACAAAGTGGAGGTAGAAAAATTGTGTTGGTGAAAAAGTGACCACATCGTATATGTATATATATATATATATATACGACATGAAACTCGGTTTGTCCCTGTCAAGTTCTGAAGAAACGACTAGAAAACCTAATAATTACTTCTCAAAAGTATATTCATCTGCTTTTAATTTTTAATCTACACAAAAAACTATATACAAATTTCAGAACATTCCCGAGTAAACAAAATAGGTATTTATACAGAGTAAAAAATAGAAAACTTGTTTTTTGTAAAATATATTTTTTTTTTTTGGCATTTTGGTATTAATATTTCAAATCACAATGCGTATGTTATGCAACGATATTTTAATTTTATGTTGTAATATTATAATTTACAACTATCATCCACAAAATATATATGTATACACAGATAAATACCGATTATCGAATATTTTTCTTATAGGTCTGATAGATACATCTTTCATATATGAACAGTTTATAATCTGTTGCGATGCTTGGTAATTAAGGGAGGATAATAATAATTTTACTGTTTTAAAATCATGTTTTACATTAGGTGCCAATTAGGATCTAACTAATAAATTAACATTCTAAAGTATTTTAAGTAGTAATCAATAATACAACACATAACATTAGAAATTTTATATTTATTCATAAACCATTTTCAAAGATTAGAAGTTGAGTAACTTTTTTTTATATAAAAAATATTTTAAATAAAACAAAATGTTTCCAAAAAAATAAAAATAACAATTGGTAATAAAAAGGAAATTTGAATATTTTTAAATTAATAAATTATTTTACATTATGTACAAATAAAAAATAAAAACTGTTTATTATAAAAAAATAATAATAATAATACTGTGTATTTAAGCCAAAATGTAAAATCAATGACAGGAATAATAAGTCGACATAAAAAATATATAAATAGAAAAAATTCAGAGTAGAACATTTACTCACAGTAGTCATCACTGACTCAGTCATCGATAAATTTGACTACTGCAGAAGAAATTGACTGAATGGTAAAAGACTTCAACTGTACAGCAGTTGAAGTATCAGTTTCATTAACCTCTGGTTCATAAACGTGCATCAATTGTTCCTATAAAATATAAAAAATTATAATTTATTGTTTAGTATATGAAGTGCATAACTTGCATTATATTCAGAAAGTTTATTTTTAAGTTCATTGTTGACGGCTTGCAATTTCTGTATTTCCTGTTCTTGAGAATTTATAATTGCTATTAAATATACATCATTTTTCATAGTTTTGGTAGACATCATATGGTTTCTTGTTTCTGTAGTATACATACGCTTGATCCAACGCTACAATTTATGTCAAAATATTATTTTATTTATTTTTTAGTACACGGTTAAATTAATAAATCACACTCTAAGTTATATTGGTAAATATTAGTAAAACCAATTTTAAACAGAACTTACAGCATGTCCTTTAGAGTTTGTCAACTTCACTGGTTTTCTTTGATCAAGTGCGTTATATAGGTCATCAATAAATTGTTCACCTCTAGAACGAAGCATTTCACAAGCCTTCAATTTATTTACTAGCTGTTCATTAAGCTGAATCGCTTCCTTTTTACCTTCTTCATATTCAATTAACCTTGCTTCAAGACATTTTAAACGTTGAATTAATACATTAAAATCCTAAATTAAAAAAACATATTATATAGGTATGTTAATAGATTATATGAACAATTATAGTTCAAAGCACACATTCACTTGACACACAGTAATACTAATATATTATATTGCATAGAGATTATTTAAAAACTTATATAATATATAAAATATTATGCGAGATTCCCTGAACATGGCCAACGGATAGTAAAGGGGATAATAGAAATTTCATTACTCCACTATAATTGCCGACTCATAATAACTAATTGGATATTTGATATAGTAAGTCCAGAAAAATCTGACAAAATTATAAATATATAGTTCTATAAATTAAATTTTAAACTACCTAAATAAGACAAAATAGTAAACTAACGTTAACAATTTTTTTTTTTTATGAATATGTTATGAATATTATGAATTATGTAAAAAATAATTGTTTATATGATATATAATAGTTTTTATGTTATTTTTGCTATTTTTAAACAAAGCAATGCCTAAAGATAATGATTATTAGAGAATTTGGACACTTCAAAATAAGACACTCTTATTCTATTAGTCCCATGTCATAGATTTTTGGAATTATTATTAATTATTAAATTGTAATATAATGCATATTTTTTTACTAACCTGTCCCATTTTTATGTGAACTGTGTAGTTTGTTAGGCCAAGTGCCATGTTACAGTTACAATCATTTTTGTGCACAAATTCAATTGGATCACTTGTTGCAATAATCTAGAAATTAAATATATTATAAAAAATATTACTAATTGAACATTACATTTGTTATTCTATAAAGGACACTATTCATAAATATTTGTACATTTTATCTATAAAATATAAAATTATTTCAAGTTCCATTATTAATTGATTAAATATGTTAAATAGGTATGTTTTTATTTTTATTTTACAAAATAAACTCAATAGTTAATCACTAATAAATAATTATAAATCATTTTTTCTTAATTGGAATTATTTTATTTAAATAAAAAATACCTAAAAATTAAATTGTTTAAAGAATAATAGGGCAAAAAGATAATAAGTTATAATTAAAATTATTATAATTCTAGTTAGACTATTATCTTAGTAGATCTTCCTTTTATATAGCCTTTTAAAATATCAAATTTTATATTATGTCTATATTTTATACTTTGATTTAGAAATGTACTATTTGTCAGTGGAACATGTTTATAATTATTTTATTCACATTAGTTAACAATTTTGTACGTATTTATAGATATTTTTATTTTCAAAAGTGAAGTAGGTATCTAATATTTTATGAAATTAAAAACAATGTATAACATCCTATCTTAAAATAATAATAAAGGTCAATTTTCTTTTACCTTTAATTGGGAATCCACATACACAAACCGGTATTTACCAGAACAATGAATAAATTTAGCAAAGAGTTGTTGTACAAATCTTATTTTAAAACAATTACTACTGTTAGTTCTGATATGGTCCCTGACATATTCAAATATTAAAGGTTCGTACAGTTTTATGTCGTCGCAGGGATATAATCCAATCCAATCTCTAAGCAATGGTCTCATTTTCTAAACACAAAAGCAAATTATGATTATAACGAATAGTATACCGATTACTAGGCACGTGTTGTTTTGAGAAAATTGCATAAAAAGGACAAGAACGACCCACCTTTAGATCATAGAAACAGTCTATAAGTAGAAATTTTTCCTCGGCGAAATAACGTTTGTTCGTGGCTAACATCACGGACGACGGCGATTCCATGACGTTTTCGGGCATTTGAAGAGGGATTTCGATAACAAAACAGTTGAACAGGCGTATAAGTATGTCTAATATAAACGTATAGTTCCAACTCGATCGAGTTTCCAGTCGTGTAAAAAATCGTAACGGAATATGATGTATTTCGATTATTCGTTGGAACGTATATATTGTTTGTTGGATACGGAAACGGGCTTTTCGCAGTGCGCACTCGCCCTTCGGTCGCTAAAATAATAAAATGACGGTAATGAACACGAATTTAAATATCGTCGAACGCTTACCGGTGCCTCCAATTACACTATCTCGTCCGCTTATCACCCCCGCCAACGCGTGTATATCGATCGATTGATATTACGACATAATAGTGTTTTCGCCGGACAACGTACGTACTATCTCGTTTTCCGGTTTTCATCGTCGTAACGATGAACATTCGCGTACTCGTGCCTTCTTTGCGGGCCGTGGATTCCCCCTACTACACTGTCTACGCTATCGGAGAATTGTGAAAAAAAATTATATATATATAAATATGTTGGCGCGCGCGCGTAAACGATTTTCGATATTTATAACGTTTCCGTCGCAAAATATTACAATAGACGGTAATTATGAAGATTATTTTTCCACGCGGGATAAAGGTCGAGTTTTTTGTTTCGAATAGTTCGTATACCCGTGTACCTTAATTTACTTTTATTTGTTTGCTCGTTTATATTTCATGCAAATATAACACGAGATAAGACTCGGGTATAAATAGCCCGTGCATGTTGTATAGGCTTTCCCCGGAAGGATTTCTTTTCGTAACAATAATTATAATATTACGAACTGGGCCACGGAACAGAATAATGACTGCTAGGCATTCGGTTTTTATTTCGGGTGATCGTTAGACGATAACAATAATAAGAAGGAAAATAAAACTGTTGGTGTGTCGACATCTTTTCGTAAATCGTAAAAGTACGTAACATCGTTTTTCATATGAAAAAAAAATTTAAAGAATCTAATTAAGATATTTGTACAAAGACGAAATTTAACGTTTCGGATCGGTTAATTGTGTTGTTTTCGAAACGTTCAAATTGATTACATTTTACGCACCAAATGTGGTATTAATAGCGCTTTGTTTATTTTATCAATTTGAAAAGAAAAATAATAATAATTCCAAACAAACCAACGTTCATTGTAGTTGTAACTTTCAGGTTAAACGTTTTTCTGTTTTCGGACCGATTTTTGAAAAACTTATCTTTAGTAGATTTAAGTATTTAAAGGGATTCTCACAAGTAACCGTATAAATATACATACACTCGAACGCTGACCCGCGCATGGAGATATTTAGAAGAATCGATTTTGTGCTCAAGTTCCCTCTCGTATAAGTCCCGTACGGTTTTTCGTAGCGTTCAACGTGTTAAATCGAATCTGTTACTTTACCGTCTGCTTTTCACAGTATATACGGTTAATTTTTTTTTTATTAATATTTAAAAAATCAATTTTGCGAAATAAAGACAAATTGAAATAAGTGAACGACTACAATAAAAGTTTTGGTCACTACAAAACACCAAATGCCGACTGGGATTGAGCCCGGAGCCGAAACGCCGCGTCTTCACCGGGCAAGTCGGTTCGGCTTCTTCGATGTAGACCGCCATCGCGCGGGTTATGTACGGTCGGCGACGTATTCGGCCTGATAACGAAGCCGACAGTCACGTCCACACCGCTGCGGCTTTGCCGTTCGGTACAGTGAGGACGCACCTTTACATTGCCTAATTCAAATGCAAAGTCGATATAAAACCACGTGCACGTATATTTATAGATTAGAAATACGATGTATATCTGTCCCGTCAGTGGAGTTCGCCCATACAAACCGTAACGCCGCGCGACCGTGTTTGTACACGTTTCGAGAACGTCCATCATTCGACTTCACCGTAGCGGTCGATCAATCGCAATATGTACAAGCATGTCGATGTGCGCAGATCACGATGAACCCGTGGATCGACGACGACGTGTATGACGGTGCCAACGTTTACGGGTAACACTCGCGCGTTTTACGGTTACTGATTGTTGTTTGCCCGCCGGCGTGGAAATGTTTCTCGCGGATTTCGTCACGTGCGTTCTGGTTGTATTCGGTTTCTTGTTGGACGCGGTGAGAAAACTGTGCTCGGGCCCGTCGCCGTCGCCGCCGAACCCGACGACACGAGTATTCGCCCGTCACTCCCGACCGGCGCGAGTAACGTCGACGACTCGCCGACAACGTCAACGTCAACGTTTCTCGATTCACCGGCCATCCGCAATGGACGCCGACGCCGGTCGCCGTCGGCCGATCTCCTCCGTTCCGCCGCGCCGACGACCGGCGTCGAAACGTTGAACGACAAACGTCCGCCGAAACCGTACAGCCGCACCGTTGACGACGTAGGTCTGCGTACCCCGTCCGGCAATAAATCGGCCGTACGCGGTGTGATTCGACGTCGGCCGTGTACGCTACAGACCGCAAACGTCCCGTTTCGACAACGAGTTCGTTACGGACGGGTTCATCGCGGCTGGGCATTTCGGTGAACTGTACAAGTGCACAAACTTGTTGGACGGCGTTGCGTACGCCATTAAGAAAACCAAAGAGACGGCGCGCCGGAACAGAGAAGTACGCGCCCATTCGACAATTGGACGACATCCGAACGTAGTCTCGTATTTCTCAGCGTGGCGCGAGAGAGACCACATATATATTCAGACAGAATTGTGTGACGGTGGCACACTCGAGCGTATGATTCACGAGTCCGATCGTGTGTTCTGCGACGCCGCGTTGAGACGACTGTTGTGTCACGTGTGCAAAGGTCTGGCTCACATTCACTCCAACAGGCTCGCTCATTTGGACATAAGGTCGGCCAACATATTAATATGCCGTATGGCCGGTGCGTTTTTGTTCACCAGACAGCCGGACGATGTCGAAACAGTTGACAGAGATATTGTGTATAAGATTGGCAACTTTGGACGTTTAGTACATGTTGAAGACGACGTCCAAACCATTGAGCGTGATGATCGCCAGAATTTGCCTAAAAAATTATTACTTAACGATTGTTCCCAATTGCAGAAAGCTGATATGTTTTCAACAGCAGTCGTGGTGTACGAGGCTGGGACAAAGAATCGTTCACCTGAAGACAGACTAGAATTGGCCGGTGGATTTTGGTTGCCTAAAATTCCTGTCTACAGTATGGCTCTTAATAGAATACTGAAGAAAATGGTCAACTCGGATCCTATGAAAAGGCCAAATGCTTCTGCAGTGGTTAAACGATTGCTCAACAGACAAGATGATACAGAATTATGGGAATTCGGTTGTAAATCATTCGTTGGAACGTCATCAACAACGAATTAAGCAACTGAACCATGTATTCAAACATACCTACCTCAGTCATAATGTTTTCTGATTTGAACATTAATCTAATTTATTTTCAAACAAAGACATTAATTTAGTTGTGTAAGAAAGATTTTTATTGGACCTTTATTTGTTTTTCATTGTTGTTGTGATATTATGTTATTGCATTCATTTATTTTAAGATTCTCCTGACCATATGATTTTCAAAATGTATTAAGTATATGTAATATGTTATATTATACTTAAATATTTATGTCATACTATAATTTTATTATTAAAGTAAGTAAATACATTCTCATATTTGCGATCTTGCTAAATCTTATTAGGTGTAAGAAATTTGTTTTGAGAAGCCTGAATTAAAAAGTTTAAAATGTTAATTGTGTGATTATTTAAAAAAATTATATTATAAGTCTTTAAATACAAATTATGAATATAACATTTTTTGATTTTTACTTTAAGAAAATAATGTTTAATCAGAGTCAATAAAGTCATTCAGCATTTCTTCAACGTTATCATCATCCTCTTCCTCTGATGACTCGGTTATTGCATTTGAATCCATGTTACTTTCTACCTCAATTGGTTCTATTACTTGCTTATCATCTTGTGTCAAATTGATTATTGGCGTTTCGATAGAAAATTGATCACTTATTTCAGAAACTGTTGGTGGTGGAACAATCTGTGTTTCAGGGATTTCTGTAATGTACTTGTGATCATTATTGACGATTGTTTCTTGAGGTATGTTTTTGGTTGGACTATCATCCTGTTTCACAACATTGACGGTAGAAGAAATCTTTAATGATTTTATGATTGGTTCAATATTGTCAGTATTTGAGACTTGAAGTCGTTCCGCATTGTCATGTACATCTGTGTTATCACTTATTATATTATTTAAAAAGTGAGTTTTATTTTCTGGCATAGTATTCTGAGCAGATTGTGGCATTTCTTTAACATTTTCAAGTGGGAAAAACAATGTATCGTTACGTGGACGAATTATGTGTTCAAGCTTGTTTAATGAAGATCTACAGACTTCTTTTATCTGAATAATAAGAAAATAAATTATTGGTAAATGTCTTGAGACTAGATTTTAATTACTATATCATGGATATTAAATTAAATCATTAATTACTATATCATACAAATATTTAAAATTTCTAAGCCTTAGAGTATTAAAATATTTTTGATTAGTAACTTACACTTTCATTGCGATCTGTTGTGCCCAAAGTGAAAAGACGTACAGCTACAGATGTGTGTGTAACACATTGCGGATGTGGCGAGATCACTGTGGCTAGCAATGACTTATACAAGTTCAACCTACACAAATCATCAAAGTAAGGTAGAGGATAATCATTTGGAAGTTGACATTTGATAATTTCCAACAGCAAACCCATTATTGTACTTTGGAAAATCTAAAATAAAAATATATATGTACAAAGTACCCATACATTTTTAAAGTATTTTTTTATAATAAATATAATCACTAAAAAATACAAATACGTACTTTAAACTGTAAAGGTTTCAAATTTGAAGACATAGTATACAAAAACAAACACAAGGTTAAATGAGCTTCGTTACATATACTTTTATTGGCATGATAATCGTGCATAACAATTGTATCCCGTTGATTAATAATCTTCTCATTTAGAGCACCACTCTTTCTTTTTTTATTGCCAACCTGTTTATCAACCTAAAACGAACAATTTAATATTGGAAACATTTTTTAACAATATGCAAGTAAGAATCAAAAACATATATATGTAATTTTTAAACTTACAATCAAATTAAGAGATGGTTTGTTGTATTTGATATCAATTAAAATACCAGAAGTAAGGTTTTCGCTAAACATTTCGAGTAAACTCTGTGATCCAGCTACAGTTAGCCAAGAACGTAAAACTTGATATGTCAACACCCTTTGTTGCCTTAATACAAAAAAGTACAATATAATTAGAATTCACAACATAACAATATAATAAAATTTAACTTACAATTTGGATCGTGTTGTACCATATACAGAGTTTGACGAATTCAAATTGGTCATGTTTAAAGATTGTAACAAAATGCGACAAATTAATACTCCTTGAGGTATTAAAACCCTTCCACAACTGAAGATGAAAAGTAATATTTAACATTAATTGTACATTTTCAGGTGATAAAATCTATACATAGTTGTAAACAAAATCATAATTCAAAGTTATACCATTTAATAAGAGCTGAAACAGTTTTGATGGCTGAACAATGTAATTTCCACAAAACAGAATCCAATGCAATTACGTTTTCAGTAATGATTGTAGCGTTAAGTTTTTCTGAAGTAACTGATAAAGTGCTTAGAGCAAATTGAACAACTTTGTTAGAATCAATACGTTTAGTAGTAGAAAACGCTGATCTAAAAATATTTTATCATTATTACATCTATATGAAATGAATAATAAAGGACATGAGTCTTACAATAACATAGATTGAATTGCTGTGTTAAAAAATATAAATATTGATGTCAATTTTTCATAGTATTCTTTGGGAGTAATTTGTCCCAGTTCAGATAAATTAAAAATTGAAATATAAAATTTCCCTTCATATGTATCAGTTTCATTTCTTCCCATGAAGAACTAAAAAACACATGCAAATAATGAAGAAAGATTAACTGGATACAACATAATTATGTGTAGTTTAATTAAATATTTCATACATTAACGTTGGAGTAAAGTTGGTTCAAAAAATAACTGGCAGAGTACAGATAATCATTGAATTGATTAGTCCAAGCTTCGGCGTGATTAACACCTTGTTGTCCACGACCACCACATTGAGGATATAAAGCAAGATATTTAGTCACTTTGAACACAATATTGTCTTCATTAAAGCATTCGCTTAGTGTTTTAGATGTATACTTATCTAATGTGTTCTACACAAATATTAATAAAAATACATTTATTAAACTAGCCAAATATTAAAAATAAATAGATTAATAAAACAATACCTTAAATTGGCCGCATGTTCCACCGTAGTATTTCATAAATAATCGTATTATAGATACTTGTGCATCTATAGTCTATAAAGAAACATAATTTATAAATTTAATAAATAAGCTTAATTTCTTTATATAACAGTAAAATTCAAATTCATAAAAATTATATAAAATCAAATAATGAAAAAAAAATGTCAAAAACTATTTTTAAATTACTGATTAGAGTAAAATAATAATCCTTACCGGTTTATTAACTTTTCTTGAAAGAATATTTTCAAAAAATGTTGGAATAATTGTGTTGATTATCTGCTTTTTGACATCAACATCAGTCAAAGTGGATGTAATAAAAATGTCTGTAAAAATAAAGTATATAGTCAATCCTACATAATACAATACATATTGAACGTATTTTTAATTAACAAAACACTCTGTGAATATAAAACACGTCTATCGATAAATCAATATTTGTTTGTATTGAATTTATTGAAAAAAGAAATGTATAAACAATTTAGGCAAAATATGAAAATTATAAAGACTAATTTTATAATATTGTAAATTATTTTTACCAAACATTTTAAACTCTTCAGAAGAAAGTCCATAACTCACAGCATTCTTTAAACGTTTTTGAAACCAATTTACTGCTTCGTGGGCCTACAAAATAACAGGTACGAATCGTAAACATTTAATATTTACGAAGTCATAAAAATATTTCATCACCATACCTTTAAAGAAACTACTTGGGAACTCATTCTTATACAGTATAATGAATTGAGATAATTTAATTGTGCGAATTCAAAAACGTCCACAAATTTTAATATTTACTAACTTACAAATCACGTATGCCGCCTGATAGAATGTCAATCCCACATGGTTTTGTGATAAGCGATTGATAGTCATAAAAAAATGTTAAGTATGATAACAAGAAATTTATAAAGTTAAAGTTATCCAATTACAATTTGGTACATCTGCGTCATAACACAAATAATGTTTAGTAAAACTTTGTAAAAAAAAAAAATTGTAAGTACACTGTCGATTTTCACAATAAACTAAAGCCGTGTAAACGACTTTACAGTGATGAAGGGCGTATTTAAGATCTATTCAAAGAGAGTCATGTAAAATATATTTATCATACAAATAGGGCGAATTAAACGATAACTAAATTTATATATATATATAAAAAAACCAAATTGTATATTTACAGAAACAGACATTATTAAAACGTGTAGTTAACCATCATTTACATAGTTTGACGAATTATTTACGTACTTGAATATTAAATTTCGAGTTTTTGAAATTATTTTATGATCATGTCAAAGGCATATTAGCAATTAGCTCGTTTTCAAAACTGGGTTTATGTTGTCTGATAAAAAAAAAAGGATCAATTACACGGCATTTTAAAGATGTAAATCGACATAAAAACATTCAATTTTTGAACAATTATTAATTAACCGTGAATGTTGTTGTGTACGGACCTACGTATTTTAACACTGACAATACGTACATAGATGTATTTTTTCGTCGATGGTTAAGTAGATTTAACCGTGTTTTTAACAACGTATACAATTAACAATATTTCTAAACAATTAAAACATTCAAAACAAAAAATGTAACTGGTTTCAATTTTCATAAGGTAGAGCGACTTAGATTAGAAGTAAATCGATTAAAAAAAAACCCACAGAGCGAAAGTTACTCGGTAAGAATTTATTTAAAAAAAGAAAAGCAACATAACAAATCGTATTTAAAACGTATAACAAAACATATTTAAAACTCGAATACTTCACGACACCGGAAACATATCGTGTAAAATATTATTACCGCGTTAATATATGGACAGAGTGATTGGTCAAGTCAAACGCGACCGGCTAAAGTAACCGAGATCCGAACGTTCTTCACAGGTCAGCGCCCGTACTTGGTTTACAATTGTACAGAGATTGCGTGGATTTTTCCGTGTTGATTCTTGACCGTTGGATCGTATAAGAACGTAATACGGTGACATGAGAATATAAAAACCTCGGCAGACCGATTTTGCAGACCGGTCCGGCGTATACTACTTATTAGCACCGTCGACCAAGAATAAACCCGTGACGACCGTCTGCAATGGCCCGGTGGACGGGTGTACCTTTATTAAAGGTGCGTCCTCACTACATAAGCCGATGGGCCACTTCGAAATCGGCATACGTACACGTACATTTTTTTTTTTTCAGTCGCGTTCGGTATTCGGTTTCGCCAAGATGAGTAGTGACGAAGACGTTATTTTTAAGACTGTTGATTCTTGTATGCATGTACGCAACAAAAAAAAAAAAAAACGATTTTGGGGTTTACCGACCAAGTTTAAAAAATCGAAATTTCTTTTTTAAAAATCAATTTTGCGAAATAAAGACAAATTGAAATAAGTGAACGACTACAATAAAAGTTTTGGTCACTACAAAACACCAAATGCCGACTGGGATTGAGCCCGGAGCCGAAACGCCGCGTCTTCACCGGGCAAGTCGGTTCGGCTTCTTCGATGTAGACCGCAATCGCGCGGGTTATGTATTCGGCCTGATAACGAAGCCGACAGTCACGTCCACACCGCTGCGGCTTTGCCGATCGGCACAGTGAGGACGCACCCTTTACATTGTGCCTAATTCAACGTGGGCGAAAATTCGCTCAAACCGTAAAAGTGGGTGGGTGGTTGAGAGGTCTAGAATTTTAGCCGGCGGGACGACCAAACATCGCGTGAGAGAGCCGTGCGAAATAGACGCGGATTAATCGGTTTACGGGACTGTCCACCGGTTGGTCAATCGTCATTATTCGTATCGTACGGGAAGACTGGCGGTTGCCAAAAAATGCAAAGACACTTCGAACTGGCCCGTGTATTTTCGCAAAAAGCGCCATCTATAGAAAAACGGCACTCTCGTGTCGGTGTGGTACGTCGCTACTGTGCGCGTGCGTGCGCGCGCGAGCGTGTGTGGGTACGTTGTTTGTACGTTATGCGACCGTGTACGTGTGTGCGTGTGTGTGCGTGTGTGTTCGCGCACCGTGCACGGCGATGACGCTCGGAGAATCGCGAAAATAAATTGATAGACGGTAATCAAATAAACGACCGTACCGACGACCGAATGAAACGGAAAAACGTCGTTTCCCGTTCGTTCATCGTGTTCTCGACGTCGGTTTTGACGCGCGCGCTCGTCGGTCCGGACCGCCGCGGAGTTTGAAGTTGGATAACACCTACGCGTGCGGTACGTGCGGCTGGTCGAAACTGGCGCGACCGACGTCTTTGGATTGCGGTCAGTGCTCTTCGGTTCCCTCGGTCTTCGCCACTCGCCCGGACAACCGCCTCCGCCGCCGCGATGATGGATTCGCCGACCACACCGCCGGGCTACATGTCCGAAGACGGTGACAACACCGATTCTCACAGTGAGTACTATCCCTGTTCTTGCCCGGACCTACCGTACAATACGTGTACGTTTACCCTGACCGTTCCGTGTTGTGCAATAATAATAGGTATGAGTCCGAACCCCTCGTTGATGGGAGTGTTCAACATGCAACCTGTCCTTTACTGCGAGCCCGTGTTTTGGTGTTCCATCAGCTATTACGAACTCAACACCAGGGTGGGAGAGACGTTCCACGCTTCTCAACCTTCAATATCGGTCGACGGATTCACAGGTACTAATAGCACCGACGACTTTTTTTTTTTTTTTGTGTATTCGACGAACCGTTACTCATTTGTATGGTGAATTACAGATCCTAGTAATGCCGAACGATTTTGTTTGGGTTTGTTATCGAACGTAAACAGGACAAGTGTAGTTGAACAGATTAGAAAACACATTGGCAAAGGTGTACGACTCTACTACATCGGAGGTGAAGTATTCGCAGAATGTCTTGGCGATTCTAGTATTTTCGTGCAATCACCCAATTGTAATCAGAGATATGGATGGCATCCAGCCACTGTTTGTAAAATACCTCCAGGTATGTTAATGTTAATTATACATTTAAAACAATCATTCAATTTTTAATGCAACATTTTAGTAGTTATAAAACAAATTCTGCAAATTATTTTTAGTAGGTAAACAGTGAATACTATAAACACTGGATTATATTATGTACTAATGTAATTATCTTTTTTAAAAATATCATAATTTTTTTGTTTTATATACTGACATTTAAATTATTTTTATTTATTAACTAGTGAATATATGATCAAAGTTCTATATGACAATATGGTTCTCAAATTTTTTTACTATCTGTTTTAGGCATTTCTTTTTGTTTTTTTTTTTTATTATCGCCAGATTAAAACTTCTTCTCAAATTTAATGTTTAGCCTTGACGAGTTATATTCTTTCTGATAATATTTGGATATGTGTATAATTTATAATTAAATTATCAGTAAAAAGAATATATCTTGAATATAGAACAATAACAAAAATATACAAAATATAGGTGACAATATTAAAACAACAAATTCCAAAAACTACATTCCTATTTACAATTAGTTGATAATTAGGTATTTTTAATTCCTTAAGTGTTATTTGGATTTTATTTATCAAGAATTACCATATTAAAGTACTTGTGTTTGTATACGATTCATAAAATATTTTATTTCAAAAACAAATACCTCATAATTAATTTATAAAAGAAAATTGTTGGAATAAGCATAGAAAAAAATAAAATTTTTGAAATATTTGAAAGTTTTAAGAATAGAATCTTTTAATATATACTATAAAATTAGATTTTCGTTATGTTAATAATCTGACAGGAATTGGTCAAATTTATTTCATTCAAGTAAAATGAACTTTTTTTTTGCAATGGACTAGTTTAAATTTATCTATAGAGGAAAAAGTGTTTTAAAATATGCTTAAATAATAAAATTTGTACAAATTAATCATTTCATTATTTTCATTTAATTTTGTTAAAAACAAGAGTCCCTAATACTAAACTTTTTTTTTTATTTTAATTGTTATTTAAATTATTGTTTTGTGTAATTTAGGTTGTAATTTAAAAATCTTCAACAACCAAGAATTTGCGTCTCTTTTATCTCAATCAGTGAATCAAGGGTTCGAAGCAGTATACCAGTTAACTCGTATGTGTACAATTCGTATGTCTTTTGTTAAAGGTTGGGGCGCCGAATACAGGTAAATTCAAAATTTTTATTCAATATATAAAATAATAATTTTACATGTTTTAAAAAATTAAATTATTAGGCGACAAACAGTCACATCTACCCCATGTTGGATAGAACTACATTTGAATGGGCCATTGCAATGGTTGGACAGGGTTCTTACACAAATGGGTTCTCCTCGCCTGACATGCAGTTCTATGTCGTGATTTAACCTTTATACTAAAACCACCCTTATATATATATATATATTTATATGTATTTTTTAACAGTATACAACCCTTGGAATGGCTGTCTAGTATAAGTTTGTGAATTGTATCTGTATTTAACCTAATTAACTAATTTATATCAGTGTTTTGATTTTATGTTTTTCTAAGTAATGTGACATTAAAAAAAACATTTATACCAAAATGTTAGTGATAGTTGTTTAGAGTTTTTTTTTTTTTTTATTAAATAATAGAGTTAAGATTGATTTTTTTATTATTACTATTATTATTAATATATTTTTTTATGTTAAAGATAAAAATTCTAAGTAACATAACTCTATATATATATATATTTTTTTTTTTTTTTGGGCATATTTATATTTGTGTTAAGTTTTAAGCTTTTATTTTATAGGTTTGTTCAGTTTGAATTGAATTGTTTAGTGTTTTTATTATTTGTTTTATTAAATAACAAGTAAAGTCAACAAAACATGTAAAACTGTAGGACTTTTAGCATTAAACTAGCATATTCATCAAATTGCTTATTGCATTCACCGTGTGCAATATTTGTTCTTAAATAATCTGATAAGTCGTGTTTTGTAAACGCTCAGAATGCAGACAAATGAAATATGCTAAAATATATTTAATATTAAATTATATACAATTTTGAGTTTTTTGTTTTGAAAGTTTTAAAATAAAGCTCATTATGTTTTGCAAAATACATTTTATAAAGTTATTATTATTACTTTTTCTTTATAGTTTTTAAAACAACATTTTTCATGTGTAATTATGAAATCATTTGGACATTGTAAGGTTAATCAAATTACCTTTATAATTTTACTTAAATTACTGATCAATTTTGTTTTATAATATGAAGGTTTCGTAAATATTATTATTCATACGAATAAATTTATTTATATGGAGATGTTTATTGGGTATTCATCTCAATGTGCCAAATTAAAATAAAGAAATTATATTTATATAATTATAAAAGTCAAGTTTTTAAATGAGTAAAACTAATATAAATATCTAAATATTATAAGAGATTTATTTAAGGTAATATAGTAATATTCATATATTACAATCATAATATGTATCCAACATACAATTTCATTTCTAATTGAATTAGTTTAGGTTAAAATTTGATGTATGTATATGCAAATATTTATTGACATCATTTAATATTAGTAAATAGTATTTTATATTTTACATTAAAAAGAAAATGATTTGCTAATACTGAACGAATTACTTAACAAAAAAATAAAAAAAGATATTAAAATAAAATAAAATTTGCATTATATTTATTTTTAGAAATTTTTATACTTTTGTTATGAATACAAATAAAATAAATCACTACACGAGACAATTAAAAAAGTTTTTAAACTATATTTAGTGTAGAAGAAGACTAATACAATTATTGAATTGAATGTTTAATGCTCTGTGAAGGTTTCGAATGATGTTAATGCTCTGTGTCTTACCCAGCACTGCCCCGCTGTTCATACGCGGTGAGCAGGCCTACTGTCTAGTTTAAAGGGGTTTGTTCAGCACATTCCTTTAGACTGATGGTGGCTCACAAAAAATATAATATACAATTACACATACACTAATACCATCTTAATCAAGGGACGTAATATTTCATTTTATACACTCAATTATTAATATCATTATCATATATTAAAAACTATATTATATTTATGGTTCTATTTTTATTTACATGTTTTTTTATTCAGATAGTACAGTACTTGGTAATATTAAAATTATGTATAAAGGTAAAAAAAAACTGTTATCTTAATCGTTTAAAGGTAATTTGTAGATAATCGTTTAAAAAAAATGATAATTAATAAGATTTAAAAAATTTCAAATGGAAAAAAAATAAAAATTGTTTATAGAAGTGTTAAGTATTTGGTACTCTTAATGTATATTTTATTAATTTTTAATAACTTTAAAATATTTGGTAAATTATTTTTTGTTATTTTTATCCTTATATATAAATGATTTGTTTAATAAATAAATAAATTAAGAAATTTGAAAATTATACGCAATATTTTTCATGATTAAATTCAACAGCATATTAAAAAATATTTTCTACATAAAAAAATGATTCACAATGTAATACTAAATAATATTAACACTGATACTAAATAGTATAGTAAATAAAATAAAATATGGGTGTATACAATTATTTATGACTTGTTTTTAATAATGCACGAAAATATGTGCAAACTACATATTTGATTATGTGAACACAATTCATATTCTAAACAATAACTTTGATCCTGGTACACATGTTGGGCTTACTCTTGATTGCATTATAAACACAGGCAATAATGAATAAATAAATTATTATTATTATTTAACAGCGCATACTCGGTTTGTCAGTTGGTGATTGGAAAACAATTCCAATATTGTGTGTGAAAAATAACAATCGCTAAAGACAAAAATACTTATGTAAGTTGAATGAACGACAGAACTTGTTCCACCTTCCACATATTTTTTAGTGAATGTATGTCGTTAAGATACTTTATGTTTAACAAAAATATTATCATTTGTTGGAAATTAACAACTGATTATTTTGGAATTACTAAGTAGGTACTATTTTTGTCTAACAGTATTATGTTTGTGTTTATTTTTATTTAAAGTTTTCTTGAACAGAAATGGTAACATAAGAAACTTGTTTTCAAGTTTTACCATACTATTTTTTTCGTTTTTTCCCTACTGCATCTCAAATTTTTCATCATTCTTTTTGTTTCAAAAAAAAAAAAATACACTGATAGAAGTCGTAGTATTACAAATTTGGAAAATAAGCAAGTATTCCATTTATTACCTTAGTTAACATTTGGAAAACATTTAAACTTAGTAGGGTAAAGTTAAAATATTTTTTTTTAAATATATTTGTCTGTCGACTGTTGTAGAATAAATATTATCATTAAAAATGGTTAGTATGGTTGAGTGAGTAGGGATTCCGGCAAATTCGTAGTTGCCTGGGGGCGCTACGTTTTATGGCCTGAATCAATGTCTAACAATTAACTGATATTAATAATGTCATTAATTTCATATTTGTTAATCCTATTAGTAAACTTTTCAAAATTGTCGATAGATATTTTCCGATTATTTGCCAATTCAATTAAATGTAGTTTAAATATATAATGTCTATACGTGTATTTTGTGCTAATCGGTGTATTACAAATTTCGCATGTATAATAGGTGCAGTTTTTTTAAATGTAGTCGCTTTTGTAATGTTTAATAATGTAAAACGGTACGGCGATGATGGACCGGTTCTTAAAAATTAATCATCAGTTCCGATTCTGGTCTTAGTCCAAAATTTCTACCTTTAATTCTCGATACCGGTTTTACTTTAAAATGTACATACAAATTTATTATTTCGTATATTAAAATTATTTATAAAAAAAAAAATAGAGCTTATCTTTTCTGTGAATAATTACATCAAATATTCTCCCGAACTAAATTGTGATATATGTGTGGTTTATACTTTATACTTTGTTTTAATGCAGGTACCTACTGTAGGCCTATAGGTTACATTAAAAAATTTGAAATCCTGAACAATTTGTTGATCTGAAAATATGTCTGTGCCCTGATGTATCTCTCTATACATACACACACACACACACACATATATATATATAGAGCATCTCGAAAATACGCCGCTGTCAATGTGGTTCATGCTTTGAAAATGATTGGATACATTATAACGGGTCAGTGGATTTTCGTCTAACTAAAACGATATTTAATGGTTGTAAAATAATTGAAGTCATAACTAAAGTGTTACTCGACATTTTAATTGACTATATAACATATAATTTACGTTTTTAGGGCACAAGTATGAAAATAAATGTATTTAATTCAAAAATATATATATTTATATTGTGTTGTGTTATATCTATTACGAGAAAGTAGACACTAAATTTTATAATTTTTAATTATAGATACAATGCCAATTTTTTTTTTAAATCGTTAAAAGTATCACAGACAACAGCCCTCGGTTGTTCTACCTACCGAGCACAAATTCATATTTTTATTTTTTTAATAAAAATACTACTTTCATTTATTATTTATATTTTTGGTCTACATTTCCGTTTAGTAAACGGTAGTAATGCTGAAAGTGACATACGATTATGGTAGTACGAGTCGACTTACATTATACGTTAACTAGTAGATCTTCCACGATTTGTATATCGTGATCTTTTACATTTGTTTTCTCGAATCTCCAACAGTTTACATAAAAAAAAAAGTGTGTTTGGTAATTTTAAAGTAATTTTGTGGGCCCAGCAAATTGTATACTATGCTAAATACTGCTTCGAACAATTAACGAAATTTTAATTCTACAATTTGGACAGTTTTAAATTAATCGTCCATTATTAGATATATTTATTGCGTTGTTATTATATTAATGGATTTATAAACATTTGATTGATAACTTAATTATACATATTGCAAACAACGATTTTAGAATACTTAATGAGGAAGTAATGCAAATTATAAACTGTTATTAGATATCAATATCGTATAAATCATTAAGCGGAACATCAATTGCCAACAAATAACAATATATATGTTCATTAATATGATTCAATGGTATTTTTAAAATTGTGCTTACATTTATTATATTAGGTTTGCAAATATATGTATTTTATTTATAAGTTTCGATTTGATTCTGTTTAGGAATGTCATTTGTCAAAAACACTTTAGGCAACTTGTACATATTATATACATTAATTTTCATAACGTTATATAATCATACACGATCCTCTTTTGAATAATTTTTTTCTTCATTCATGAAAACTATGTTAGTGCCTATTGACAAAAACGAGTTTTAGTGTTCCAAAATTACCTTTAACTGATATTCCTATTATTCTTATATTTTTAAAATCTAGGATCAACAACTCAACTATACAACCGCCGTATCATTATAATATTTTATTATTACTGATACCATTATGCAATTACAAATACAATAAAAAAAAGGATAGACGTTCAACATTAAATCATTTTTACGCATTTTGTTATGCGAATCAACAAGTCTGATAAAAGCTACAGTTACTTGTTTTGTGCTTAATATTAATGATCTTTTCAAATAATTTTGTTAAGCGGTAAAGTAATATTTTTGTTCAGCGACATTCGCTTATTGTAATGTTATCTATGCGTTTAACATTTTTCACCGACGTGTGTTTATAATTAATTGCAGAGTTTGTTAAAGTCAACACACGTTCGTCTCATTTCACAAAAGATTAGTATTTGATTTCTCCTTATAGCGTTTTCTATCATCAGTCGGCGGAATCGCGGAGAAAAGTCGCCAAAAATGCACGGCGAATTGCGATAAGTTTCTAAATGATGTCCGTTTTTGTATCTCAGACAGCGCAAAAAGGGAAATACTATGCCCGGGACCGGTTTGTTTGAAATCACTTGACACAGGGCAACCAACCAGTTTACGGAATTAGTCCGGCGTGGCTCGGAAACAGGAAAACACCGTTGGCGCAGATCCGAGAACTTCTTAGTCACAAATTCGCCACTCGCAGTCTTTCATTGTGCTCGTGTTCGAAGTGAAGTTATACGTTTTTGAATGCCATGCGCTATTCGTTCATCTGCGATTGATTGAAAGCATAGTAGTAATTCATTTGTTTATTTTATTAAAGTCGTTCAGATCGCGTTATGAATAACAATGAGGTAAATATATTTGGCACATCATTATTATGTTATACAAATGCATATGGCGTATTGAATAACCATATTAGTCGGTTGTCGAAATATTCAAAGAGAATTGTTACGGTTAATAAAAAAAATGACATTGATTAAGGTTTATTCATATAGTAATCGCGGATGTTAGGGGATTTACTAATTTAATAGTGTTTCTGAGGTGTATACATACTGTTGTATTTATTTATGAATAAAAAATATTATTATTATTTTTAAAAAACTTTCTGCAAATGATTTTTATAGCTTGACGATTTACTTAACCGCGACAAAACACAAAAATATGTTGTTATAGGCATAATTTAAATGCTGTACAGTACAATTTGAAAACAATTACAGATAGTTAAAACAAAATATATATTTTATTGTAGGGATGCTAATTCCTTTTTAAAATTATTGCTGAGGAAAAAGAGGAAAGGGTCCGATAGAAGAGAAACTTGAAACTTGGAAAAAGTTTGGATTATAAAATTTTATATTATAGAATGTATTTTTGAGTTATAGGTGAATTTAATTATTAAAATAAGTATGTGAGAATCTCGTTTTAAAATTTTTTTTGAGGATACCTACACGACGTGGACAAAGATTACAAAAAATACATTCAGTGTACGTTTATTTTCGTTTAAAACTAAATTCGAGTCCACTTTTATTAATTCAGGTATCGTTGTTTAAAGTAAAAATATATAGTCATAGTATACATAATTATATATTTTTTTTGTAATAGTTAAGTTCTTGTTGGTATAATGTTATGCATATTTCTATCGAATTACAGTTCGATTTACCTAAAAGAATGTGATTTATAATATGCAATGTATGCACATACAGTGATTTAGAATGTTGCAAAGTAAGTTCTCGAGAATTCGAGATTTCCAATAGGCATGAATTAAGCGTATATAATTTCCGAAGACGCTAGTTCTCATTTGTATGCGTGTAAGCGAATCAATATTATTTCTACTTCATTGATTTGTATTAACGCGTATCGAGTAATCAACCAGATTTTTTGAACACTTGGTATTATGGACGAATTAAAAAACGTGAATCGCCTCGGGGTCATATCAATTTTACATACATAAATTGCCATATAATATGTATATATTAAACGCAGGAATAAGAAAACACGATGTTTTTTGTCGAGAAAATGCGATGTTTTACTTTTTCAAAAATCTGTTAAGGAAAACATTAATTTCTCCGGCAACACACGATTATTATTGACGTTGTGGATGTCCGTCGTACACCGTGCGTATCAACTCTTCGAATGTGTCGAGGAACGTTATGCGGATACAGTGTGAATGTCGTACAAGAGAGTAGACGTGTTTAATCCGATACGAAAGCGATACGCGATGATACGTATACCTGAGTGTTAAGTGACGGCCGGTGTTGTAAATCAAAAAGTGTAACGAAAAAAAAAACAATGCGCATGGACGAACGAGTGAAACGATACGAGATCGCGGATGCAAAACCTGAAATTACGTAGCTGAGGATTGTATATGGTTTGTGTTGATGATATACGGTCTCTTCGTTTGCGCGTTTATAGAAAATCAAACAGCTGATAAGGACATTTTACGCAGAGTGTTGTATAGCCTAACGGTGGACAGTACACGCAGCAACGTGAAACGCGCCAATATACAAAAAGTGTATAGAAGTTTTCATTGAAAACGTGATGTACACTTGAACACGCTGTTGTTCAAATGTCTTAATCAATATTGAAATCGATTTCGTGTTTTTTAATTTCGATTATAAAAAAATTAAAAAAAACCGTGCGATATATATATATATATTTGCCGTTACAGTAGTACCGCGATGAAGGTCTGCGTGGTGGTGGTGGCGATTTCGAGCTTCGCGATCGTCCGCTGCAGGTGCGGCGACGCGGAGGGCCGGAAGCTCGACGGCGTGCAGTACAAGAACCACCGGACCACGACGTCGCGGGACAAGACGTATCCGGTTTACGCGGCGCAGGCGTACGCGAACCTGTCCAACGCCAGGGACTTCGTGGCGGCCGTCGGCGAACAGCCGACGGACACGCCGTCGTCGCTGCAGGACGTCGTGCGCATATACATCACGCCGGCGCCGGTGGCCGCCAAGAGGAAACCGGAACCGCCGCAGGCCGCGGCGACCGCCGCCGTGCAGACACCCGCGCCCAGCGTCACCCCGGCCGCGCACAGAACGTCGACGGTCGCGGCGCATCCCATGTTCTTCGTCACGGCCGTGCAACCGCCGCACCACGGCAAGGAGCAGCAGCGCAAGTCCGTTCCGACGTCGTCCGCCAGCCAACAGCATTTCCTGTACGCCACCACGCAACCGCCGCCGTCGTCGTCGCAGCCGCCGCAGCAGCAGCCCGTCGTCGTGGGCTCGTCGAACAGGGCGCAGGGTTCGGGCAACGCGTCCAAACCGTTCGCCACCGTGCTGGTGCCCAAACAGATGTTGGACCGCGGCGGCGACTCGACAGTCGGCTACAACGGCGCGCGGCGGGACGACCCGTTCCGGCCGATCGCTGCGCCGTCGTTCTCGTACAAACCGACCATGACGGCCGCGGACGCGAACAGCGTGACGCAGCAACAGGAACCGAACAGGCGTATGTCGTCGGCGGCGGTCGTCCGGCCGAGACCGCCGGTCGCGTACAAAGTGCAGGAGGATCATCCGTCGGTCGCGTACAAGGTGCAGGAGGAACAGCCGTCGTCGGCGCACCGCGAAGAACCGCGGGCGTCGGACAGGACGGCGAATCGCGCCAGGCAACCGTCGCCGCGCGACAGGGCCGACCACGCGCAACACGCGAAACCGGCGCAACAGCAGCAGCATCAGCTGGAGAACGGCGTGCGCAGATACGCGACGTTCGCTACGGAACCGATCGTCGTCAGGTACGAGAAGACGCCGCCGTCCGCCGTCGATCAGCAGCCCCGCGAGTACTATCCGGCCACCAGGGCGCCGCCGCCGTCGGTGTTCCATTCCGGCAAACCGTACGAGTCGGACAGGCCGGCGGGGTCGCAGCCCACGAACGGCGCCAAGGAACCGTCGTCGTCCGCGGGCGGCCCCCCGACGCTCGCTTGGCCGTCCAGCCCGCCGCCCGCATGGCCGTCCAACCCGCTGCCCGCTTGGCCGTCCAACCCGCCGCCCGCGCTGTCCGAGTCCGCCGGGCCCGAGTTCGCGGTGGACGACGTGAACGCCAAGGACGTGCTGAAGTCGCTGTTGCGCGACATGCTCAAGTCCAAACAACGGAAACTACCGTCCGGCGGCACGGACGAAGTCGTCGAGTCGTATTACACCAACAGGGGCAACGTCGGACAGGACTTCGGTCTGGACGACTACGACATTGATACGGGTGAGTCGAATGACGATCCGCGTGACGTCTGTTAACAATAACGTTATCACGTCGTTGTAAACGAAAGCCGAGTGCTGCTTTCATGCGTGTGCTCGTTTTTTCTCGTCCGTCTAATGTCAAGTACCGATTTTCAGTGCACGTGTTCGCATATTTTGATATCGGTCTTAAAAAATATTAAGATTTTTTTTTTGTATGTCTAAAATCTCGCGTTTTGACGATGTGCATATATCGATGACATGTTAAGGTGTTTCACGGGTTTAATTTCTGAAGGTGCAAAATAAATCAATAGCGTTATTACAAAGTCATCACTCGAAATTCGGTTAATCGTATGCTTGTATTATGTATTATGAGTGTAATGACGTTCTAAATTCTCTACAAAAGAAAATGTGCAATAATACGATTTTTCGTATATGGGAGACGTTTTTACCGACCTTTTGTACAGTTTTTGTTTTTTGTTTAAATTGAAGCCCGATAAAACTATCGTCGTATACATTTATGATTTATACTATAATGAAGTAACTGAATATCATTTTAAAAATTTAAAAAAAAAACGCAATACAGATATACATGAAGAATCATTAGCTAAATACAATCGTGTATACTTTGCTTTTCGATAACTTTTTTATAAAAAAAAATTTTGCTATTATTTAATAATAATAATTAACTATTAAAATCGTTTTTAAACCCTGTTTGCCGCGATTTACTTGACACGATCCGTTATAATCAATGTGTAGAATTCGTACGTGATGCGTATTTATAACCAACGACCGTATTGTGGTAAAAATTCGAAAAAAATATCAAAATTATTGAAGTATACGCGACTGGGTCGAGGTTGAATTATTGTTTATAATCATTAATTAATGTATTATACACACACACACACACACACACACACACACATATATATATATGTACAAACGGGTTTATTAATCGTTATACTCCATTAAATATGACCCGGGCGCGATGTATATACTTCATACAAATTTGTATTGTTATCGAATATTATCCGTACGTCATTACGTAATATAATGTATAAATGTATTTTTTTTTATCAGAAAATAATTTTTATTTTTTAAAGTATACGCCTTAACAATTAGAAATATAACTTGACTAATAATTTAAACTAAATAATAATAAAACGTAAACAAATAAAATAACAATGAAGACGTCAACAGATAATGGCAAAATACATTAAAATAAAAAATAAAAATCATTTGAGTGATAAATTGATTATATAGATTTTATAGGAAGATTTTGAAGTGTTGGATAACTAATGGGGAAACGAAGGGGATTTAATAGGACGGAACTATGTTAGCGAGTTATTGTAGCTCAGATAAAAATACTGAATAATCGAGAAGACGGGAATAATTATTTTTCTGGAGGTCATCGTAAAGGGAACAATAAGCAGAATCATTTAAAGGCAAATATGATATTATACATTGTAACGATAACAATTGATTTTTAATTTTCGTCCGCGTTTAAATGATTGCGTATCAGCTGTGCACGTTTTCCGGAAGACCAATGTTGAAAATCTTTATAGCTTATAAATTATAATAATTCAAACAGCCGTGTGTTCGTCAAAAATATAGAATCGTGTTAAATGGTTACTGTATTCATCGTGAAATTTGTTTAATTTTTAAAACTTTCTTACTGAGGAATATAAAAAATGAGATAATGAAAAGTGAAACGATGAACGAAGTACATTAAAAAAAAAATATTCCAGGATTATACGTAATTAAATTATACATTTTTTTGTTGGAAAATCCAGTAAATTAACTGAAGTAAAAATGAAGTAAATGCGTGGACTTCTCAGACTCGTACGTATTCAAATCGTATTTTACGATTTATCTCGTTCTCTCGCGAAATGAGTTCCGGGCCGAAGGCTCGACATTTTTCATAACAAAATGATTTTATCCTAGAACGAAAACCGGCTTTTTTGTACACACGCACTGCAATATGTACCTGTACATCGTGTCTACCTATATAACTACATCAACTACCTACTTACATAGTGCGTGCGTTTATCGCTAAACTGGTTCACCTAGTTTCTTCCTGCCCGTGTGTACCTCATACATCCACCTGTACGCCCGAGGTTCGCAAGAATGTGAGTGTATTATAATATACAATTACTTCGCACACGATATTTTCGACGTCTTCTCGCGATATTATATATCATTATATGCACGTGTACATACCTACCGACGTACAGTATGTTACGTCCGAAATTATCGGTTTGCCACAGGTCTGGTCATCAACGCCGGTTCGCCGCCACGTATCATTTGATACAGCTGCAATTTCTCCAATCTTGTAAATATAATATTTATATATATATATTAATAATAATACAAGTGGAACCGGCAACGCGTGTGAATTCAATTCAGGAAATTCATAGCTCGATTACCGCAATCCGTTCTATATACATTATGTAGTCTGTACAGCATGATTTTTTGTCATCGCCAACCGACGGTTATCCGTTGAGATTTTTGGCAAATGTAAACGTTTGATTTTCAAATGGCAACCTATATTTTTGTCTACGTTATGTAATGACTGAAATAAATAAACGAAAATGCGTTTTCAATATTCCGCGTAAGAATATAATCACTAACTTAAACTTTGTTCCGTACGAGTATCGTAGTTTGGCGGAAATTGTACCATTATTCGAACAATAAATTTATATTTGATAGATATTAAATAGTGATTGATACGTTTGTTAATTAAAAGAGACATTAAACTACCGGTCTTAAAAAATGTCGTTATAAAAATACGTTATCTATTACAATCATTCATGGTAACATGTATTATTTATATTTCCTGAAACAACGTGGTTTGTGATAAAAGAAATCACAGAGTGGAGAAAAATGGAGAATACCCGAATTATCAATTTTATATGATAGCAATGCCAAATCGTGTAGTCGAACAGAGTATTTACACAATATATCAATTTATCAAATGCGTACATACGAATATAGTATTGAATAATCACAATACATAATGTAAATATTTTAAAGATTTCGTTTTAAAAAAGTTTTCTCGATATATACACAAAGTTATAATTATTATCTTAATTTTTGACGACATATATAAATATTCAAAACTATATTTATTTATATAAACATATTTTTTTTCATATTTTCCATTTTATATATAATCGTGTACAATTTCTTCCGACATTTACGTTTCGCGAATAAATATTAATCGAAATTCCGTTCGGATTCTGTGGAGTCTACAGTGTGTAATGCGTTAACAAAACCTTTAAAAGTTCTAAAAAAAAAATGTAATTTGTTGCATTTGAAAAGTTCAAAATAAAATAGTTGTTAGATCCCCTTAACTTTATAACTCTTCACAGTTATTACAGCTCGTGTAAAACATGTTTAAGCAACGGAAATCGATAAAAAATGGGAAAAAATGCAAAATGAAAGTTTCGAATTGCAATACTTTAATGTATGATTAATACAAATAATTTGCGGTTTTATAATTTTCCTATGTGGTTTTTGACGTTCTATAAAATACTTAAGCTTTCTATATATCAACACTATACAACCGGTAACACACACACACACACACACATACACATTTTATACTTACAGCATAGTTAATGTATTTAATTTTTTTTTGCCGGAAGCTACAAATAGGTGGTTAATTGACTTGTCGTTGATAAATGTCTATATACGATAATATAATATATATATACACGTACCTTCAGCCTGTAACCGTTTCGATATATATAAATGTTTTTCAATTTACCGTGAGAGAAAGTCCCGGCCGTTTTCCACACATCAGTACGCGAATCGTGAATTTGTACGTTATATATGAACTTTTGTCGGTCGGTCGTGTGCTACAATTTCGGGGTACAAAATGTTTCAAGATGATTTTTTTTTTTTTGAAAACGTTCGCGGATATAAATAATAATAATAATAGAAATTGCGTTCGAAAGATAACTACGTATGTAGGTTGAAACGAACTTAAGCTTTTAACTCTGTGCTAACAACACGTTCATCTCGTCGTATCGTATGTACGATTTTTGCCGACAAAAATCCGGTTTAAAAAACGATTAAATCTTTCCGAAACGTTAGCGTGATAATTAAAAATATGATAAATATGTACGTATTTTTAATATATACTTATTATTAACAAATACATTTGGCGAAAACTGCGTCGGTATTTTTGACACCTACACACACCTATTTCGAATAAGCTTATAGGTATTTGGTATATACGTATTGTGTAAGGTCATCTTATTGTTCCGATAGCCTGATGGCTATATACTATTGTAGTCAATGAGTGTGTTAATGTAGTTCAATATTTTGGATTTCATCGTGAATTTCTCTTCTACGCTCAAGCCTTTAGCTCGTAGCTATCGGAATAAAAATACGTATATGTATATTTAATGATATATAATGACTAAATTCCGTAAAGAAAAAAATGTGTTTGTATGACATATATTTGTATACTTACACCTATACTTAAATTATTATTTTAATATACTTATTCTATACATATTTCTCGTATGTGTTCATGAAAATGGTTACGACAAAATTTCGAATATCGTAAATTATACGATACGTTGAACACGGCAAAAAGTACTCAAAGGTATTTATATAATTACATTGGCTCGAAACTAGCGGCGTCTTACATATGTTCGCGGTAATCCTCGTCAAATATATTCATTCGTATATGACTATTTAAGTAAGCAATACAAATTTGTTTTAGGATATAGCAAAACAACATTTCGATTTGCTTGATTTTGAATATTTTAATTTTAAAATATAGTCGTCTGCAGTCGTATGCTGTACGTCTTTATGAAATTGTAACCGGTTTATGACAATAATCCGATTTTTAATAGAATATCGAAAACGTCAGGTTTTCGGCGCTCGAGTAAAAAGAAAGAAGAAAATAAAAACATCTGACACTCGTATACATACAATTATCATTCGAATCATAAGTTGTGACGAAAATAATATTGGCGGTAGCGAATGTTCACGAATGTTCAAAATATTGTACATACCATACCACGTGGCGGCGGAGAAATAAATCATAACTTCGGTTGTGATGTTATTATAACTAACACCGCAGTCGTCGCGGCGTATTGCGTGCGTGTGCATAGGCAGGCACCGTGTACGCGTGTGGTGCAGTCGGAGGGAGTTTCGAATCGTAGTTATCGGTGTACTGGAATTTAACGGTCCAACAACCGACCTATTCCGTACGGCGCGTGGTACGACCGCCGCGGAACGGTCGATGACGTAATACCGTGTACGGGTAACCTGTAAGCGTACGTTTTCGACCGGAATTCGATTTGTTTTACGCACGAAAAACAACCGACCGCCGACCCAGATCTAACAACGATCCGTATTGAAAACACGACCGAAAAAAAGGCTGCCGGAGTTCGGGGTACGCTATATCCGGTTTGAAACGGGAAGGCTCCGATTGTACTTGCCACGCGCGTTCGTATCCACGTGACATGTATGTCATACACCTCCCCCCTCCGGTCCTAACCTACGCTGGAACGACCACCCCGTACGTCTCGACTACCCGTCGGAAACGTCTTAACGCTATCCGTCGGACCGGGGTCGTCGGATCGAGGACACAATCCGCCTGCGATCGAAGTCCGTGGTTCCGTCGCAGTGCGCGCGATCCAGACACAGACGTATGCCATTTTCCGAACGATTACGTGAACGTTGCACGTCCGGACGAATAATATACGTATTACTCATTCTTCTTCTTTATAGGCGTTTACAGGCCATTTAGGCCTCCACCTGTCTCTGTCTCTTGCCAGTTCTTCCCGTTATTACTGTTGAACATCAAATGAAAGTCATTCGCACGTTCCGGACTCATTTGACGTTCGATTATTCGTTTCCTCCCCCTCGGGTTTATACGGAATTTAACGTTCGGAACGACGAGTTAACAACGTCGACGCGACGCATATTATTTATTTATTTGTTGTAAACCAATACGCCCTTCGGTACGGTTACGAGTGGCTTGACCCAAGCGTTTGTCAGTCACGGACTTGCCGACGACCAAAACAAAGAAAACAATCGATGATTAGAAAATTAACCGTGTCGGCATCGAACACCGTCGGTGGCGTGGGTTCGTTTGTCATGTAACTACCCGATGGCGCCCGATGGGATGTTTATTGACACGTTGTAGTGGAACGATAGGGGGAACGTCGGGGCAGACGTTATGACCTGTCGACGGGGACGGTTAGGTCGGAGAATCTATTTAACGTTCGGAACCAACGCGGCGCGTATTATTTTGTATGACGTGAAAACGGCGCGCTCTCACACACAGCCGCCGCCCGTCTAACGATTTTCAACACGCCGAAAACCTACCCGGGCACCGCGGTATTGAAACTGTAAACGATGTCGGTGTGGACCCGGCGGTTTTCTCTCGCCCGCCCATAATATGGTTCTCCCCGTTGTTTATTTACGCTTTTCGTTACAGACATGAGCTGCAACCTGCGGTCGACCAGGTACATTACCGACGGACAGTGCGTGACCACCAAACCCGTAGTGGAAGCCGTGTGCGCCGACCGATGTCTGGTGTACGATTCGGGCGCGCTGTTCAGCCAGCGTCAGCGGTCGTCACCGATCAACATCA
The DNA here is from genome assembly GCA_019022885.1 of Schlechtendalia chinensis. NCBI lineage: Eukaryota > Metazoa > Arthropoda > Insecta > Hemiptera > Aphididae > Schlechtendalia > Schlechtendalia chinensis. Next base: position 3,780,755 of record CM032351.1, on the reverse strand, counting down.
AACAGGATCACAATGTAAGCGCGCGGGAACAGCGTTCGCGTTTGTCGTCCCGTCGACGTTACTCTTTATCCCGTTGCTCGGTCCTTGTGATCAGTGTTTCGTGCGTACGTGCGGCTCGGGGGTCGTATTCGAAAAAACACGGGGGGGAAGAAATTGTTTTTTTTTTTGAATGCCTAAAATGCGTTCCAGTACTGTTTTTCAAGATTTTTCGTTATTGCAACAACAAATCGTTGTACACGACAATCACACACACGTTAAAATTTAAACTTCACATTAAACAACACGTTTCTACACCGAGTTTTACGAGTGTTCAATTTTTCGTTAATAAAAGTTAGAAATCAGTAGTATTTACTTGTTTTTTCAATTTTCGTAAAACTGAACTTACTTTTGATCAATACTTAATTAAAAAAAAAAAAATAATAATAATTAAAAAATAAAATAAACACTTTAAAAGTATCCAGCTGCAAACGACGAACAAATAGGCGTTTCACTAGATAATTAACAATGTACGCTTCTTGACTTATACTGAATGTGTTCTCATCAGGTGGAAGCTCTGCACTGTGTTGACGGCGACGTGAAATTCGTGCGCGTTCAGCTCAAGTGTCGAGACGGAAACACGTTGAACGACGTGATCAGAGTGGTGACCAACTGTCGATGCAAGCTGCATCAGATCCAGCCGCAGATGAGGAACAATGTCGCGGCCGGCGGCGGTACAACTGCGCAACAGATTGGCGTCCTGCCCAACCAAGACATCATGAATATAGCCACTGGTAAATTCTAACCGGCTCGTATTCTCCTTATCCGTTCGTCAACGTCGTTTGTTTTCTATTCATTACGAATTATTTATTTATTTATATAGTTAGTATAAGTAAACGCAGCAAGTAATAATGCACCATCAGCCTATGTCTAGTCTAAAGAAAATTAAAAAAATATATTTATTTGTTATAATATAATATATATTTATTGTAATTTATTTATTTATTTAATAAAATACTTTTTTTTTTGTAAATGAAGAACATACGTTTTAATATGATATAAATAATAATAATTATAAATATACAATATCTTATATTTATAAATACATATATAATTTCTATACATAAACATAAAGTAGAAAAATACACACAACTGGAATAGTATTTTCATACAATTTTTTCACCGGTAATGTGCCATGGTTACTTTGAGTCCCGTGGCCTCCCGGCCGATTGACGATATCTGACATATGTTGCACACTTTGCCTCTGTGTACCGGCTGATACGAGGCAGCGCAAAACGGACATTTGACTTCCTCCTTGCCCTTATAGATAGGTACAAACGAGTAAGCGCATATTGAGAATGGGTTGTGCTGATCATATGCTACAGGCAGTTTGTTAACCGGGTTCAAGTCGCAAGCCTGCAACATCTTGCGAGCTTGCTGTGCAACGTCAGCCCGTGGGCCTAGTTCCAGAAGCCGTTTGGCGAATGACGCGGCCATATTCAGATTGCCAATCTTGTAGAATATATTAATGGCCGTACGCAGAGTAAGGATCTTATGCGTCATCTGTAGGTCACAGTGAGTGAAGTATGCGACCATCTCAGCGATGCGCTTCTGGTCATCCGCTGTGCTCTTGGGCAGCTCTTTTCGAACTGTTTCCATCACTAATCCGACCAAGTATTCCTTACAGATGTGCACCAGCTGCGTCACTTCAGACACCTCCTGTTTGGTGTCTACACACAGTAGTGGCACAGATAGTAGAATTGACCTGAACTTGGCTATGGTCTCCGGGAATTTGCCGCCCGTTGTCAGTTGATAGCATGCTTGAAGTTCACTAAGCAGATGTTCTAACTTCAAGTCAAGCACAGGTTTGGCGCCATTCTCTTTCCAGTTCCTGCTGGGGTAAACAAACAGAGGCGGGTGTGTTGGTAATGGAGTGTATGACGTGCATGACTTGAGATAAGAGTTCATGAATAGGCTCTTCAGTGGTTGAAAATTGGTAACGCCAATCTGTTCATTGAGCAGTTTGAATGCGTTCTCAAAGTTGCCAGATTTGATGTGATCAATGGCCAGTTGGCTATTGGCCGACCAAGCAAGTGATGGACGGGCACCCATCTGGGGAGCGACAAAATAATCTGAGTCTTGTTTCAGCACTTGTACTTCAGGGGGCAGTTCGACTTCTTCATCACCGACATCCCAACCTTCCTCTCCTTCTACCATGGCAGCTGCAGCTGCCTCCTCCTCAGCTTCAGAATGTGTTGGTGATATACGGCCTTCCAAGGCCAAGTCTGCTTCGGCACCCCAACCCTCCATCTCGATGTCCTCGCCAAGTGCTGTATCAACTAGGCCTGACACCTTGCCGGCTGATAATATGGCTCCTTCAAAGAAACCCTTGGACACGGTCAACAATGGCCAGTTCGATTCTGCTTGACACACAGGTGCTGGGGGTTTCAGTAATATAGCGTTAGGATTAACCGTTGGCAGGTTACCCTCGTATCCTTCTTTGATAGCTTCAGCCTCAGCATCTAAACCATGGGTAGTCGCTGTTAGGTAGGCGAGTGATTTATGGCCTAGATCATTCAATATTTTGACCCTCTCATGACAATCCCCGAGAAGGAGTGCTCCTTGATAATGACCGGATACGTCCTTGCGTATTTCTGCAATTTTCATCATTTTCCTCAGTTTGTCGAGGTTGCCAGTAATTAGATACAAAAACGACAGCTTGTCAAAGTTCTTTGTCCTCTGATAGCACATTTCCACTACTTGATGGTTACCTTGAAGCAACGCAGCCTGACCCAGTTGTTCCCAACATGCTTTGTCATCCAACGTCCTAGCTGCTTCAAGAGCAATATCTATGTTACCGCATTCAAGAGCTAACGCAAATCTTGTTTTGTTGTCCTTGACAAAGTGTAATGCCACCTCTGGATAACCTTTTTGCTGTAAATATGCTATTATAGACTGTCCAATTAACCGATCATTTCTGACAATGTGTAACACTTCCTCATATTTACGTTTGATAAGTGCCAATTTAAATTTATATTCGGTCGTGTCAATATTTAATACTCGTGGTCGACATTCCCTGTCCAAACAGAAAACTTGACTGCCATTGACTTTCGTAATATAAATAGGTAGGTCTAATGTACGTATAATTCCATAATCTCCGCCGTCTGGCAACGCGTATTTAATATGATTACTCGTAGTGTATATAAATGCACCGCAATCATCCCATGCACCAGATTTGATTCTGGAATTTTCATGGATAGTACATAAAATTTCCAATTTCCTGCTACATATGTAAATATTGTGTTTACATAATACAGCTAATAATGATCCATCATTAGCCCACATAACGTATCGACACTTAGATATCTTGGCTTGTGCCAATACTCTCTTTTGAGTAACATCGAAGAGTGTCAAGTTTTCGGGATCGCGAAGTAACAATAAACCAGTGCCTGCATAGAAAATTTCATCCACATTGTTTGGTCCAATGTTTTTTTTGTTAGCTCATTTTTTAAGTTTTTCACAGCCAACATATGTGTTTTGTCTAAGACGGCAAATCGATTCCTGGCTATCCAAACAGCCATTAAACCACTAGATCGCTTACTATCAGGTGCATCAACAGCACTGCTGTCTGCAGATTCCTTAGGCATTTGATACAGATCATACGTGCTATTTTCAATGTTAGAATTTCTTGTACATACAAGCAGAGCATCAATTGCTGGATTGTAACTGATACTGTATACAGGTGTACGTCCACCACCTCTTAGTTGCATGACTGTGGTCACTTTGTGGGTGGTGAAATCAAGACGGTGTAAAAATCTCTCTTTTACATAGTATAAGAAATTACCAAACTGTGTAAATGCTGGTCGCTCACGTTCCAATTTAAATATGACCATACCCGAATCATGTCCAGCAGCAAATAAGTTAGAAGTGGGATGTGCAGCAAGGACCCAAAAACGTTCCTGTTCACGTCTGAATGTATTGAGACATGTTCTCTTTGTTATATCCCAAACACGTATACTTTTATCTTCAGAATTTGACAGAATAAGCTCTTGTTTTGGATGAAACACAACACAGGACACATTGTTATAATGTCCGCGACAAGTGTCTACTTCCCATGCTTTAGAATCGTTCATTCTCCACAATTTTATTTGACGATCGTCAGCACCGGATACGATGAGAGGCATTGTAGGATGAAAAGAACACCAGTTTACACCGCGGTCATGACCTTCAAGTACATGTTTAACTACAGCATCTGCTTGACCAAATAGATCTGTAGCATTCGGATTTTTTAAGTGGTCCTCTAGTCCACCAGGACCTGGGGCCACGTTTTTCTTGCGTAGGCCAGAGATATCCCAAACACGAACAGTCTGATCCAAAGATGCAGAAACTACTAAATCTTCAGACTGATGAAACTGAGCACACATAACATAATGGTTATGACCTGAAAATAAATAATATATAACTAACTAACAAATAGATATTATGTATAATTAGTTAGTAATTAAAGATCTTCACCACAAAATACTTTAAATATGATATAGTAGAATTACATTTAGCACTTTCAAAATATTTACTCTTTAATGGAAAGACCACCTATTATAAATTTTACAAAAAAAAAAATAAAATAAAAAAAAAGAATAATATCTGTTTTTAATGGATAATTTTTAATTAAATTTTTTTGTTTTAAGTTTAAATAGCGAGTCAAATTTTGGAAATGTTAATCACAGTCTAGATAATACACTTGTATGTGGAATCGTCAAAGAAAAAAAATCTTTAATATCTAATAAACACTTACCCGTAAGAACACAAATACATGCACGGCTTTGCCAGTTCCAGATTCTAATAGTCTGATCGTCAGATGCACTTAAAATCCAAGGATACTCATGGTGGAACATCGTAGAACGAATATAGTCCAGATGACCGAGTAATGTAAATATGCATCGTCGTTGAGTGTAATTCCACACTTTAATTTTGTAATCATCCCCGCCAGATACAAATATAGGTTGCTGGCTGTGGAAACTTATACCGCGTACAGGACCATCATGTTCGTCAAATTTGTCTAGTAAGGTGCACATACGATAGTCCCATAATTGGATAACACCAGTGTGCAGACTGGCTAAAATCCATGGGCGCTTCGAATGAAATGTAAGACCCTTAATACGGGCCGACTTGGTTTCAAATTTTGTTAACATATTTGTATTTCACCTGCAATTTTAAATAAGTATTAAAAAAAATAATAAATCTCAATTTTAATACAAAGTAAAAAAAAAACTGTCAAGTTTTATATTATGTAATTATACATTACTTAATTTATCTATGTTACTTGGATTTTACACATAAAAAAATGACCAAATAATTGATAAAATATAGAACTAAATTGCAGACATTTATCTCCAAATAGGTTAATCATCTTATTACGAAAATGATATACAAATTAAAGTAAAATTTTATAGAAAAACATATCAATAAATAATGTAGATTAAATAAATTATTTATAAATGCACAATAATGCAAAGAATATATACAAATAGAATCTAATATCAACATTTGCATTAGATGTACTTGGTACCTAACCTCTTACTATACCATTATATTATGTACAATTTTTAACAATATTTTTATTGAAAAAAAATCATTGTACACGCACACGTTAAACAAGTTTCCAAAATTCAAAATACTATGTTTAATAAATAATGAAAATTGCAAATGGGTTTAAACCAATATAATCAATTAGTTTTGGTTGTTAAAACCAAACAAATTCAATTTATATATATATAAAAGTTTTGTTTTGAATGTTTGAAAAACTTCATTACATATGTGAACACTATGTAATGAATATCATTATAGAGGAATAAAATAATTTGTTAACAATGTTCAATTTAATAAGATAAAACGAATACATATTTCAAATTATTATGTTTTAACTATGCATTTTAACATAACTCTTGTATGTTCGAATTCATTTAATGTCTATAGATATGGAATTATGTATTTTAAAAACGACTAGGTAAATATACTTAATATTGGAGTTTCGGGTTTTGTCAGATTCGATGACCTAAAATTATACGTTAGTATAGACGGATAATTTCCGATATTCACGTAATTCATGCAGATCTCGACTTCCCTTCTCGATCATCCCGACAAGCGTTACACACCCAAAACGGCGCAACACGTCAAACGGTCAGGGGCGATTTTATGGAACGGACGTTCACGTGTCGCTTCAATTAATCATAAATAAGTTCACTAAACGAAAAACGCACTTACTTTTAAAATGCTTCAAAATTGTTCATAAACCATCCCAAAAATCACAAATCACTGGACCCGTCAATAGTCGGATTCACCGAAATTCCTGTGTGGCGGTCAGGTTATAACTCGGTACGTGTATAACTTGTTTACGTGTATCGTGTATGCTGCTGCAGCTGATAACTGGACCCGGCAATACCGAACACAACCGCAGTATATTTACAGTGGTCGTGGTAACACGGTCGACCGCGTTCGCTCGTAAAACGCGATAACGTGGACGGACAGTCGAATGTTCAAACTTCAATGTTTGAAATTTATGTTTTTTCTTTCGTCGCGTCCATTATACGCGTTTATACAACGTTTGATATATTTTGTGGATCGGTGAATCTCGTCCCGGCAGCAAATCGATAATACGTCGAAACGCTTTTTACGTTTAAATAATCCGCGATCGCGAGATCTCCGGGAAAAATATTCATTTTCCAGCCATTCGACTCGCATTCAAATTCGTTTCAACGGCAGTCTACTATGGAAGATTTCTTACAAGCGGCGACTTCAGATTTTGAACTAATAGCCGCCAGCACAGGATTTCGATTCAATCAGTATAGCGGATCGGTGGACTGGGAAAGTTTAGGTAACAATACATGTCCTAATGTTTTACATATCTAACAATAACATTTATCATTTAAATAATGTACTCATTAACCTAGTCACAAACGTTTTTTTATTATTTTTATTTGTTGTAACTGATATAATGTTTAAAATTGTTGTGCGTAGAAGGATCTGTTGTCGACGATATAATTGAAAAAGCTGATGTAAAGAGTTTGTCAACGCTTGTAGCCAATGTTCTTAGTTATAATATTGAGAAAATGAATGTGTCTAAGAAAATATTTCGTTTTTCACAACTAATCATTGATTTTTTATTACATTGTAAAAATCATTCGACCTTTAAGTTCAATGAGAAAGTACGTTTAATTTTAAGTTTATTATTTATTATTAATTGGTCATTCATTTAGATAGATTCAATGGCATTATGCGAGTTATGTGGAAAAATGTTTATTGACATTAATTACTTAAAATATCATTGTCTGAGGCGACATAATCTTAACTCGTGTACTTATACAAGATCACCTGAAGACAAAGACGTTGATAGCTTAAAATCAGAAATTGTTCAACTTCAAACGCAATTAGAAGAAATTAAGTCAAATTTTCCAAATAAATTACAAGTAGAGATAAATTTATACATTTATAAATGCAATTGTTGTTTTAAGTGTGTGATAAAAATCATTACTTATTTCATTTTATGATTTTAGAATTCGAAAACGTACTTAAACGAGCAGAACTTTAATAATTGCTATACTGTTCATAGAAATAAACTCGTGTACCAAGTAAGTAATTACTTGTGATCTTTATAAATATGTGTCAAGTTGTACTTTTATTGAATGTCAACTTAATTTGAATTAAATTTTTTAGTTAATACCTCAATTAGGTGATAACCCTATGCAAACACAAGAAATTTATTGGAAACAGAAATATAATAGCTTAGAAGAAAATTATAATACTCTTAAAACTTTATATGAAGAAAAGCTAAATGTTACCAAATTACCAATTGGTAAATTAAATATTTTTCATTGATTGACTTTAAAAATTTTTCCCAATTACTGTTTTAATTTAAGTGTTTAAAAAAAAATGGTGTCTAACCTTTTGTATACAGATTTAAAAAATCTTTTATACACATTATGTTTCAGTCGTACACCATAAGTATCAACAATGTGATTTTTATGAGGTAGAAAGATCTTCAAAATATGTACAGACAAATTCTGTAATTGAAAATACAATTACCACATGTTCTCCAAAACGACCAGTTCGAAAAATTGATGTCTTACATAAAAATAAAAACAATGATGACTGTAGTATAAATAATCCAGAGGTAGATCAAACAAATTTAGAATGTCATCTATGGGGTGGTGATGGAAGTTTAGATAGAGATTTTTATGAGTTAAAAAAATTAAGACTAGAGGCCCGTATGAATATCACTGAAAACAATATCTGTGAAGATTATTCTGATTCTCTATTATCTTCTGATTATGTGGATAGTATAAAAATTGTGTTAGTAATTGATCAAACTCGAGTGAATGAATTAATTAAAAATGGCCCTTTAATGGATTCAATAAAGTCAGATGTAAAGGAGTTAGTTAATAAAAGATTAGAAGAATTTTACAGTTTTACTGATGATAATTTTGAACAAGATAATATTTTACACAAAAAGGTAGTAATAATTATTATTAGTTCTTCATTAACTGAAATGATGAATTTCCTTTTTTTTTTATTCAAGAATTTATACAAAAACCAAGAAGCATGTGAAGATTCAATTTGTGGTGATAATGTGATTGATCAACATGGTTCTCCGAGAATTATTAATTGTGATAAGCCTTTAATAAAAAAAAATAAAACGGTTATGTCTAAACTAAAGAAGAAAGCATTGCGCTTGAGCAAAGTTTTTTCTCCGGGTATAACATATTTACATTAATAAATTATTATAATTGTAAAACGTAAATAGTTATACTTGTTATATTATTATTTTTTTTAGATTCAATACATACAAATATACAAATAGAAACACCTACCAAACAAAACTCTGAAGTTCCTCATTCAAGTGATTAATGTAATACTGATTAATATTAATGATTGTGTAAACTGATCAATAATGATTATTATTGTTATTCGTCAAAAAAAAAATATATATATTTATATACATCAGTATATGATTTATTTTTTAAATATTATTATTTTTAATTTTGATTAAAGTGAAAAACAATATTAGTTTTTACAATATTTATTGTGGTGGTTTTTTTGGAGTAATTGTTGTTTTAGCTTGTAAAATTGTTTAAAGGCTTATCCAACACTTTATCAATTGAAAATTAACTGTATAACAGTACTTTAAAAAGATTATTTTTTAATTTTCCCAGTAATTTCGAAATGTGTTCTGATAAAGTTATTATTATATATATATATATATAAAGAAAAAATAAGTAATAAGTTCTGTAATGATTTATGTAAAAATAATGTGAAAGGAATGATCTAAAACATTTATAAAAAATCCTTTTTCTGTAAATTTAAATTGATTACAGATGGTACTTGACAAGATGTCATTTTTATACGTCATACAACATAATATTAGTTCAGTGTGTATTGCCTTCGTTAAAGTGCAATCGTATTATATAATCGTATTATCTACAAAATGAAAAAAATATTATCCACAACACACATTTACTCATTTACGTTTCCGACGTTTTGGCCCTATTCGATTTTCTGAATATCCGTCAGTGGTTCTATAAATTATGTAACCATGGTTAATTTTGTTGACAATAACAAATTATCTACGGTATTTTCGACGCGCGCGATTGGTTGAGTGTTCTATAGTTATTGATTACATATGTTTTATTTCTCGATACCCGTTATCAGATAATCATTGTTAATTTCAAGTGTTGATCACAGTCCGCGCACAGACTATACTCGTATAGTCTGTGGTCCGCGTTAGCACTTTAACTTTGACGTTGTGCGTTTTGTGTTTCGTTTCGAAGTCCTCGGATCGGAACGGCTCACTCGTTGTCGTATCATGAATAAAGGCCAATAGACGATCATATAGGTGAGTGGGACGTGTGACTTCGCGTACTGACGACGGTTTTGCCATGGGTGTAACCTTGTTGCTCGCGGCATTGTCGCTATAATTATCAAATAATTTTTCGTTGTTGCACGGTATTTCAGAATGATATTTGAACTGAAAATAAGCTGACATTGACAGAAACTCGCTATTATGGCGTTCTTCGTACAATTGAACCGAGATGAATATTTGGAATTCGTTTGTGGTTGTGGAGCTGCTGCTATCAATATAAGTGTCACTTTCCCCATCAATAAAATCATATTCAGACAGGTACATATTATTTCAAGTGGACTTTCGTTATTCGGAATTTTTATTACATATTCCGTCGAAATAACATTTATCTGTATGCTGCCAATATTCTATGTATGTATTTTAGGCAGTGGTGTAGCCAGTGGGGTTGATGGTGTTGCAACCTCCCCAAAGTTTATCAGTATATTAAAAAATTATCAGCCACAGCCCCCCCCCCACCCCAAATAAAAATCCTGGCAACGCCACTGATTTTAGGTATAACAATATAGTATATGATACTTATGTTCTATTCCTGATCAGGACCTGTAAGTTAAATGTCCATCTTCTAATCAGCTTATTGCACACATCAACTTAATAGTTTAGGATACAAATAGAATGGAAAAAAAACAATTTTTTTCATTATCCTGAGATGTTTTTTTAGAAGAATGCATTTCAATAAATCAAGAATAACATAATTTTTTTTCGATTTTCTCGACACCTTAAAACTAGCTACAATGAATTAAAACATTACTATGTACCACTGATTTGGTCTGACTCATGTGCTGCATTCTATCCGGTATTTTTTGATTAGACTATTTATACTTTTTTTTGTTTGCCAATTTATGTTATGCTTAAATGCACTATGCTGTTTGATTGTTATTGACTTTAATTGGATATAATATTCATATATTCATTTAGTTGAATACTCTATTATTGAAAGGATCAAAAAAGACGTTGTAATATAATGTTTTTACAAAATGCTATAACTAATCTATAATTTAATTTTTGGCATTTTACAAATTGCATTGTTATTATTAAAACTAAAATTTGTTTTATTACAATAATTTAAATATACAGTATGATATTGAAGTGGAATTTTACAAATATATAATTAGATATTTATAATAAAAGGTTTAATTTTTAAATATATGTAGGTAAAGCAAATTATAATTAATAAAAAGGAAATCTGAGATATGAAAATTGCTAATGAGTGAAATCTGATTATATTTTATATTAAATAAGAGATTACATTTTAAAGGTCATTTTAATGGAATTAGTAGTTCAGACATTAATAGATTGTTTAATTTGTGGCAGTATAAACCTATAATATTTGATAAATATTTTTTTCCAATTTTTTTAAATTTCTTATATGGTTACTGATTATTTTTAGAATGACACACTAGCAATAATCATCACTAATCTACAGCAAGACCAAAATATAATTATATATATATGTTTTTATATAGCTATTAAATGTACCTAATGTCTGTTTATACTAGAGATGGCAAACCTATGACACATACTATTTTTTTTTAGTGACACGTGCAATTATTTAAGAAAATAGCATTCATTGTGAAAAAGGAGTCATCAAAGACCACTGATTAGCACATTGCCTAAAATTTATAAAATAATATTATTAAAAAAATAAAATATTTTTCTAATATATTTTAACAGTTTTATAATTTAATGTATGAATTGAATTATTCAAGCCATAGATGTAAGAATTTTTTAGGTTTAACAAGCAAAAAAAGATCATCAAATTCTTTGACACATTAAGCAAATAAAATCCAAAAATTTGGTTTGACACATTGGTACAGAAAGGTTTGCTATCCCTGGTCTATGCTATTATGTTCACATTCAAACTTATATGTTAAATTATTTTTATTTTTATCAAGTAAAAGATTTAATTTTTATTTGTATAACGTTTATAGAGAAATATATTTAAAATTCTTCTTGTAATTTTATTGTATGATAATTTTTGTAGTTTTGTAGAGCTCTAAACTATAACTAAATATTTTTGGTATAAACCGAGTTGATGGCTTTTGTAATGATTAATGTAATGTTTAAATATATTCAAATAATAGTCTAATGGATTTTCTTTAAATGTCATTGGAAAACTATTTATTTATTGTGAAACGACCTATAAATATCGTGAATATAAAACAAAAACGTGAATATTTTTAGTTAGGTGGAAAAGGTTGTCAGTTATAGTATTTAAACATACTAACAGAATGAACATGACCATCTAGTAATGTTTACCTACGCTACTACTTCCTTATTAGTTATTAACTATAAATAATCTTTTAAATTCATAATATATTGTATGAAAAAAAATACATATATTTATGTGTATTGATTGATTTTCCTTTAGATGTTACATGGCGTAGGCCTAAGGAATGCAGCTTCACAACTTATGAACGAGGGGTTTTCTACGCTTTATCGAGGTATTGGGCCACCGTTATTTCAGAAGACAATTTCAACATCGTTAATGTTTGGCACTTATGATGCTATTCAAAAACCACTTTTGCAGTCTAATTTAAACTCCAGACTATCCAAAGTTATAGCAGCATTGGTGGCTGGAACAGCGGAAGCTACATTGACACCATTCGAGCGTGTACAAACACTACTTCAGGACAACAACTATAATAAAAATTTTATCAACATGCGACATGCAATAAAGATAATTGCTAATGATTATTCAGTTACTGAATTTTACCGCGGTCTTACACCAATATTGTTGCGTAATGGACCGTCCAACATTTCTTTTTTTTTATTACGTGAAGCAGCTAATACGTATATTGTTATACCACAAACGTCATGGACGGGTTACAAAGTATTCAAAGAGTTTCTGACAGGAGCATTTATAGGTGCTCTGAACAGTGCTTTGTTTTACCCGTGCAATGTACTCAAAGTGCACATGCAAAGCAACTTAGGTGGCCCTTTTCAAAGTATTCAAGAAGCAACAGTTCAAATTTATCGAGAACGTGGCAATAGGGTGTCGTATTTCTATCGTGGCGTGCACATGAATTATACGAGGTCGTTTATCAGTTGGGGCGTTATCAACGTTGCCTATGAACATTTAAAGTATTTTCTAAAGACAAATTAAATATTTATGTATAAATAAATTAATAATATTGCTAGATTAATTTATTTATTTTCGCTTTTTAAAACTGTTTGTTTTTGCTAGTTTGTTGTTTATATTTTTGTTGTTAAATATTTATTATATATACCTATTTGCTTAATATATACTGTTATTTTAATTAGAAACCGAGTAATTATTTGTATTTTAATGTAGAGTCTTCCCCTGAATGTGAATCTTATTTTAATATGTCTTGTTTGTGTATGTGTGTACATTACTACCTATTTTCGAATTTTGAAAAGATTTAATTAAATATTAAAATATAGCTTTAACTACTAACGAAGTCAATATTGTTTTACTTTAGTAATACCGTGTAGGATTTGCTTAAATGTACGTAAATTGTGAATATAACAAAATGTGTTGAATAATTGTAGAACCAATAGGTGCACGCTTAACACTTTGTCAATAATATAAAATAGAAGTCGTAGTAAATAATTATAAATTTTCGGTGCGTTTATAAAAAACGCTACAGACTACAGTGTGATATGTATTTGTATTTTTTTTTTTCAGAAGTTATCTACAAACAGCCAATTGAAAGGATTTTAAGAAAATAGATACATTTCGCTTTGCAACTAAAATTTAAATGTTAAAAAATGTAAAAATGTCCATTAATAAATATATGGTTACAATATTATTTTGTTCTTCGGAGTTGTAGTTGCAAATTGTATATTTATAATGACAATGGGAAAAAAATAATTTTCGGACGTTTTGAAATTTTTTTTATATGTATGTAAATAGGTAGACACAAAAATGTGATCAAAATGTTTACGTGTAAATGTCGTACTTAAATACCATATATTTAACAATCACATAAAGTAGATATAAATTATATATATAGATATACTAATGTAGTTTATAATGAATATATTTTAATTAGTTTTATTGTTATATACTTATATATATTGTCGTTTCGAAACATGATTGTTAATTTGTTTTTCCTGTTATAGACTTCAAAAAATAGTTTCTTTTTCGGTTAAATAATTTATGTCCGATGAAACGGGTGTTATTAATTATTCAGAAGAATTCACGACTATAATTTATATCGATTATTATCAAACTTGGCGAGCTTATGTCACTAAAAAACATTAAAAATATACAAGTAAAACCTCTAAAACATTCGAAACCACAACAGAAAACGCTGTTTTCTCGAACGTCTGAAAACCGTTGTGTTTGTTCACACACTATGTATATACGTTTTCGAATAGAAAATTATTTGACTAGAACAATGTATACCTTTGGACGGATCGATATACAAAATTTCTATGAGTTATCGAGAAAATAGGGAAAAACTACGAGAAAAAAACTAAAAGAAATCGACAAAAAAGTTTTTTGGAAATCGAACTGTCATGAAATTCTCGAAATGTCGAACGCAATTATTTGGAATATATCGTTGTATATTCAAAGGTTTCGATACATTCTGTAAATGTAATTTTTAAAAACCCGACCTTTATTTACAAATAACTTGTTTTTTGTAATGTACATTATACATATTTTAAGATGTTTCTTGTTCTGTTCGAGTCTAAAAACATCGGCTTTCGAAATGATTTTAGTTAGACCTTCCACGTTGAATCCGAGAGGTTCGGACGTCGTTCTCTGCAAATTCTCAATACGATTTCAATAACTATTTGGTGTCGCGGACTTGTACAGGTAAATACGCTATCCAAGCGTCGTATTCGTAATAATTTATTTTAAATTTTACGGATTTCTATTGTTTTCCACCAGTTGTCAAAACGGGTCTATCATAGTGTACCGTGTACAAGTAGCCCTGAGATCGTTAAATTATGTTCATGACTTGCGTACATTTAGTACGTTTAAATTTGTTGTATATGTGTATACAAGATTTTTTCAAAGAGCTATTTTCATTCAAAATTTCGAAATAATGTTTGCATTACAAAAAAAAAAAAACAAAAATCGTTGAATCGTTCGATTTCGACACTAATCCTACGGACCGCATACAAATCGTCGACCGTCGACGAACCCGAAACAAATCGGCGGACGAATAATGATCGTATGTAACGTGCATTTATTTATATAATAACGTGCACGAGGCATTTTTTTGGTCTACTATCAAATAAATTTTTATCTCGTCCACGCGCGAGTTAGTCGTTTCTTTTAATCTAATCGTAGGAGCGTTTTCCACGGCGCCAAATGCGTTTGACACGGTAGGCGGACGCGGTGAAAAATAATTCCAACGGATCACAAATCGAACAACGCGCATTGTACGTACGCGTAACTGTATTCGGTTTCGGAAACAATGACGTCTGGTAGAAAAAATTACATAAGTCGTCGTCGTCTCATTACAAATTCTAAAACCGTGTGCGAACGTACGGCCCGCCGTTATCGGCGTACAACGATCGACACAATAACAAACAATAACGTTTCACACGGTTTTCGTGTGTGGCATTTCCATATCCCGCCGTTCGTTCAACGTTCCGTCGGTCCGCGGTCGTTCACCCTTTATCGGGCTACGGTTACAACCGCCCCCACGGTCGGACGCTGGCGTAACCGTTATCGTTAGTCCCGTGCCCGACGGTGCGTTATCATTTCAACCGTCAAAGACGATAAAACAATGTTCCAAAGAGCTCGTACACGGTTTGTTTATCTCGGGGGGTTTTTTTTTTTTTTTTTTTTAAGCGGTAGTGCGGACGTTCGGTACGTTTGTTACGTACCGCGATTTGTAAACTTGGGGGCTTCCGTCGGACGTCGTCACTCGTCGGGCCCTGGTCCTTACCGTTAAGTTTTTAATTTTTTTTTCTTTGCTGTTATTTTTTTTAGTACTATTGTTATTGTGTTGTTAAATCGATCCGAAAGAATATGTCGAGTTCCTGTACGTAGTTCATGACCGGTCGTCCAAACCATGGCATTTTCCAGCGACGAATTGAATTTCCTCGTATACCGATACCTACAAGAATCCGGTGCGTACACACTATCATTACCGTCTTTTGCTCGTCAACCGATGCATTTTTTATTATTATTATTATTATTATTAAAAAATAAATGCTTCGTATAGGTTTCCAACATTCGGCGTATACATTCGGTATCGAATCGCACATTTCGCAGTCCAACATCAATGGTGCATTAGTCCCACCGGCCGCATTAATCAGCATCATACAGAAGGGTCTGCACTATACCGAAGCTGAAATATGTGTTGGCGAAGACGGCTCGGAACAACGGTTGACTGAGAGCTTATCGTTGATCGATGCAGTTATGCCAGAAATTGTAGCCAGTCGACAAAATCAAAACCAACAGAAGCAAACCGTGGTGAAGAATGATACACAAGAAACTAATGGCGAAGAAGGCACTACAACGGTGACACCAGCCGTTACTAGTACTGAAACAATGGAGCTAGATAGCAGTATAGAAATACCAGCTGAAAAATCTACCATCCTTAAGGGCCACGAGTCTGAAGTTTTTATTTGTGCATGGAATCCAACAACTGATTTGCTTGCTTCTGGGTAATTTTTTTTTATGTTTCAAACTGTTTAAGAATACGTTTGTCAAAGTGATATTTGTGCAATACGCATACTTCTTGTCTAAAAAAAACAATTGACTTCATTTTACAGATCAGGAGACAGTACAGCACGTATTTGGGATATGGCGGGTTCTGGTTCTCCATCACAACTTATACTGAGACATTGTATCCAAAAAGGAGGAACTGAAGTGCCTAGTAATAAAGATGTTACTTCTCTTGACTGGAATGTATGATCTATTTATTTTTGTTTGATTAAAATTATTTTTTTATTTTTGACAATAATTGTTATTTTGGTTTAGTGTGACGGAACGTTATTAGCGACGGGTTCATATGACGGTTATGCTCGAATTTGGATGACTGATGGCCGAATATCAAGTACTCTCGGTCAACACAAGGGTCCAATATTTGCTTTAAAGTGGAATAAAAGAGGAAATTATATTCTTAGTGCTGGAGTTGATAAGGTAAATATTGTGTTTATCATTTTCCTATAATATGTCGTTTTTAATATACCTACAATAAAATCCACCCCTTTAAAATTGCGATAATTTGTATATTTATATGTTTTTCATTTCATAACATACCGGTGGACTTTTTTCAGTAAATGTCAATTTGGATATTGTCTGTTAATTGTTATTTGTATGTTTATTTAGACCACTATTATTTGGGATGCAGCTTCAGGCCAATGCAATCAGCAGTTTGCATTTCATACGGCACCAGCATTGGATGTAGATTGGCAATCAAATAGTAGTTTTGCATCGTGTAGTACCGATCAATGTATACATGTCTGTCGTTTAGGTGTTGATCGACCAATTAAATCATTCCAAGGACATACAGTAAGCTTGTAAAATCTGAAGTTTAAAATTTACAATATTTAAAATCATCCCTTTTTTACATTAAAATATTAAGATAGCCATTTTGTATAATGCAAACAAATATTTAAATTATATTGTAATTTGTAAATTGTAGAATGAAGTTAACGCTATTAAATGGGATCCTCAAGGAAATTTATTAGCCTCATGTTCAGATGACATGACTTTAAAAATATGGTCAATGAAACAAGATACTTGTGTACATGATTTACAAGCACATAGTAAAGAAATATACACAATCAAATGGAGTCCAACGGGTCCAGGTACAGCCAATCCGAACATGAATCTTATACTTGCTAGGTAAGTCAAATACACGATTGCTACATTGTAATCAATTGTTAGTGTAATTATTTATAAATTTACCATTAGTGCATCATTCGATTCGACTGTACGATTATGGGATGTCGAGCGTGGCGCATGCATACACACATTAACCAAGCACACGGAACCCGTCTACAGTGTGGCCTTTTCACCCGATGGAAAGTTTTTAGCCTCAGGAAGTTTTGACAAATGTGTTCACATATGGTCAACACAAGTAAATATTTATATCATACTTAATTATAAACTATAATAATCAAACATTAATTTTATTTAATTTATTTCAGAGTGGTCAATTAGTACATAGTTATAAAGGAACCGGTGGTATTTTTGAAGTTTGCTGGAATTCTAGGGGTGACAAAGTTGGGGCAAGTGCGTCCGATGGAAGTGTGAGTATAAATATGTTTTGTTTGACTATTATTGTTAAGGAATGGATTCTTTTGTAAACATTTTTTTATATTAGAATTAGATATTCTGATAAGAAGTGTGCATTGAATTAAAGTAAAATGGTGCTAATTTTATTTTACATATTTTTACATATTTTGGTATGGCTACTACATATTTTTACATATTTTGCCAAAACATATAAACAAAATGGTATTTCGTCATTTGTGCGTGTTACGTAATGATGTAGGACAGCAATTTTTATTAGCAACAGTAAAAAAATTAAATCAACTTAAATTGTCAAATATGAAATTTCACAAAAAAGCAAATTCGTGTTATAGAAGTAATTTCGATTTAAATGATTTTTGTGATAAATGTTCTAAATTTTTTAAGAACATTAAAAATCTATCCCTTAATTATTATTTACATTGTCACGTATATTATGAACAAAGTACTATGTACTAATTCAAATAATGGATGGATGCAAGTGGCCAAGTTTTATATATAAAGTAAATTCTCGTTATGTCAAATTTTAAGGGAACAGAAGTTTTGTTAAAAATTAGTAAAATTATTTGAATACATATTCATTGTACCTATAGTTAAACATTAAAATATGTCTTCTTTTAAAATTTCGGAAAGATTTTTAATCAAATTTATATACTTATTTGTGCCAACTAAAGGATTTTGTTCTCATATTTTTTTTCAATTTGTAAGTCAAGCACTGTTAGCTTTAAATGTAGTTTGTTCTAGTTGTTTTGCATATTCATTTGCTTTTTTAAGTAAAACTGTTCCACTTACCGATATGTTTTTATCTCAACACCGAGTAAACCATTTTAATAGACTATTTATCGATGTTCGAATAAATAGTCATCCTTATTTTTTTTATGTTTCCTTTATTGATCATCAAACATTCTATCTTTGTCTTTCGTAATTAACAATAATGTATTTGTTAGGATGTTAAATTTTTTAGCAATATGACATTTTATACAGTTACCTCGTTCAACTAAAGAAATTTAATGTACTTTTTTAAAATTTTAATGACATTTAATTTACGCTTAATCTCCATTTCACTACACTTGTTTGTAAGCACACTTCTATGAATGTACTGTATTCACACAATTTTCGTGTAATAGTAATGTTAGCTGTATAATTGAGATAATGAAAAAACAATTCATTTTATATTTAAGTAGTTAATACGTTATTAAGTGCACAATAGTAGTTTCAATAGAATTTTCAATTCGACATTGAACAAAAAAAAATTTACAGTATAAATATATTTAAAATTGTTAAAGACGTAGAAATGTAATAATAATGCATCTATTTGTTATTGTCGATTGTTACAGGTATTTGTATTGGACCTACGGAAACTATAAATTCTTTTGGCACCATTTACTTTTCACTCTTTTGGATACTGATTTCTATTTGTTTTCACTTAAGTTAATAATTTTTGATAAGTTTATAATATTATTGTATTGTGACAAAAAGAAATATAATATGATAATAGATCCACTGACATTAATGGTTATATAATATCATTGGTGAAAATGCTTTTATTGTACCTATAGGCTCTCATATAATATGGATTTATATGATTTTGAAAATGTATTATGAAACTAATTTTATAACGCCATAAATTATTTCCATATAACTAGCAATTTGTATATTTTTTTTTTTTTTTTGTCAATTACAAAAACAATTGACAAACGTGTATTAATAAAACATAAATAATTTTTAAGTGTAATATATTTATTATTCTTTTTATAAGAAATTATTGTTTACACCGTGGAGTTGGGTTAATACTTATACACTTAGTATTGTGTATACTTAATTTTATATGTCTTAATTAATATTTAACTATGGTAGTTAAAATATTAAACAAATATAATTAATTGATTTTTTTTTAATATATATTATGTTATAAGATGTTATATTCTATATGCCCCTAAAGGCCATTCATATTATAAATCTCTTGTTTAAGTCTCATCACACTTTCAGTTATGATGAAAGTTTGTTGGTGGATAATAAATATTCACATCGGATACCAATCGATATATATATACATATATATATATATGTACATTTCAATTTGAAAAATGTGTTTTATTCTTTTTTGTATCGAACAGCACTCAGAACATTGTAATAAATTGGATTTTACGGTTTATTTTTTACATTAATATTATAAAACGAAAAAGAAATCAAATGTATTTAAATTTTGAAGTAAAAACTAAAATGTGTATATACCTAGTCGGCTGTTATATATTTATTATTGTTATTAAAAGAAAAAAAAGATCCTCATCGATACGATTGAAGTGATATGACCCACACCACTGGGGGATATTCTGTTTTTGTACAAAGCCACGAACACCGGCCGGGAGAAGAGAAGCGTTGTGTATGTGAAACGTCGACGGAATGTTAGCCGCGTCTCATGACTGGTCACCAGAAAACCAGCGAAGAATACTAGAACAACACGTGAACGTATTATTATTATTTGATCGTGCGTTGTTCCGTGCTGCCTGAAACGCGTAGCACAAAACAACGTGGCTTATCTGTACGCGTGCAAAGGTCACGTTCGCGGGTCACACGATTGGACACGCGACGATTGTAAACGCTAGACGATTGTAACGCGTTCTGGCAACAACAAGTGCGATTTCGTCGTCCGCGTGCTAACCGTTCGGTGCGAACGCAAGCCGAAAACCCGTTCGCGACGCCGTGTCGGTGGGCGTGTGCGATGAGGGCGAACGTGAAAAACGCCGTCCGCCGCTGTTTCTCCGGCGGCTGGGTGGACGTCGCGCCCCACGTGAAGAGCGCTCTGGACGGACGGAGACCGGTGATCGCGCTGGAATCGGCGCTGGTCACGCACGGGCTGCCGTATCCGAGGAACGTGGAGACCGCGTTGGAAATGGAACGCATCGTCAAGTCGCACGTGAGCGCCCCCCCCCCCCAGGTCCCCCCTCACATGTTTTTTTTCAACTACGGTACTGTGAAATAAATCCGGGCCGTCGTTCGGTTTTTTATTTTTACAAAAAGCGCCTGAAATATTTGGGTAACACGGGTTCTTTTGCCGTTATACGCCTCCATAAAATATCATTTAATTTTAATCGCCCTGGAATAAGTTTGAAACACAAGTACCACTAATTTACCGCGGTTTACTAGAAAAACAAACGTTTCTTTAAACGTATTTATGAATAATAATAGTAAAAAAAAAAGAAGAAAATTATTATTATTGTTATATTGAAACTTCCGCACGTCCGATCTTATGAAACAAAAATAACGTACACTTATATTGTTGCACACAAAATCATAGCAGTAAGAAATCAAATTATTTGTGTATAAACGCGGTGACTGGGGGGGGGGGACTCATTTTATTTTTCTAAAAATACCTATGTAATATAATTTTTTTTACTCGTTGACCATCACCTTCCTATCTTTGTTGGGGGGGGGGGTCCTCGAGCGCCGCGACGCGTCGGTAACCCGTAATCGTTTAGATTTTTACCGAGTAAAAAAATTCAAAAACCAAAAAATCACGCCGAAATTTCCCGCGGTCAGGGCGTCGTGCCGGCCACGATCGGCGTGGTGAACGGCAGGGTCATAGCCGGCATGGACCCCGGACAGATCGACGCGCTCGGCAGGCCGGCCGCGAACGGGACGATCAAAGTGTCGAGACGGGACTTGCCGTACGCGCTCAGTCAAGTGAGTAGTATAGGGTTCAACGTGACTATTATTATTTTTTTTCCCTCCTCCCCCCCGTTGACCGTTTGCGCAGGGCTTGAACGGCGGCACGACGGTGTCCGGAACGTTGGTCGTGGCCAACGCGCTGGACATACGGTTCTTCGTCACGGGTAATTTAAACGGCTACTCTTGCCGCGTCACTGTAAGGCAAATCCCGCTCACCCCGTACTCGTACACGCAGGCGGAATCGGCGGAGTCCACGTGGACGGGCAAAACTCGCTGGACGTCAGCGCCGACCTGTCGGAGTTGTCCAGGTGCGCGATTATGGTCGTGTCCGCCGGCGTGAAGTCCATACTGGACGTGGGCCGGACGTTGGAATATCTGGTCGGTGACCGTTGTACCACCGGGGACGCGTTCCGCCATTGTCGGACTGGTTTTTTTTTTAGGAAACCGTCGGCGTCTGCGTGGCCACTTACGGTTCGGACCGGGAGTTTCCCGGGTTTTACGTCAGACAAAGTGGACACCGTTCCGCGTGCGCGGTGTCGTCACCCCGCCAGGCGGCCGGCCTCCTGGAACAATGTCGGAATATCGGGTCCGGCGTTCTGCTGGCCGTGCCGGTGCCGGACGAGAGAATAGCAAGTGACTATGAGAACCCCGGCCAGGCGCGGATCCAGAACTTATTTACGGGTGGGCGGGCATCTTAATCAAAACAACTTTAATCCTCATTTTGTCGCATCGAATAATAAAATATTTTCCAAAACGTTTTATTGGAAATCGTTTGCGATACACCGAAAAATCCCATAGCTACGACTTCATTTTAAATTGTCTTTCCTATGGTATCATAGATAAGAGTTAGAATCGTAAAACGATACTAATAAAAAAATTTAACAAGAGTCTTGGATCCGCGCCTGACCCCGGCAATGTTTAACACCGCGTCGCGCGACCAAAACGCCTAATTGCACCGTGCGTTCCGAAGAGACGGAGATTGACGCGGCGATAAGAAACGCTCTGCGGACTTGCGACGACCGCGGGGTTACGGGTGGAAACGTCACGCCTTTCGTGCTGGACGAACTGAGCCGAGCGACCAACGGGTCGTCTGTGGAAACAAGTAATGCCGGGGCGGGAGGTACGAGTCTGGTTCTGATTTCGGGTTGATTCGCGTTGATTTCGTCGTCTAGACATCGCCCTGTTAATGAACAACTCGTCGGTCGGAAGTGAAATCGCAAGGAGTACTATTCTAAACGGTATCCGCGGTCGTCGAGTACGGTGTTCGAAATCAAAAAGGATCTGGAAAAATCGAACGACTCTCCTGTACGTAGTGCCTTTTGTCGGTCTATCGAAACACGAGACTAGGTAGGTCCCCGTACGTTCGAGACGGTCATTGTTTTTGTTTTATTTTTCGTCTAGGTGGTGATCGGCGGAAGCAATGTGGACTACGTGCTCCAGGTCGACGACGATTTCAAGGTAAGTTAATTGTAGTTAGGCCAAACAATGCGATTTGAAGCGTTTTCTGAAATTCATCAATATTTATAGAGATGACATTCGGTAAAATGTAGTCTGTGTACGTACACGGCGCAAAGTTCAGGATTAGGAGGTATTCATCGTAGGTTATGATTGATAACAAAATCGATAAATCATTATTTTAATAATAATAATAATAATAATCTCTAGGAATGCTTAAAAAATAATAGTACAAAGTTCACAATATATTTTATTGTACAACAAACATTTCAACATTAAAATTCTTTAATAATATTAATAATAATTAATAACAAATGAAACATACACCTAACCACGATTTCGCTTGTACAGTCCAACTTTTACATACATTTTCATGATTGTATTGAAGAGACACAATATTGGGAAGCGACAAGACCATGACACAAGAAAATAGGCTATACATTTATTAATGAATGAATTAACAGTATTAAAAACGTATCATTGTTGGAAAACTAACGTATTAAAGATAAGAAGTGTGCATATATAACGCACGCTATTTTATAATAAATATTATAGAAAAGTAAGTGGGTAGATTATGATCTCGTTTTTTTTTTTTTTTTTTGGACTTTCAGCGACAATCATATACATATATATATATATATATTTATTTATAACAATAATGAGGACGTTTAGGTTATACAATATTACGTCGTGACCGTGAAATAGTTATTTTTTTCCGAGTCCTAATTGTTGGTTAAGGTGTAACCCATTAGCACCGGTGTCTGTGTACAACGGTCTGCGGCCTACACGTGACGTATAATAACGGATCGTTTTTGGAAATTCAAAACGTTTTTCATCAGTCCGTAAAGTATTTGCTTAGTGAGAACGTGCACCAGGTGTAAAAATACACATTGAGCTACTCGAACCAAACGTCTGTCGAGTCTGTGTACGGTTTGTTTCTCTTTTAACAACGTCCCGCACGGGATTCTAATATAACGGTATATGTGTGTACCTACTGTGATAACATTGTCTAGTTCGACTCTCGTCTGGAACTACCAGACAACAAGTATCTCGCTAAGCGATTTAACCGGAGTACCTGTCTCTATAGATAAAATTAAGTTCAATCGATATCATAAAAATACACTCGCCATTTTCAAACGACGCGAAAAACAATATTTATTTCACGTAGTTCGGTTATTAATGTACTCAAAGTTGTACACAAGTGTATATCATATACTTACGTTACGTACTACCGTTTTATACTCTACCTTTGTATGTGTGTGTGTGTGTGTGTGTGTGTGTGTAGGTGTGTGTGTACACGTTGGACGTCTTTTCCCCCTCGTTTTAAAACTACTGAGAAATGTAAAAACTTTGCGTAAAACTGCCGTAGGTACTACTCTTTTATATATATATATATCTTTTTGGGTATACGCGAAAGAATATTTCCGTCCCCGGGGGGTTTTTTTTTTTATGTAATTTTTTTTTTCACTCGTTTCCTCCGAGTTCGTGGGGCTCAGTAAAAGTTCGAAGTTCATCAACTAAATTTCGTACCTATCTCCTATTTTCTCTAAAACAAAAATAAATAAATAAAAAACACGAAGTTCGCGTTCGGTTGCCGGTCTAACGCTAAACAAATTTCAGTCGGCGATGTCGCTTGTCACCGTCGTAGACAATAAAAGTTTTAGCTCTTTCCGTGTCTCCGGCGTACAGTAGAATTTAATGTCGTTGCGTTTCGCGTACGGGTTGTTCATAGTGTTGCGTGGTTGAAAACGTCGATTTTATTCGTCCGAAGAAAACAATAATAATAATAATAATAGCGAATACGCCTACGGAAGAATGAAAGAAATCGTCTGACGAACGGCACAGAGTTCGAGAGAAGAAATGAACTCGAGAAAATTATCGGAATAATGGAAATCCGTCCGAACACAATCGACGAGCGACGCTCCGATAAACTAGAAAAGTCGACTTGCGAATAACGAATTCGTTTGTAATTATGGTTCGGCCGTGCGATCAATTTACGTTTATTGTTTTTTTTTTATACTTGGGGTTTGTTTATAACACGCGGATATCGTCACTCGATCTCGAAATATTTACCTTCCAATTTATTAATAATAACTTACCATATATATTTTTATTTTTTTTTTTGGTTTAAAATTTTTTTTTTGGTTTTTTTAAAATTTTTTTATTTTTTTATTTTTTGAAACTCTCAATAACTCTTTTGTGGTCTTGGTGTCGCCAGCAGTGGGAATTTCGGGTTGCTGCCGATCACTCGGAACCAAGCGGCCACGCATCTCCGTAGTCATATTTGATTGTTGTGTCTGGTGTTCAGCAGCCGGTTCACGTCTTTTAGCTCGTGCAGTTCGTAGTTGCTCTTGCTGGACGAGCCCGTCAGCCGCCTGTCGTCGCACAACAGCAGCGCGCTGTGACTGTTGGTGTCCGACTCGTTGCCGTCCGCCGCGTTCGACGACTTTACCCTGAACGTCGCTTCTACCGAACGGCCTTTCAACAGCGGTCTCGCCGCGTCTGCACCTCCTTCTGAAACAACGAGACCGTCGTAATCGCGTTTCGTCCGCCGGCACTATCGGCGGCGACGAAAATCACAACACCGTAACAAAAAACACACACCCGTCAGCGTGTCCTGTCTCGCGGGAGCAGACACGCGCACCACGCTACCGTTGTGTTCGACTTTTTGCAACAGCTTCCCTGTAGTTTGCGGTACATTGACCAGTTCCAGCCGAACCGTGTCTCCGTGAAGTATCTTGATTTTCTGTATCATCTCGCGGATTTCGTACCTGCGCACAACAACGAGATCCCCCGCGGCCGTGAGCGACCGTGTCGTCCCGAAACCGTCGCGCGACGTCGGCCGACGTTACGTTTAGTCTGCATTTAGGGCGTGCGTTTAGGGAGTCCGTGCATCGTCGTTTACGAAGAGACAATATACGACGTTCGTTTCGTTTTTTTTAAAATCCGAAATGTGTATTCAAATGTGTATTGACTCGTCATAAGGATACCCACGGGAATCGTACAGCACACGACTGAACCGCGCGGTAATATTTCTAAAATTTTTCGAAAATAAATGTTCCACGAACTTCGTGAACACGTGATACACGTATCGGACCGAGAGGCCCCCGACCGAACGCGTGCAACGCGTCAGACAGCTAACCGAAATCGCCGCCGATAAAGCCGGGGAGACGGAAGACCGTCGTACTGCGGGAACAAACGAATTCGACCCGGCGAAACCCGGTGTCCGATGCGGTCGATACGGACAATGCGGACGGACGCGAAACCGCCGACGAAAACGTCGAACTGTCGTCGGTGCCCGTCCGACTCTCGGCGATGCACACGCCGCGGCGCGCGTACACGCACGTTGCCTGCAGGAGCGGACTGAGACTCTGAAGGCCCAGGTGGGTAAGTTTTTGGGAGGCCTTATACTGACGTAATTAATACAAACAAGCAAAATTAATATAACAAAAAAATTATTGGTTCAAAATAAAACCGACTTCGAAAAAAATGAACTAAAAAGTGCGAAATAATTCACAAAAATTTTGATTTTTCGATTTCGGTTATCGACATTTGGCAACGATTACGGTGTGATATGTGAAAGATAACAAATACTCGTGTTAAAAATCGTTTAGAATATCGTAATAATTTTTCTATTAGGTATATTGTTTTGTGTAAGCCAATAGGCTATAAATAAAATAAATAGCTTAAGGCCCAAGTACAAAATGTCTAAAGGGCCTGGGCGGGTATGGCCTCTTACCCGCCCTGCCAGTCCGCCCCTGGTTGCCTGGACGGTTTTCGAAAACGCGTCGCGGCGAGCAAATCGGAAACGCGGGGGCGGGTTTCGTACAGCACGTCGGCGTTCGCGGATCTAGATCGCGCCTACCTCAGGATGCCCAGGAAACACAGTTTCAGAAATGATATGACACAGTAGCCGAGCACGAACAGGACGTCGGCGCTCCTGCGTATCCACGCCATCAGCGCCCGTTCGCAGCCGGCGTGATAGTAACGGTGCGTGGCGAGCCGGCACTTGATCGGCATCCCTTCCATGGCGTTGTGCTCCTCCGGCTGGACGGTGGTCCACACGGGCGCGGCCGTGGTGAGCGGCTGCCAGTAGTCCCTGCGGAACGGCGACGCCTGCACCGCCGGCTCCGGTCTGTGGTAGCAGCAGCTGTCCGGCAGCACCACCGTGGACGCGTAGTCGGCCAAGCGTTCGGCTGCGAAATTATCGACGAGGGGTAGTGTTGGCGGCGGTCGGATCGTTCGTACGTCGCGGCGACAGTTGAAAAACAAAAACCTAACCTAACGCGTTGCCGGAGGCGGGGGGGGGGGGACTCGCGGTGGTCTGTGAACGCGACGAAAAAACACCGTACCGGAACAGATAACGTTTGATAATGTCAAATTTCACGTTAGCCGAGAAACAACGATATGCCGACGAGTTCAAATCTGTGGGGTTTTTTTTCCCCCCCAATTCACTTTACGGACACGTTTCTTGTCGATTCACAAAAATCATAATATCCGTCGCGTTTAATTTATATTTTTAATGTCGGCGCGTGTTATAACGAAAAAAAATATATCTCGTTCTCAAACAAGCTAAACAGTTTCAACGCACGTTCGAAGGACAACAGAACGAAGAACGATGGATTTAAAGACGTTCAACAAAAAAAAAAGAGAGAGAGAGACAGAGAGATATTCGGATGTTTATTACATTTTACAATTTCACTATACATTTCGTTCCGACGCACGTGTTTATTTTTCCAAGCCGCGTGTTTTGTTTGTAATCCGTACAGGACCTGACCCGTTATTTTATCGTATCAATAAACGAAACGATACATGATGTTTGAAGTGATAATAAACTACCGTTTGGAAACGTGACTTTTGGGGTCGCCGTTTGGATAGCTCAAGGCCTGGAACAAATATATTTTCTAACCCTTCGTTAGTTAATCGACCTTGAATAACGTAGTAAATAAGCACAATTGCAATTGAAGTCGACGTTGGGTTTGGCGTCTATCGACGTGGCGCTAACAAATAAAATATCCGGGTTGTTTACCTTTTTCATACTATCATTAAACTGTCTGTTTCCACCAAAATTATATACTTAAAAATTCGTGTACTGTTGACTAAATAAAATATTGCTGTTTTATTTTTCTTTCGCGTCAAAACCCAAATGGCCTATATTCAACTGGCGAAATACTTTTATTAATAACAAATGGTTTCTGCTTTACCGAAAACGTTTGGTATCGTCACAAAATCTCTACTCGTCGGCCAATGTCATGAGTGGTCAACTACTTATTTAAACGAAAATCGCCTTTTGTAAAAATTATCTAGCTTCAGTTATTCCATCTGTTTAATTGGTGTAATTTAAAAATACGTTTTTGCCGAAACGATCTTTGCGCACTGTTTGAAAATGAATTGATTAGTAGATAAAATCGAAATAGTTTTTTGATTTGAAAATCCTTTTTAAAAGTTATTTCGCGTGCGTACGTTTCCCATCAGTGAAAAATCATGAGAATCGTATGATGAAAGTTTGACATTAAATCGGCATTAAAACGTAAAACTTTTTATCGCAACAAAAATTGTATATTTTTAAAGTTTTTTCTTAAAATTAAAGTATATAAAGCATGAACGTGTATGTATGCGGGTTGATTTTATAATTTATAATACTCTAAGACGTTGTTTCAATACAAACAAGCCAAATTTTAACGAAAATATATTTTCGAATTTGTTTACAAAGCTTACAACCGCTGACAGTGTAATTACCTAAGTACCTAAGAAGACTCTACAATTTTATACGTGCATGTATGTTTTACTTGTTTATCAGTATACGTATTTCGGCGGCATTGACAAGGGGGTTCGACATGTCATCCAGGGTACTCGATACAATAATAGTTAAAAAACGAAATTTGGAAAAAATAAAAATATTAGGTAGGATTGTTATTCGCTGTTTGGTCGTCGCATAAAATAAAATACAGTGCAAGTGTCATTACCTTCAAAATATCGTGTTGGAAAGGAGTTTTTTTTTTATTGATAGAAATGAGTGTTGAAATATTTTCATTTTCATACACGTTTTCGTCGACAACCTTTTTTGCACGTCGATTTTATTGGTACACGAAACGACGTCGTCCGAACGTTTCTTTCGAATGTAAACGAAAAGGCGGAAACAATTATTAGGTTGTCGAGAAAAGAAAACATATTTTCGACCAGTTGCCGTATCAGGACTGTTTTGAACGCTGTGGGGTTTTCTTTTGTCGATTGATTTTTTTTTATTTACCTTTTTTCGAAACGAAAACAATATGGACCCGGTGCACTCGTTTCTTTTCTCAAAATAATATTGCGCGTACGTAAAGTAATTATTATGATCTTATCGTCGAAACGAAAAAAATAATAAAACCGTCAACGTGCGCTGGCGCACCCGAATCCGTTGACGTCATACTTTTGTTAAACGTTATTCGTAGTTCATGACCGTCGCATTAACAACCGCGGTCGCTCGCCGGGCACGACATAAAAAACTCTACCTATAGGTGTGGTATTAGGACCGCGGTATAAAAAAAAACGAAAACGAAATAACTACCGATTTTCTCTCGGGCCCGTTATTTTTAACGGGTTTTTTTTTCAATAATAATAATAATAATAATAATAATAATTGTTCGCGGGGACGGGGATTATCGGCGAATAATTGCATTCCCGTACACGATAACGTTAGGTCGACGTTTTTATGTCCCAGTTGCGTGGCCGACGGGGATATCTCGAGAAAACGCAATTTTTTTTTTGTCTCTTGCGGAATATCGGACGGGCAATTTTCTTCGCGACGCTTGTTGCGGTCGCGCGTGAACCAAACGATTAACGAGTCGCGGCGTCCGTCAGTGAAACGCGATAGTTTGTGATGGTTTTACTATCGACCGTCACGCAATGGTGTGTGCGGAGCGCGAAAGTTCTATGACGACGATCCGACAGAGTAAATGCGTGTTTACGCCGTTGCACGAGGCACATATCGCGGTGATAGTTTTTTTATTATATTTTTTTTTGTTCGCGTGCGATCGAACGGTTCGAATTAAACACGAACAAAAACACCGGCGGAAAAGAAGATAAAAACGGTCCTCGCCAATACCGGCGGGCGCGGACGAGGCAACGAGATCGGTATACGTATTTATAGAAACTATGAACGGCGGCAAAATGTAACCGTGTTCGCGTTGCACGTCGGAAGTCGTGCCGGACGAAAATGTTGGAACGTTCGATTGAACGTTTCCAGTGAAACTCGGGACGATCTGCGACCGCCGACAGTTTCCGTTTGTTGACGGACGTATATGAACGTGACGTGACGAAGTCAATGTCGGTCGGGATTTTTCGAGATCAATGGCGTGATGATGACTGGATCATCAAGACGATGCGCCGGCTCAATAACGCCTCGTCCGTTAGCGAGTCACGAGGGACACGATTTTGAGTCGTAAAAACCAAATCGACAGAGGCGTTGCGAACGAGAAAAATGTTAAACAATTAAGAATCGTTAGTAAAAAGCACCACGTGTATTTAGAGCGGCGAGAGCGCGTGTGGCGCAGCGTTATAGTTCTCACGGCGGAAAGGAAGAGAAACGCGCTCTGATTTCAGTACAAGAACAAAAACAGCGTGCGGACCGAACCGACGGGTTCTGACGTTTTTCGACAATATCCCGTCTAATCGTGCCGTTTACACGTCTAGAAGTTTAGCTGCCATTGCGTACGGGGTTTGCGGCCGAAGCCTACCGACCGCAGTTATCAAGGGATACGGCTCAGAGCGGTACCCGATCGGTCTCGTTCCGATCGAATCCTGAGTCGTCCATGGCCGAGCCCGTGCTCTTCCGGGGAACATTAAATCCCAGAAAAACGGATTCTAAGGAGGAATTCACTAGGAACCTAAACCATTTCGGCTCATAAATTTCTTCCGCAACTTAATTTTGTCAACTCTCGATCATATCCACGAACGTTCAATCTTAATTCTTTAACGGATTTAAGCGCTCGTTTTTTAAATTTTTTTTGAAAAACGGTCGTCACAAAACAAACGGCAATTGAATTCTCCTTACTCACTCGTTTTTCATAGTTATTAAA
Source organism: Schlechtendalia chinensis (assembly GCA_019022885.1). NCBI lineage: Eukaryota > Metazoa > Arthropoda > Insecta > Hemiptera > Aphididae > Schlechtendalia > Schlechtendalia chinensis. The sequence goes on along the minus strand of CM032351.1, from coordinate 3,749,494 downwards.
ACGGGAAATTAATCGTTATCTCGCAGTGTACGAGTATAATTACGTGGCACTTAAAACGGCCGTCTAACGAACGGGCGACTTGCTCGCGAGCCGCCGGGGAAGTTTTGAAGACGGGTCTATTATGTGGCATTTGTATCAGATATTACCGCCGAATAATTAATCCCGTGCGTTCGGGCGGCCCCATTTGTTAAACGCCGGCGTGACGTTACGATAATTAATAAACGCGACTTAACTGGAATTTGTAAACCGGGCCCGGGACTCGTAAATCATTTGCCGAGTGTTCGTGTTTTGATTGTTATTTTTTTCTCGTTTTTTTTTTTTTCGGGCAAAGCTCTCGCGTTTTTCGCGTTCGTCGGCCGTCCGCACCGGAAAACGTGTACGCTGGTCGCGGGGCACAAGGGATCGCGGGACGATCGCGCGGCGCGCTCCGGTTGATACCACGGTTTTGTCCGTGAAAACGGTCGACGAAATTTCACCACGTCCGCCGCCTCGTGATTCGGACGGCCGGTTAAAATGAAAAAACGATAGCGGCGGACGGTCGCGGCCGCTTACCGTCCGGTCGCACGGTGACGTTGAAGAAGTCGGGCGGCCCGTTCACGCCGCAACACTCGTGGCCGCGCTGCAGGTCGTCCCACACCGCGGCGAACTGCCGGTCGGGCCCGTAGTCGTCGGCCAGCCGGCGCCGGAGCGCCGGCTGCAGCCCGGCCACCGTTCTGTCGTACCTGTACGCCCAGTAGACGCCCAGCACGGCGTCGCCGACGAGCAGCCCGAGCAGCAGCAGCCAGTAGACGTTCAGCAGCCGTTCGCTGAGCGACCGCGCGCCCAGGAACCCGACCACCTGCAGCACGGTGCACTGGACGAACAGCGCCGCGTACACGTACAACAGGCTGGGATGGCACAGGTCCAGGCCGGGCACCAGGTGCCGCCGCTGGTCGGCCACCACCAGCCGGTAGGCGATCACCGCGAAGCACACCACGCACGCCATCAGCACGGTGTTGCACGTGTAGATCCAGATACGGTAGTAGCGCATTGCCCGGTGTGCCGGCGGACGGGATACCGTCATCCGAACGACGGCGGAGAAACACACGAATACGTCAGCGGCCGATGTGTGGTGCCGGACCAGCATAACCGGCATCATGGGGTCGGCGGCCAATTCATCCGCTCCGCGTCGGGACGGCCGGCGGCGCGGTCTCCGCTGCTGCAACACGCGGACGATCGTTTTTCTCGCGCCGGCGATTTTCGGGCCGCCCGGAACGGGCTCTACGCCCAGCCGCGAGTCTTAATTACGCAATTTAAAATAACGTGCGCACAACCACGCGAGTCGGAAATCAATGACCGACATTGTACCGGGGATACGGTGACCGTGGTAGGCGCACGGTTCATTCAAATTTTTTCTAATCAATAATGTCTGCGACCCCGGGACCGTGATACTCACTGACCCCCTTTGGAGACGTTCGTCTTTTGAAATTCGTCAATATCGCGTCGAATATAGCCTAGGCTTAGTATCATTAAGTTTTGTGTTGAAAAACGTCTATTTCTTCTTCTTCTTCAACCCTCGCCTTTGTCCCCGGCTATTTGGGCTCGGCCACTCGCGTCCTAAATCTCCACTTGACACGAACATTCTCTACGCACACGCCCGCAGTCCTCATGTCGCATCCGACCACGATATTTCTCCTATTCCCAAGTGTGTTCCCTCTCATCCCGTCCCACGATCGACGCTTCCTCTTACGTATTCATTCCTCACCCGATCCTCTCTTGTCACTCCGCTCATCCATCTGAGCGTTATCATCTCTGCTCTATTTTTCTTGTCAACCGCACAACATTTTTGTTGGTCTCACTACACTCTTATAGAACTTACCTTTCAGCCTCATTGGAATCCTCTTATCGTACAAAACACCAGGCGCTTCTCTCCGCTCGATCCGCCCGCACTGTGTTTCACGTCCTCGTCTCTTCGAGACGTCTATTTAATTTTTCAATTTCTACACTACGTGTACTCGTACATTAATTCTCCAGACACGGACCGATGTCATCACGTCTGAGATCATAAACCGTTACCGCTTTTCCTTTGCTACAGGACCGGGACGAACCCAATATCTATTTTTTGTTTTTTTGGTAGTGTTTTTCGTTTCTCTCACTCGAAATCGCGCGAGCAGATGCAACAATGGCAACGCTCAAGACTAATTTATCATCAAAATGTTTATCGAATATGGTGCTTCGGTGTGGACGTGCATGTCTTTACGTTTTGTCGGTGACTTTTTGGAAACGTGTTGTCACGAGGCGAACGATTCCAGTCCGTTGGATCCGACCAGGTCGACGGGGAATAATTGAATCGTACGAAATACATTAAACAAACAGAAGGCATTGAACAGACCGAGAGGTGGGGGAGAGTCGGATCGTCTCGGAGACGACATGTTGGCGTTTTGTCGTCGTGGAAAAATACAGACGATGGCACCTAACCTAACTCTGCACGCAAGAACGACCACAGAAAGATGCGACCCACTATTGGGCAATTGAAAATATACAGTAAATACTTTTAACGCTATCATATTTTGTTTTGTTTTGTTTTGGTTATGTCTATTGTCCCCGTACGTCTGGTTTTTATAGTTACCAGTACGATTCGAGTCGTGTTGGTTCTTGGGAGTACCAGGTAAACAGCAAACACACAAAAAATTGTTCGGCGGCTTCGTCGGACGACGGCTAACATGCCGACCAGCAGAGATAAACCGAATTACCGATCGGTCGTTTTTGCGTAGTAGTGTTCGGCTTCGCGTTGATGTCAACGTGTTTTAATCTCGTCGGCGAAAGCGTTTTCCGTGTTAAGACGAGGATACGTCGTGATGTGAGTTTTGGAGAAAAACTAGACGTATTTGAAAAATATAACGACGGACGGCTCGCAAGTCGAACGTGTCTCAGTGTTTACTTTGGAGTAGGACGCTGAGAAGTCGACAAGAAATCGAAAACGCATCACTGGCAAACGAGAGTTCTGGCCGCAAAAGAAAAAGATGCCGGAGTTACAGGACGCCTGGAAGCCGGAACAACTCGCGAACAAATCGGGCGAAAATGATTTTGAAAAATATTTTTTTTTTATTCACGAGTCCAATAAGCGCGGCGTCCGCCGTATACAATCGAATATGGTACCTAACCTAGCCACTGGCCGTAGGGCTTGGGATAGATAGAATAATGACAGAGGCGTAACGTCCCGGGTTGATGACCCATCAACGTCAGCTGGAAACCTAACCTGCCTCGGCCGAAACGTGGTGGCCGCGGGACAGGCGCTGGACAATGACCGAACCGCAAGGAGCCGGCGGGAGGAGGAGACACTTGACAGAGTAGTGCCTCCGTCCCGGAAGGTTACGGGCTGGAATCCGGTGTTTGGTGGTCCATAGACGACCCGGGATCCGGGGAATCGAGTTAACCGACCGAATCCTGCGCTTGAACGACGCCGGACCCGGATCTCGTCTGTGTATAATCGAAACCGCGATGACGCGTCAGGCGGTACAGACGGGTTCGTTTCTTCTCCTTCGCCTTCTCCTCTCCCGTCGACCGCCTTCAAAGTCCGCTCTCGATCGTATGCCCCAGCCATTGTGACTCGTTCTAACCGAGTGGATCGTTTCTTCCTCCGTGTATTGCGAACGTCGATTCTGTTCGATTCGGATTCGCCGTCGGGCTTATACGGTTTTTCGCGATCGTCGACATTTCGTACTTTATATTGGAACGTTAGACTAGTGTAGCCGGTGACGTTTCTCGAAATAAGTAATTCCAAAACCTTTCCGAAAAGTCTACGCGTCGACCGTTTACCAGACTTTCAATTAATATACTTGAAAAACCCCGGTACAGGAAAAAACAACAAAATAGAAACAACAACCGGTATTGTCTTGTTTTCCCGTCGGGATAATATCAATGTCGATAAACAATTACCGGTACTTATCTGGATTACATGACCGGATTAAAACAAAAACGAAAACAAACACTTGAAACGAACGTTTCGAAAACGAGTCCACGAGACACATAGTGTTAAGTGATTTTGTATTTTGCGATAATAACGAACAAACGCATTTCGTTTTCATTTTAATAGCCCGTTTGATTTAAAACGGACGCGACGACGTGACCATTCGATACGTTCAACGCGCCGGCGAAGACATTAATTATTGTTACCGTTATTATTATAATTATTTTTACTAAACGTTTTGCGACAAACGACCCATTTCACGGTTCACGTGTTTCGCGGTGTTCGTTGATAATTTGTTTTCAATCGGTCGGTTTGCGCGGCGTAGATGTTTTATCGGCGTTTCTGTTTTCCGGTCAACGGGACAACGTGAAACGTTAATAAATAATTCCGCCGCGGTCGTAAAAACCGTAATATGTGTGGGCTGCAGAACGATATCATGATGTTTGTTCGTTTCGCATGGTCCGATTTGAAAATAATACGTTCGTCGTTTCGTTGCGTTTTTTTTGTTTTCAAGCGCAACGTATCCGTTGCAAAATAAATGGCACGTTTGACGACTGCGGGAGGAAAACGAACGTCGGACGTACATAATTAAACTGATATAATATTTCTATCACGTGACTGGACGCGTTTTGGGCGGCGATCGTTAGTCGGATTATTATTGACAAAGGTCATAAAATCGTACGGGATTAAACATTCCGGCCATTGCTTCGATTTCAGTACGAAGAACTCAATAGATCGATGTGAAGTTTCCGGAAAAACGTCGAAAATATTTACCGTAAAGGACGTATCGTGTGGACTTCGTTTGTCGATCAATACCGTAGGGCTTATACAGAGAACCGTCGGAGTTGTTTTATCTCGAAAACATTATTATTATATTATTATTTTTTTTTTGGACCGATCGCCGGAAATGTGCCGGAAATACTATATTTGATTTCACAACGATCGGCCCGACGAGCGTGTCCGACTGGGTGTTGTTTGATGGCGTGTGTTCGCGTGGCGGGAAATCGCGAACAATTGTCGAGAATCACACAAACGGATAGCGTTTTCGAACACAACAAGGTTCAGCCTGGCGTTCGTTCAGTCGCGAGAAACAATCCAATTAATTCTATTTAACGATCCAATGAATCGCGGAGCACTTATTGTAATTATTATAATTATAATTATTATTGTTATTATTATTATTATTATTTCAATTAAAACGTGAAATAATGGGATTTCATCACTTTGTTTTCGTTGTCGGCCGCTTAAATTCATTTAAACGACAAGACGTTGTTTCGACGGCGTTCGTTCGATTTGTCTGGCCGAAAATCACAACGCTAATGAAAGCCGACGGACACGTTAATCGATTTCCAAATCTAAAACCAATTGTTTATCGCGCGTCGTGATGTTGATAAATAATCGCATCCCGCGCCGCAATGGCGGAAAACTTTATTCTCGGTTAAACATAATAAAACGACCAACTGCCGTACAAATTATTTACAAGTCGTTAGATATTCCCCTATAAATTGCAAACGATGATTTACGTCGGGTTTTCGGACTTTATATATACATAAATAAATATTTTTTTTTTTTTTTTTATAGACGTTTTTCGTTTACCAATGTGTCTTAAACAAACGCGTTCGCACACGCTCGTGAATTATGGCGTCGTGCGGACGTCTGATGAATAAATAACACATAATCGTCTCGTATGAAATTTAAATATTTAAATTTTGTAATGTTAGCTATTTTTTTCGTGTTCGTTAAACACGACTTGCGTCCGAACGTTATACCGTGCGTTATAATACACTGTCAATTACGTAACACACCTATTCTCACCGTAGTGGTCGTGTTCAAATACGTCGTTGTAGCTCGACTATACGCGCGTACGTATATAAATATATTTGATTTTCTCCTCGGTTTTTGTTCAGAACGCGTAAACAAATAACAAACAGGTGCCGTTCACAGACGGTAAGGGTTTTACGGGCGTCCGTCGGTTGTCGGGAAATCATATTTTTAACCGCCATAATCAAACACGTTTCCAGTCGTAACACGTTCGTGGATTAGCCCGCGTGTCCCGTTCGATAGGATTATACGACGTGAGTTTCTAATTTTCGTTTTCGAAACACGGTTCGCGACAATGGTCTTCCGGCAAAACGTGGAAGAACCCCAGACGCCGACGAAACGAACGACACGCGTTTACTTTTGGCGCGCCCTCCGTTTTTTTCGCGTTCGCGAACTCACGCAACAGACACGGCTGGCTCGACCCGTGACCTGACCTAACGCGCGTTTATTTAATCGCCTGCACACGACCATCCCGTAGCAATATATGAATAACGTCGAAACGCGTAAAATCGACTTTGCCGACGAGAACGTACCGCGTTGGCTCGTCGCCTAATGTACGTTCATAAAATACGTCCGGTCGTCAATGTGAATGTCAACAGCGCGTAGAAAAGTTTGCGTTTTTTTTCTTTTTTTACGAATAAATACGACTGTTTCTCGAGTTTTGGCAACGTTCGTTCGTTTAATTAGAAAAACCAAAATAAACGCATTAAAAAGGCTTTGTTAATAGTTCGTGTAGTAATTATAAAAGTGTATACTGTTGAAAAAGTTTCGGGAAAACGCTGCGCGGATATTACGACAAGTGACGAACGAGAAAACGTGTCGGCGTACAAAGAAAAAAACCAAAAACGGGAACGCCGTGTTATTTGATCGCGAAAACGTCATGAACAAAACGTCTAGTCCGAAAGTTTAACAATACTTTCAAAGTCCCGCCGTTTGGGACGCGTTCTCGTCGTTTTTCTGCGAACGCGCGTTCGTTCGCATTACAACGTGAGTCATCGTATACACGCGTTCTTCGCGATCACCGATATCAAGTCTTTTCGGTCCCGTCGAGCGCCGCGGAGTCATTTCCAACGTCACTCGCCCGACGCGCCGTTTGTTCCGTCCCCGTCATCGTATTTATGAATCGTCGCGGTCCTGATCCGCCGCTCGTCTTCGCGCGGCACGACGTGCACGTTCTCGATCGTCGATCCTTACCCTCAGTCCAGTCGCGTCCACTTGAGGGAAGGGGGGGGCATTTGGGGGCCGGCTTTTTATTCTTTTGCTTAATGCATATTTATTTTCGATTATATAATTTGTTTTTTCCATCATATAATCGTGTGGATATTCAGTTATAGACTTTTGTTATAACTTATCAACATATAAATATCATAATTCGATCAAATTAATATCAGAAGTAATGGTTATGATCACATTAGAACGTTATCTATTTTATCGACGTTTTCAAACATTAAGACAGGCGACTGTTGATGTTATCTATCTAAATCGTTTAAAATTTAAAATTGATGTCTATTTTTGTCGTTTATAATTGAGTTACTGTTATCTATTGATATTGGATTGTTACACTTTAATGATTTTAAAGTGAGAAATTTAATATTTTGCCCCCCCAAAAAAAAGTGTTTCACAGGTACGTCTCTGCCTCTGTCTCCATAAACGCGTTCGTCAGATTTGTCGCAACGTTCGATAATCCGCAACTCCTCACGGCACCGTGCTCCTGTCGTTCGTGTCGTTTCGCGATCACTGGGATCCGTTCACCGCCTCTGTCGCGAATCTCCTAATCGCGCGAACCCGCAGAAAATCCCTCAGATTAGGTTAGGTTAGGTACTCGTTTACTCTGTCTAACCCCGCGGGCGCGTTTCCAATCCCATTTTCTTCGTCCGTGACCAATACACATGACCTAACGAGTTGCGCCAATCGTGATTGCACCTATTTAAGTAAGAACAAACATACATCTTTTCGACGATGGTGTTGATTATCGAATTGTTTTCGGGTTTGTTCCGTAAATAAATATATATATATATATAAGTAGTAATAATATGCCTATCCTGGAACCTTCCCCTCCGCCACATAAACCTAATATAACCCTTTCTCAAACCCAACTTAAACTGAGTTAAACCTTTTTAAATTTACATAAATTTGAATAAATTTGCATACATTTAAATTAACTTAAACAAATTTGCATAACCTTATTTGATTGATCCTTTTCTCAAGCCCATCTTAAACAGAGTTAACTCTTTTTAAATGTTCATATTTTTAAATAATCAATTTTTTCGGGGTAATGACAACGTGTATATAAGATAAAATTAAATATTCACCATACCGTACGCATGCGATCACTTGTTAACCATTCGCATTGCATGTCTTCTACCCGACCCCGAGTATTACTCTTTCACATACAATACCAGAAAAATGTGTGTGTATATATATATTACTAATATAGGTATGTATAATTTTTTTGATGACCGTATTATATTTGGGAACGGTCATCATAGACATGATAATTGACAAGGTGTACACCGACTCGATAAAGACGCTGCTAAGGGTTGTACACTATACTTGTGTCAAGCCTAAACATTGCAATTAAACATTTTTGTATAAATCGTTAAAAAAACAAAAATTGCGCACAAGTGAAAAATCAAGTGTTTTTAAGCTTGACACGAGTATAGTGAAAGACTGCACAGTACAAGACCGAAAACACATATGACGATTGAATAAATATGTAGGAGGCATGGACCCCACGAAATAAAATATATATTTTATTTTTCAAAGCCATAAATTCAAAAAGGTTTATTCAAGATTATTGTTCAGTTTACGGTACAACACTTAGCAGCGTCTTTGCCGAGTCGGTGTACACCCTGTCAACTATCATGTCTATGATGACCTTTCCCAAATATAATACGGTCATCAAAAAAATTACACATACCTATATTAGTAAATATACACACACATTTTTCTGGTATTGTATGTGAAAGAGTAATATTCGGGGTCGGGTAGAAGACACGCAATGCGAATGGTTAACAAGTGATCGCATGCGTACGGTATAGTAAATATTTAATTTTATCTTACATGCACGTTGTCATTACCCCGAAAAAATTGGTTATTTAAAAATATGAACATTTTAAAAAGAGTTAACTCTGTTTAAGATGGGTTTGAGAAACGTATCAATCAAATAGGGTTACGCAGATTTATTTGAGTTAATTTGAATGTATGCAAATTTATTCAAATTTATGTAAATTTAAAAAGGTTTAACTCAGTTTAAGTTGGGTTTGAGAATGGGTTATATTAGGTTTATGCTGCGGTGGCAGAGGTGGCAGCGGATGTTGAGGCGGAGATGGAGGTTCCAGGATTGGCATATTATTACTACTTATATATATTATATACGGTCAACAGTTGGACGTTCCCTCCGGTTGAATGACCTAGGTGTTTAATTAAATTCTTCGGAATAAACAGATATCATCGTTGTACAGAGGCACGTGCGCGCGTGCGGTTGTCGACTTTGTTTTCGAGTATTTAACATCGACTCGACGGCGGACAGAAAGCAATTATTGTCCTCCCGACTTTGAACTAGTTTGTATTAGTATCACAATATATATATATATATAAACGCATTCGTTTTCAGGCTGTGTTTTCACGTTCGCGATATCGTCCGCCGGACGTTTTAAAATAATTACTTTTTTGTTTTCAACGACACGGGACCTATCATCATTATTGTTATTGCTTTGCGTCACGTATAATGTATAATGTATATATATACAAGGGGCCTACTGTCGTTGCTCCACCAGTCTTTTTATTTCCGCGTATTCCGACACGAATAGCACGCAGTACGGTAGTGCAGATAACCGTAAATACATTTGGATAATGAAAAATAATGATATATAGTGGTTCGAAACGTCAACGGTGTTTTGTTCGACTGTCTTTTTCTTTCTCTCTCTCTCTCTCTCTCTCTCTTTTCTAAACGTATCACGTCGAACGATCGACGCAAACGAAAAGTATCGGAATAAAGTTTTTCGATCGCATCAGAAATACAAATGGCTATTGTCTCTATCTCGAAAAAAAAATACTATACCGAACATACGAGGTGTGGCTAACAAATAACGAGACTTTCGCTCTAAAACCGTTTTTGATCATTTAACGTTTTTCTCCTTCTACATTATTTTCCAATGATCGATTTCGATTTGGTTTTTAACAGCTTCGACCGATCAAAGACGTGTTCCCTTCGACGCGCATTGAAATTTTGGAAATTAACCAATAATAGTCACACCGCTTTCGCACAGTTCAGGCCGCATTATTCTCACCCGTTCTCCGAGTGTTGTAGACAACAATGTCGATTGACGGTCTGTCGGGGTGCCCACTCAGTCGTCGTCCACACGGTTAATATCGAAAAACACGATCAACACGGTGTCAAGTACGTTAACTCGGTCACGTACGCGACCATCGTCATATCCCCGTATACGACAAACGAAAACGGTCGGTCGCAGGTTTCACTAGGAATTTTCAATCGACGAGGTTACCGTTTGCCGACGCTCACGAGTAAACCACCGAACGCCGACCCACTACCGAACCGGTGTTGTTCGGTGCACTGACATTCAAACGCTTATCCGTAACCGTCCCGACGACCGGTTAGGTTGGTCTCGTCGTTAGGTCAGCCATACCACGAGTTGGCGTCAGCTACGGGTTTCGCGTAAACAACGTACAAGCACGTTTGATTGTCCGTCCCGTTGTGTTTCGTTCGTTTTTTCGAAACGTTGATCGCGGAAATCACGCGGTCGAATCCGCTGGACGGCTTGTCCGCGCCACGACCCTAGACTTATTCAATTTGGCGGCGTGAGCGGAATCGAAAAGGAACGGACGTCTCGGGGACGATGTCTAAGGGTTCAAGTTGTTTGAAAGACAAACGATATCGATTGTATTTTCGTGTGCGATCGAAAAAATCTCGGAATAAAACGTCTGGTTGCGTTTGGTCTGCTCGAACGATCCAAGGTTTGAATGGACCAAGCCAGGTCGTTTACCGATCACGGCGTACGGCGTCGGTAGTCGTTAACGGAACACGAAAATTTCCCGACCGTCCGCGACGAATGATCGATCGCGTTGCCGTGACGGTGTAACGATGTAAACGCGACGGGAACGGTGTTCAGACGTATCTGTTCGAGTCGAAATTATTACGTCCCGACGACGACGACACGTGTACCGTGCACGTTGTTCGCGTCCCGTGATCCACGTCTCGGTGTCGTGAACGTCGTCGACGTCGCGTAGGCGTGCGCGTGCCGTTCGCGATCGATCGCGGTCACGTGTACTCCCGGTTCGGCGGCGCTCCCGGACGAATACCCGGAGACGCGCGTGTTCCGCCGTCGCGTGGGCAAACGTCCGACGGGATGAAACGGGACCCCAGAACCTCTAGAACGGACCTCTGCCGCGGCTTCCGGGCAGGCCGTGTTCGAGTGGCGGAAAACGAAATTCGCCAACGGCGTCGGGCGTCGATCGTGAACGGTACGATCGCCACCGGTTTCGGATATTTTTCTCCGGGAGCGGACGGCTCGAACTCCGTGCGAAAAAATCCGCCCGGACGACGGACGGCGACGCGGTTTTTACAATGTCGACCGTATCGAGCGTAGATCTGACCCGTCCGATCAACAGTGATGTTATCGATAACAGTCGACCGCGTACATAAGTCGAAAGAAAAAATTCGCGCGCCCCCCTGTACTATCTGGTGACGACCGTGTAATTTGTTTCCACGGTGATTATGCCGCTCGTGCGCGAGAACGGTTGATTTACGATTGAAAGTTGCGCGCCGCGGAACTTTGCGCGAAAACGTACCCCCACGCCGAACCAGGTGTTAACACCGGTTTAAATATTCATACGTTCGTCTATTGTTCGTATTTTGTGTCGTAATAACGTACAGGGCGTGTTCGTAAGCCCGTAAATCAAACGTCATGTTTGTTTTTGCCAGGTATTTTTTTTTCTCTTTTTTTTGGTGTACGCTTTCGGTCTCGGCAGTCTTCGGCCGTACGCGCGCGCGGGCAACCGAACAAACGGAACGGCTGTCGCCCCATATGGTACGAAACATAAAAAAACCGGCGTACCAGTTCGTCGGTTTTCCTACAAAAAAAAAATCGAAAAATCGAAAAATCGGCCCCAGGTTCGCTGACGTTTGTTCTAGTCGTAAAACAGAGAATTGTTTTCAATAGTTATTGTTTAGGTTTTCGGTGAAACGTTTCGTTTTGTATGAATACGTACAAACGGGCGAAAACACGACGGGTACGACGCATTGTTCGTACGGTCACTCGGACGTTTTTACACCGATTTTTTATTTTATTTTTTTAATAGATTCGTTCGACACGACATACGATTGCGCGCGGTTATTATTTTTTATGTGTTCGTGCACGATTTCGGTCTTTAAGATAAAAAAAAAAAAAACCAACGACAACGACAAAACGACCGATTTAACCGCACGCGCAGCACACGTCGGCCGCGCTTACGGAACGAGACCAAGTGCACTCGCGGGAACGCAGCGCGCAATATTTTTAATTGAAATATCAAACCGGAGTAATTAAATAAATTCGCAAGAGTCGACGATCGCGTGCGGCAAGAAAGAAAAAAAATGCAATTAATAACTGCGGCACACGCACGCGAATAGAACGGTCTAGTGTTTGGAAACGGACGGATATATATATTTATTATTATTACTATTGTTATAACGACATTGAAATAACAGAAGGAATACAAAGAGACGACGTATACGCACAGGGCGTGGCAGCGGAACGGACGTTTTTCAAATTACGACGTTCGAATAACAAGAAGAAAGAAACCGCGAAATTCGATTCTTCTCGTTCTTCTTATTCTCGTTCTTGTTCTTGTTCTTGTTCTTCGTGTTGATGAACCGAACCTAACCCGTTCCCGCGTTTTTCGTACGCAGCCTAAGACGACGGACTATCGCGGTGTAGTTGTTTCAGTACGCGTTGGGTCAGGTTAAGAGGTATACGTGTACACAATACGGCGTATCGCGGATATCGTGTACAAAACGAATTCCCCCCCCCCATTTAAAAAAACAAAACAAAACAAAACAGTACTAATTCAAGAGAAAAAAATACAAACTCGCCGCCGACGGCCAACACGGCTAACGACGAAATAAATTCACCGAAGAAACTGTAAAAAGAATGTCCAAAAATATTGAACGTTTTACGGACACATTGAATGACGGACCTATAAATTCTTTGAAATTCCTCTATGGGACGCGATCTTTGATGATGTTCTAAAACGGACTATAATGGCCGGAAAATTGACCCGAGTTGCCGAGAAAGCGCGAAAGGAATGCGATTACGTTATTTTTTTTTTTAAAAGAACGTCTTTCGCGTTGTGCTAATAGATCGCGAATGTATTGTGGACGACTGTGTTGAACGTATATGTTTTACTGCGGTCCGCCGAGCACGACCTTCTAAAAAATGACGGAGAAGCCTTACAAGTGAAACGATTAGCTGCCGCACACGACGGCGTAGGAGATGTTCGCGTCGTTTACCCGGAACGAACGGTGTCGTGAACGAGCGATTTCTTTTGAATTGAGTCGTACGGCCTATAATCCAAAGGCATAAGCAGATGTTATAGACGTTGTAAAAAGGAGAGGTTACGACCGAACACCTATCGTTCTCGTTGCCGGTCCGAACATCGCATTGAAGTCAACCCGCGGACATGAACTCGTATTATACTTTGTGTTATAAAATTTATAAATATGTTATGATTATATATTATTATAGTATTATAAATTTATAACATTTATATTATGAGACACGTTTGTTTGTCCAACAACGATCCGACCATTTCGACGACGAGAAACCGTACGACCGTCGACGCTGGCTGTGTTGTCACAGTCGCCGCATTGACCACCTAACCACGAAACATTACATTCCGTACTTTTTGGTATTGTAGACCGCTCTCGAGTATAACTGATGTACGTTCTACTGATGTAAATAAAAATTATTTGTTGGCATTTCAAATCGTATTGTATTTCCCCCCCCCTCCGCTATAAACGGAAAACGAATAATGCTCGTCGTCATTGAGTTTGTTTTCCATTTTAAGCCATTAACAGCTAGGCTCCCTCAAAAAACATATATATTTATATATAGTTCGTTGTTTTTTCGTGCAGAGGAGAAAATATCAAGCAGTTCATTACGGTTTCAACACTCTTTCATTCGACATAAAACTTGTTTTGTTTTTCTTATCTCGGGCGTCGTCGACGACTTATTCGAGTGTATGGTTTACGGACGTCATTTTTACTGTTACCGTAGTAATCATGGAATAATAGTTGTATAATATTTTTAAATATACCCGATGTTATTGTTATATTGTTGCCGTAGTTAAGAACCCCGAAGTATTGATCAATAACAATCTACTCGTTGAAATTCGAATGTGTTTTGCGAATCAAATGCACACAATCCGTCGATGTGTGAAATTGTTGTGTACACTGAACGTTTCCGAACACGTGTTAAAATGGTATAGTTTTTACGTTTTCCTAATTTATTATTCAAAAATTTTGAATAATCAAAGCTATTTTCGTCCAGCTGATATTCACTACGATCGGACTCGCAACGGCGATCGGTTAATATTAATTAACGAGTAGGTATTTCGAATAGAGAAAATCTGTGTTGTTCAATAGTCGTAGTATTCAAAACCGGAGCCTTTCAAATATTCTAAAACACTGTTCAGTACCAATAACGCATTATTATTTATTTATTATTAGGCGTCGAGATTTGTTGCAGTGTAAATGTATTAAACTTACACTAAAAAATACTAAAAACCGCACCAAAAAAAAAAAAAAACAATTTCTGGTTTTGAACAATTTTGCTGATAACCCGAAAAAATATTTGAATAAATCGCGTTCGTTATGTGCGTAGTTTAATGGTTCGTTTTTTATAATTTTTCATATTTTTCAGAATATACTCTCCCGGTAAAATCGTGGCAGAAAAGCTATTTCAACTTTATTTTGTCGTTTCGAGCAGAAATTTCGATTTAAAAACCCGACGCCCTCGCAGGACGGATTAAATTGTACTTACGATTACGAAATTTATTCATAAAGTTATATAATACATTTATTAAACGAATTAAATGAAAACGTACGATTACGTATTTATATATTATATATGAGTTCAACATTAGTTTTAAGTACCTATCCAATCATTTTATTAAATAACATAATATCATTATTTTACTGTGGCGAACGATAAGCCATAAAGAATTTTCGTTTTTTACGTTTTTTTCGCACGCCAGTAATATAATGAAATGATAAAATATGTACTGACCTATTTTCGTTACGGGTTAACCATTTTTATAATACACAGAAGTGCCTATTACAATACGAAAATGTGAATGTAAAAATAAAATTTTAAACATTTTTTTTACCTATTATACGTGCACGCACATACATATTAGGTATACACATCGTATTCATCTATGAAAAAAAAAATATGTATAACAATTTTACCATATTAATTTGTTATTAATAAGGAGAACAAAGATATAAATAATAATTAATATTGTGGAACAATAATTATCATGCTCGGAAAAGTATTCAAAACAAACGGTACGTTCTCCATACGGGATTTGGTATTTTTACGAATAATATTATAAAATTCTATACGCAAAACGTTCCGGTCACTCGTTTTGTCGTTGTCGGACAAATGTAAGTGTCGACTCATCGAAAAGAACACAGCAGTATAAGTATATCGTATAACGTACAACAGACGTGAACAAGAACAAAAAAAAAAAAAAAACCGGTATAAAAACGGCGCGCGGATCGACTGCGTGCGGCAACAACGAGTCGTAAAAGACCGTACGTTAAGTTATAAATAATTCCGTCAAAAACTCGCGTTTATACCCTAATTTTAGGATACGAACCTGCACTTTCTCTCTCTTTCTAAAATAAAAATTTTTACGCGCGTGTTTTTTTCGTTCTTTGCATATGTTTTATTGTTTCGGGGCGGTTAAATATTTAAACCGCTGTCCATTGGCCTCGTATTTTATACGTTTACGTAACAATATTTGTACAAAAGGGGTTCGTTCTGTTTTGTTAAAAACGAAAAAAAAAACAATCGCTGAAAACATATATCGACATTTCTGCCGAGTTATCGGCAGTTTTTTCCCCGCGATCGGTAGGAAGTCAAACGACGATTGTCATATACGAGTATATATATATATATTTATTAAGTTTCGCTAAAATGACCGCATCGCCCGAAAAATAATGATAAAAAACAAAACAATCAATAAGTCACACGTTTCACGGTAAAACAGTATCTTTTCACGCAAAAGCGCGTCGATTTGTATTCTAACGTAATAATATTTCGTCCGGAGATTCGGATATGATACAGACGTGCGTCCGAGTTAATCGTCACGAACTTATTCATCGCGTTTTTATTTAAACGAATATTATAGCGTTTTATCTAACGACCCTCGCGGTCTCGATTCACTAATAATGCGGTCGTAGAGCAAATGCGCGGCTTAAGTGTATTTCGTAACGCGGTTAGGGTTTTGTAATATACACTCGTTTATGTTAATTTCGTTTCGCGCAAATAAATAGTTTCGCTGCTGCAATAATAGTAATGTATAATAATAACAATATCACGTTTACTTTTTATAGCAAACAAAAGGGCGATGACGATGACGTATGCACGGGGGTTCGAGAAAATTAATCACTGGCATATAACGCGAAACTATCTGAAGAAAACTTTTCGTTTATTTCGAAAAACCGAATGTTGACGAATATTATTATTATTTTTTTCAACGACAGACAGGAAAGACCGGAGGAGTTTCCGTCGCTAGACGGGACCGTTAAACCCGAAAAAACATTATGTGCACGGCGCTTCGGATAAGGCGATTTAGGTACGTGCTCGCGCGGTATGCCTCAACAGTGACGTTCGTCGTTGTGATATCATTTTCTTTATCCCCCACTCCGAAACGTTTTGTACGAAACAATTCGTCCGACTTTAATGATAAATCTAAAACAATAATACAAAAAAAAAAAACAAGCTTCACACCGTTAAATTTTCGAAGAGTTAAAGTTTTACAAAAAATATTCGCCGGCGTCACGGACGTACACGAAATAATAACCGACCGTTTTTACGTTTGTTTCATTATTTTCGTACGCGAATTTCGCGCACTTCGTTGAACTCTACGCACGATTTTCCGGAACAACGTTCGCCGCGATCATTTCATTTTTAAATACGCGACTCCCGAAAACGTTCGTTTTTCACGCCACGTCAGTTTTTACGGTCATAATAGCGGCCGGCCCGTGTGCGTTCATACCCATCATTCGTGGTGGAAAATTCGAAAACAATTTCGTACGTCACAACGGCTACTCGCACCGGCCGTCCGAAGTTCAGTGAGTTATAATTAATGTTTTTTGGTCGGGACTGTACGGTTGAAATATTTATCTCGCCAGCTCTAAACGTCTAAATGTTTTTGCAAATCGTTTTTTCACCGCGAAATTCGACAGGATTTCCGAAACAGTATTCCGACGTAGTGCACGAACACGGCAAATTCGTTTGTATGTACGTGTACGTTGAACTCCTCTCTAAGCCCGTGGGGATAGTTCGAATTTCGCGTCGTTTTAATATCGTGATTAATTATAATACGCGCAGTCGCGTTTAAAACGTAGAGATTTACGGACGCGCGGGAAAACCCGTTTCGATCTATCGGAAAATAATTATTAGAAGATATTTAATCAAACCGATAAATTATGTGGTCGGACGGCATTGATTCGCGTGTAATTGGTAAAAAACGAACGCGTAATACTAACGTTTAGGACCGTTCACGGTGAATATTGTAGTTTAATGCTTGACGACGAAAAAAATAAAACACCGACGATAAACTATGATTACAAAGTGATGTATCGAATATTGGTGTCTCGTATTACCGGCTATGTCTTGCGTTCGGAAATACTCGAATAGAGGGTTCGTCTTGAATTTGAATTTCCGGTGTACTTTACGCGTACGAAACGCACGCGTTATAGCTGGTTTGTATACTTGTGGATTTGTCGAAAATATAAATATCGTGCGTAGGAGTAAAAAAAATGGGGTTTTTCTAAGGCCATTAAAAAAAAGCTTGAAAAATAAATGTCAGAAACTTCGAGCGTCTGTATATTTTTTTTTTCGGAACCTCATTTGCGTGCGGTACAGTATGGCCATTTATAATAAAATTCTTCGATTTCAAAGTAGAAATCAAATTTTTTGTTTTTCAACGTACGATTTCAGACGCCCGTGTGCTATACGTGTTTTTCAAGCGCGCTTGGTGCTAAAAAACTTTTAATCGTCCCCATACAAGATCGTCGTGGTGCACGATGAATTATGGTCGGTAACTAATTTACAATTCTGTTTCTGGCCGAACTGTACATTTCTTCGTTCGACCGAGTCGTGGCTTCAATACGAGGCAAGTGATTTATGCGTATTATTAGCGCCGCTTTCGATTTTGTTTTTGTTTTGTACGCGCAGACGACGACGACGACGACGATGAGTTTCAATGCCGGAAAACATCGATATGATGTAACGAAAATACAATGAAATACTCTTCCTCTGTCTTGTGCGCAGCGATTAATTTATTGTTCAACTTCATTCATAACGAACCGTCGTTATTACGTACAGTCTGTATAAATCGAAATTTAAACATTCGTACGTCGCAAACAACCGTCGGCATTACTCGCCGGCTTTGGTGATACGTCGATTGTCACGTAATTTTAATACGAAAAATATAAATTTTGAAATTCCTTTTACGAAAATACGAGCGCGGTGAAAGGGCGCATTGTTCAATTATTCGTCGTATTCAGTCGGCGTAATCAAACGTCGACCGAAATATTTAAATTTAAAATTGTGACGGGAAAACGACGCGGAGCACGACATAACGACTGTCGAATAAAAAGCGCGTAGTTTTACCTCGGATCAGGTTGCGTCGGGTGAACGCGTTTCGTCCCGAACAAATCCGTTTTGAAAACGTCTCGTATGGCATTTTTCCGATTTTCACACGCGAGAGAACGTCAACGACTTTGAAATTTCGA
This sequence comes from Schlechtendalia chinensis, assembly GCA_019022885.1. Classification (NCBI taxonomy): domain Eukaryota; kingdom Metazoa; phylum Arthropoda; class Insecta; order Hemiptera; family Aphididae; genus Schlechtendalia; species Schlechtendalia chinensis. The sequence continues at coordinate 3,730,694 of CM032351.1, read as the reverse complement.
TCAGTGTGTGATACACACACACGCGCCAGATGCGTGGTTTCAGATTTTTATTTTGCCAAAATGTTCGCGGGCCAATTTTCCATCTCTGTCAGGCCACAATACATTTGCCGTATCCCTCTCCCGAGACACTCGAGAATACCACGACTAACCGTGACAATCGCAAAGTATAGCACGTTGCGATGGTTCGTATCGGGATTAAAGATTGAAATTTAAAATAAAAAACCGATCTACATAGGAGCGTCGATTTTTATATTCATGGCAGGCTAAGTTCTAAAATATAGTCGATGTCAATGCACGCCCTGCACCACCTCTCAAATGACGCGTGTTTTCCTCGCCGTATCCATACGTATACTTTTTTTTTTCGTGTTTATCCGGCAACTAGGACCATCCCGTCTCACAGCCAATTCGCCAAACATCTCTATTCATTGCCAGATCCTTCCAGTTTGATCCGCCTAATGCTTCTATGTTCCTCTTAACTGTATCTTCCCATCTCAATTCTGGTCTTCCAAGGGTCTTCTCCCTACCGGATTCTGTTCCGACGCCACTCTTATTAGAGAATTCTGACTTCTCACTGCACGTCCTGTCCAGCGCAGTCTTCCTTTCTTGATAATCTCTATCACGTTCTTCTCGTCATACATTTCGTGTAACTCTCTATGTTTTCTTCGTCTCCACTCTCCTGTTATATCATCATTTTATTGGTCCAAAAATCGTTCGCAGTATTTTTCTTTCTTAAAAACAAGAATTTATTTTCATTTGATTCCCTTGGTGTCCAGGTTTCCGACCCGTACAATATTACAGGTCGTATCTGGGTGGTATACAATCGTTTCTTTATCGTTTTATATATTTTATTGAGAGTCAGACAGAGAAAGGAAGGGAGAGGGGACTCTGCGGGGTGATACGTTTATCGCGACGGTCCCAAGGGCGGCCGAAACTTTTGTCCCGTACGAAATTTCAAACTAGTTTACACGCGTCATCGATATTCGGACGTCACACGCGTAAAACACTGTGTACGTATACGACGACTTCCCGCGGTTACCGAACCGCCAAACGATTAGGTCGGGTATTTTTTTTTTTTTTTTATAGACTACCTCGGTTTTCGTATATTAACGCGCAGCATCCGACACCGGTCTTATAAATAAACATCGCGGGCGTGTATAACGCCGTCCGGAGCAGTCGTTTTATTCGCGAACGATAATAATTCGGGAAAAAAATGTATTTGAAAACACTCGACGAGTCGCAACCGAATCGACAACGACCGTCGCTTCCTGTTCGTTGTGTCGATCGACCGTCGCGAGAAACGCAGACGTGTGCAAACAGTTGGATCGTACTCATAACTGCCGTTGGTTTTGTTACGAAACACAATCGAAAACCGAAATAACAAATACCGTATGGCTGTAGCGAGTTCTCGACGAAAGCATTTTGTACGCAATGAATCGCCCCCGAGAACGTCGATTAATCTACACCGAGAATTATTATCGATAACCTTTATTTTATTTTTTAGTTTTAATCGCCGTCCGGCACGTAAAACGCGTTTTGTACATCACCTGTCCGTTTCACGAATCGAATAAAAAATGGTTTTTTTTTTTTCCATTTGAACGGCGTGAATGAATATTCATGATTCGGGCGTGACACACGGCGTTATTCGGCACGGGCTGGGTTTCGTCGATGACAAATTTTGACGCTTCGGAGGACGAGAAATAATCCGCACGCGATTTCGATTCTAGTCGTTCGAGAACGGCATTTTTCGTCTTGCAATAACATGGTTTAATTATCGTCGCGTGCGGTCGTCCATTGAAACAGACAAATTTTTTATGTCATATCGCTAAAGGGAATAGCCAATACCTCCGAAGCCTAGTGGTAAAGGGTTACGTATCTTTCTTCCGTAACGCGACAAACGAAATACAAATGCGAAAAAATCAATTTCTGGTCGTCTCGGAATGTTTCCGATTTAATCGGTTAGTGAAATTCGAAATCTCTCTCTCTCTCTCTCTCGGGCTTATAATAGTTATAAAAAATAGCACGCGTGACGACGATCCTCACAACGAACGTCTCGTGCGGAGCATTTCGGACGACCGGATAGAACTAGAGCTCTCGGTTTAGTACGTGTATCGGCAATACACGTGTACACGTAGTACGTCCCTTAAATCGTAAAATGTATGAACACCCGTGTATTTAATTACACGTGCATTTAAGGCCCAGAGGTTTGTATAAACATTTTTTTTTTTTTTGATTTAGGAATAATACCGTGCGGTTCTGTCGCGGACAATAAAATTTTTATGATATTCTTATATATATATAATGGTTTTAAAAGATAAACCGAATATTTTATTTTATTTCTTTATAAACAACAACGGCGAGAGCACGTGCCTCTGTGTCCCACATTTAGATCCATCGCCGATCAGCGTGCACGGACCTTTGAACACGCGTGTGCACGTGTACTTTGATTACGCGTGAAATAAAGACCCTCGGATAGAACCGTACGAACGGGTACCGACTATACTGTGTGTAAAAAAGAACAGCGTTTCGGACGGATATATCCAATCGGTCGATTTGAACGACAGTCATCCGCGACGACTAAAAGTTCCTTAAGAAAAACAAAAAATAGAAAATTTGGTCTCGGAACGGTGTCCCGGCGACTGCTCCCGACTGTTGCCTAACCGTAGCTCTAGGAATTCTGATATTGCGTTCGCCTCGTGGACATTGAGTTTTTGTTAAAAGGAAGAACGTTCTCCACGACGGGAAAACGTATTAGCGTCCCGTCGGAAGTGTGCAGAGCGTTCGGCCGGAGCGACGGGGTCAGCCTCGAGTCTCTCGCGAACCCGGGGACGACCGCTTCCGTGGTTCGTGTCGCGTTGAAAACCGCGCGCACGCGTTTCCCAACGGTTTAAAACGTTCGACGGGGGCCGACGCCGTGAACGGACGACGACGTCCAGACAATCGGTCCCCGAAGGTCGGACGTGGAGATTTTCGGTTGGAACGACAAGCCGGACGTTCCGCCGAGCGTGGTCGAAAATGTCGGCGCTCGGAGCAGTGCGAGCAGCCGTCGGACTTCCAGCACCGTTTCGAACGGCGGTCAATAAAACGTTTCGCAGTCCGGCGGTGTACGTGACACGGTCGCCTCCCCAGCACGGTAACGGGTCGGCCGGCGTTTTCACGAGATAGTTTACGAAAAAGTTCCCGTCGTCCCGCGGTTAAGACCACACGTCCGAACGGCGTCACGGGAACGGCGACAACTGTTCGACGGAAATCTATCGCCGCCGCCGCCGCGCCGCCGCGCGCCGGTCTACGGACTTATCGATTGCGCTCGAGATAGAGTGACAGTGAGACACGCGAAACACGACCCGCCGGTCTGACGAGACGAGAACGTAACGCGGGAAAACGATATTTCTGGCCGTGACGATACGTTCCGACGTCCGAAAATCGTCGTGTGGGGTTGGGGGGGGGGGAAGGAATCGTGTTCACGGGCGGCGATTGTAAAAACGAAAAGAAAAAAAAAACCGCGACCGGATCGAACAAAAGAACGAACCGTACATTAAACGCCCGGGAAACACAAAAGGCGAACCGTTTACGGTGCACTCGTGTCCGCGCGCTCTTGCCGCGCTCCGCTCGAGTGGCCGTGGTCTTTTCAAAATACACTCGAAACGCACTCCGCGGAGAACGTGTTCGTTCAAGTGGCGCGGATTCGCCTTGGGACGTTGTTTCGCGGTGTTTTTCCGCACCGGACTCGAGCCGACGCGTCGCACGCCGCCCGACCCGACCCGACCCCGGGCGCGCGGAACGCCGCGTAAAACGAGATGACCGAACAAACGCGGTCTCGCGGAACAAAAACGGAAGACGATGCGATTGTAATGCGATCAGCTCCGAGTACACGTGTGACGTTCGTCGAGACTCCGTTTTGTCCGGTCGCGTTTGGGAGTTTGAAAAACTTCACGCGGCAACCGGTTCGGCCTAATCGTTCGGCGGACGAACGGTGTACACGACGGGACAGACGCGAAATACGATACCGGCCGGCAAGCCAACGCCCCCGTGCCCGTGACCGAAACACACGGTTACCAGATACCGCGGAATTTCGTGGCACGCGATGCTTACCGGCGCACATAAACGCGCTGTCACGCGACCAAATACGCGTACGTAACGTTATGTACGACGGGACGTGCGCGTGCGATTTATTTCTCTTAAAAAAATAATATGTGTACACGGCGGCGGTGGTATTTTCGTGGCGCGCGCGGACACTTCGCGTGTCCGGGGGAAACGAACGGCAAAAGAAACGTCGGATCGCGTGGTTTTTCGCTTACTCTCGGCGACGCACGAGGTTAGGTTTTTTTTTTGTTTTCGAGCAAATCGTATCGCGTTTATTTATTTATTCAAAGCGTTTCCGTCGGCAGTCTGTTACTGTTGTTGTCCGCCCGGAATACGCGTATTTGAAAACGCATACTGAAAGTTCACCGATAAATCGCGTGGGTAACAACGATACCGTGACGAGATCTCGAACGCACGGAACGCACGCCTTTACACTGAGTTGAGGACGTTAGGTGGTCGCTCCGACGCGTGCTACTGCGTTTTTGTCGTTTACAGTTAAAAAACGTAAATGTTACGTGACGGGGAAAAACGGCGTCGAAACGTCTTGCGAAATGCCAAACGAAGCCGCCGGAGTCTTATCGGACACACGCCGACCGATTCGATGTGACGACGAAGCCGCATCGGTCGGGCGTTCGGTTGTCTCGTCTGGTCGCATTCGGTCAAGGCCGGTTCGCGCCCGGTGGATCGGACCAAAGCGGTTCGCAAACGTAAACCGGCGGCGTCAAGGGAACCGAGATCTTTAGAAATTCACGCGGCCGGAAACGAGAAAAAAAACAAAAAACTAAAAATACTTCTGAAAGGTATATAAAGCGTATCCGACTGCTAGTTTCCGTCAATCAGTCGCGTGGTGTACAAAATAATTATTCCGTCCGCAATGATATTTTAGTCGTACGCGAACGGATTTTATCATCGACTTCGTTATTATTATTATTTCTATTTTTTTTATCCCGAGATGATTTTCTGTAGGCGAGCGTCGGAAAAATATACGTAATATCGTTCCGCCAACACTGCGACAAGTACCTGAACACCGTCTTACGTTCTGGTCGACAGCCAGGAAGTTATTATACTTATAACGATGTGGGAGGTGGGTTTAGTTTTTATACGGTCTCGACAACGACGTTCAAAAGTTTCACGTGCAATGTCGTTCGACTGACGGCAACAGTTTCGTGTGCGGCCGTTATCGAACGTTTCCAACGTTTATTATTATTATGGAGAATCGAAAAAAAAAAAAATAATAATAATAATACTTCGCGCGACGAACTCCTCGTTTTTTTCTTGTTTTCAATTCAAACATTTTCGATTTCGGAATATTTAACGTCGTGCGTTTGACGTCGTATACATGCACATTCTTTTGATTATAAATCTTACGCGAAACGTAGCGGATCCGATACCGGAAGGAAACGACATTTTGAAAACGTTCAGTCCGACCGTGCATCGTAATCCGTTCGGAGACCGTTGCCGCCGTTCGGTTCGGTCCGGTCACGTCAACGAATCCGTTTCGAACAGCCGACCGACAAAAAAAAACCGGCCCGGCCGTCTCGGGTCGACCGCGTCGCGCGCTTAGGGGTTAAGGTTGCTGTTACACATTACACTCGAGCGAGCACCGTCGAACGGATTCAAAAATAGACGATTCCGACGCGTAAGTTCGGTCCGTACGAATACGGATGTCGTCGTGGGAGAAATCGTTTTTCGAAACGGCGAGGAATCGTTTAATGAAATCGGCCCGGCACCGTCCGAAGAGACGTTCCGAAAAGGAAATAGCTCCGTCGGAAGAAGCGACGCGTCAAGAACGGACGGAAGTCTCGTGGCCGTGTTTCCGGTAGTACGGACGGGGCAAACGCAATCACGCGTTTGTGAAGCACGAAGGCGCGTCGGCCGCCCGCGCTATCGGGTATCGTCTTCCCGTTCTGTTCTGTTCGCCGTCTCGCCCGGACAAAACGGTTTTCTGCCGACGTCGGTCACAAGAAACGTGAACGTAACACGCGCTCAATCGCGAAAACCCCTTTCGCCGGCGAATCTATCCCGATCACTTCAAACGCGGCGACTTGGTCGGTCGCGGTCAAGTATACTCGACTGAACGCGCTCAGAACAAACGTCCCGTCAATACTTACGAATAAGCACCGATAACGACACTATGCGGTCCGTCACAACGGTTCCGTTACCATCATTATGATTCGTCATAATCGTTTCAGATCGGCCGATCGGGCGCGAACGCAGGGAGGTTAGGTTTTGGGGCTTCAACCGTCCCCGCCCCTCGCCTTCGCCGAAATCTAGTACGATACACATAAAATATGTGCAATTGTTTTACACGAAAGTAACACGACCAATGAACATTTATTATTATTTACGTATTGGCCGTTAACGTTAACAACATTTTTTTTGTTTTCCCGTTATTGAATATTATTCACTCGTATGGTACATCACGTTCATTCCATTACGGATGTCGTATGTTAATCGTTGTTTAACCTAACCATTGCGATCTACGACGTAATATGCATGTGAATTATTAAATATAATATAAAATTACACGGTTTCGTTAAAAATGAGTTCTGGTTCGATTTGAAAGTTTCTGATCCTGATGAATCGTCCGGGGGGAGTTTACCAATAAAAAGGCGAAAAACTTGATGAGTCACAATCAACTGTAAATTATAATGCGAGTTTTATCCATTAATTTTAGAACATCGAAATTCTAGCATCTAGTCGGTGCTTTAGAGAGGTCATTTTTTGATTTTCCCAATTCAAAAACTACCGAAAAATCACATAAAAATGGTATAAACGTTATTTCGTCGAAAACGATTATCGTTGTTTCAAACCAATGGTTATAGAAACTAGGAATATTCACCAAAAATCAATATGTAACTTAATATTGTGTTTGGGAACACAATGTTTCAAATTTTAAACGCACGTCAATTTAAGTGTGTTCAAAAAAAATCTTAAAAATCGTCAGTCATTAAATAAAACGTTCGAGTTCGAATGAATATTATTTACTGGTATTGATTTTCTTTTCAAACCCCCCTTCTCCCCAATCATTTCCCCCATGCGTTCGCCCATGGTTTCGACCATGTGCGAACATCACCGAACTCTCTACTAGGTCGCATGTGACCACTGTGACCGAACGTTTGTACAGTTTATTATTATTGTGTAGTCCGCGTATGTAGGTCGATTATACGCGCGCGCGTAACGTTATTTGTGTATAAAAATAATAATAAAAAAAAAATCGATATACACGCGCGTAAACGATTTAAAAATAATAAGACGGACACGATATACGAGAACGGAACGGAAAACGCGCGGAGAGAAAGAACGAGAAAATGCTATTTATGGTAGGTACGCCTGTGCGCAGTATTATATTCCGTTGCGGTCGCTCGGCAAATTCGATCTGTCGGAGGGTTTGATATATACACGTGTGTGCGTGTGTGTGTGTGTGTGTGTGTGTGTGTGTGTGTGAGTGGAGAGAGAGAGAGATCCCTAACGTTCGCCGCGAAAATAAATGAATAAAAATCGCTACAAATTGGATCGCGCCCAGAGTGTTTATCGAGCGCGTGTTATTCGATATACGTGTGTGCGCGCGCGCGTCGGTCGGTGGTCGGTAATTACGCATGGATGTTTCTCTGTAGACCGTGTTACAAAGGAATGAGACGAACGGATAAAAATTATCGTAAAAAGTGTCGTCAAGCGAGAGCGGGGGAGAAACGAAGACGGTAAAACCTCTTAAACGGGTTACCCGCGGCGTTAACGTGTGCGGGGTTACGTATGGAGTAAAATTTGGAAAAACGAACGAAACCTTTGAATTTACTCGCGGAAAACCTATCTCGGCGTCGTTATACGCGCGAAACGACAAAACAAAAACAAAACTGGGGAAAAAAGCGACCAACCCACCCTCCGAAATCGTAGTAATTATGAATTATAAATATCCGTCAAAAAATAACGTCGCCATCACGTCATCTTGTTTTGCGATCAGTAAAAAAAACAAAAAAAAATGTTAAATCGTGAATGATGTATTACAAAGACGAGGTTTAATCGTCCGTGTGTGTTAGACGGCTCACCCTCCTAAAAAAACTGTCGTAACGAAACACGTCGTTATTGTATCTTTTGTCGTGATTGGGGGGGGGGGGAAACAACACCATCACATTTAAAAACGTATTAAGACACGCACACGTATATATATTTTTACCGAGATTTCAAAATCCCGGTTACGACGACGACGACAATCGTTCCTGTGGGGGCGTACGACGTTCACGCGATCGTCCCGAAACCACGTGCGCGAAACGAAGAGAAAATTGGAGAAAACTGAAACGCGCATTTCGTTTCGTTCGCGTGATGCCGGACGGAAGTCACGTCACGAAATTCGAAATGACCTATTACCGTCCGCCGCGTCGTAGTTCGGTGTCGCGCGTCGGATTCCGTGTTTACACGAACCAGACGAGACCGCGTCGATAGGCCGTTTGACCTTTCAAAACATTCGTCGGTCGGGTCGCGGTGAAGGCGTCTGCGCCGTCAACGAAGCATTTACTGATAACAGCGGTACGATCGTCCGTAAACGTTCTTCAACCCGTAAACCGACCGACGCGACGCGGACACTTCGTCAGCAATCAGTGGAGTCGATAGACGGCCGGACGTGTCGTTGTGCTGTCCGTTGAATAATTGTTGTCGTCAACTCGTGTCGTACGTACGAACGAACCGCGGGGGAGAAAGCCCGAGGAAAAAAACCGAAAACGGGTTTTTCTTAACTGAACGCAAACACGAATCGTCAAAACCGTTTCCGTACATGGCGCGTACGCCATTCGAACAGTACGTTCACGCGCGGTCTTGCCCGAGGCAAACCTAACCTAACCTAACTTCCCCTTTCCGGCCGGCGTCACCGGCGTACGTAAAAAAAAAAAAATGATGATAATAACGACTTTCGACGCCGACCGGAATCGAGACGGAAATCACCTGGTAACCGTTCTTAACGTCCGGCGAAGTGTATCGACATCGTCCGATTAATCGTTCACGTGCGACGACACCGATTTCTTTTTACTGACGCTTTCCCGAAAAGTCGGCACCGTCGTCCCGGACGGGGAATATCGACGAAACCCGCAAAATATGCGCAACGGCGGCACACCGGAGTGGAAAACCGTGCAAGACAAAATCATAATTATCGGCAACAGACGGCAAACGTCGACGTTATCGAATATCAGAAGGAGTATTATAGTTTTAACGATAACATGTCGTAAAATGTGTGTTCGTTGTACGGATCGGGTTTTCGTGTTTGTGCTCGGATCGCGAAAATCCTGGGCGCGTCGCTGGTGGTCTCGAAAAGTGTTCCGAAAAACAAAAACGACGACAGGAGATAAAAAACTGCATGTGTTTCGAGTGATTTCATCGGCACGCCGACGGCCGAAAAATATTTCCGATCGGAATTAGTTGGCCAACGGTATTTGCTCGGTATTTAAAAGATCGCGCACGCCGTAATCGTTACGTACGGCATCGACATTTCAGAACATAAATCACAATAACAATACGATATAAACGAGATATTATTATTAGTAGTAGTAGTAGTAGTAGTATTGTTCACGCGATAACGCATGTTTTCACGTATTTATCGGGCTATTAAAATATTCGAGTGCTCGGATAATATTATATAAAATAAACAAACGGAAAGCGGAAAAAAAAACCGATAACGAACGCTTTGAAATCGTCGCATTATTCTCTCGGACGAAATGTGTTACGAGCTCGAATTTTTATGCATATTTACCGGAACGACGAGCTTATAAAAAAGATTATTGTTATGTGAGCGTTTATACGGTCAAACACGACGTCACGCCGGTCTATTAACTGTTTCGGTTATGTAAAAAATAAGTGCGCGCGGACGATGTCGAACGACAATGTGTACGCGTGTGTATATACATTGAGTTTTTTTCAATCAAATATCAACAAAAAAAAAAAAGTATCGTGTCATGAATTGTTTTTGGTTTGGGGGGTTTTTTTTTTAGCAAATCGTTTCGTAATTAATACCTTTGCGTTATATATTGTTCACGCGAACGGTTTAACCGCGGCGGACGTTAATTTATGTGTCGCGTGTAAAACAGCGATTTACGTGCGTATCTAAACAAACGAAAGAGTGATGTGCCGTGGTAATCTTTCGGAAATCGCGACAAACGGTATGATATTTGGTTTTTGTTTTTCTTTTTTTTGTTCGCCGTGGAAATGAATATTTCGGTCGTTTATGGTTTTTGTTGTTGTTTTTTGTCGCGGTTTGTATGAAAACCTAACCCGCGTACGCGGGTGTTTCGTTTGCACGACCACTCGACTCGAACGCGCGTATATTTTTTTTAAATTATTTTCTTTTCTTTCTCCTTTTCTTTTTTTTTATGCAAACGTCATCGATCCCGCCACCGGCCCTCGCACCGATAACGCGGCGTTGAATAACGCGTCGCGTTGCCATTCTCGAAGCACGACACGGGTTTCACGTGCAAATCGTTTGCAATAATCGTTTTGCAGCGTAGCGGAACAACGCGTATCGTTTTTTTTGTTTTTTCGTCTGTCTATCGTTTAACCCGATCGCCGTTCGTCCGGTCGGCCCGTGTCGTGTGAATCACGGGTCGGGTCGGGTGGACGGCCGTGAACGCGACGACCCCAGCGAATGCCGAGACGTCCGAACCGAAGGAAAGCGTCCGTCGGACGTCCGGGATCAAGCGACTTCGACGACAGCTGTACCGTTCGACCGGACGCTAACCGGCCTATTCACACTAGCGGTCTCGGTTCGGTCCGATCACGGTCAAGTCACGGTCAAGGATTATGATGTAGAATTCTCATACTACCGGTCAATCAATTTAGTCTGCTCGTTGCCACCAAGTGTTTTCGTCGAATTCTGTCGCGACGGTATTTTCAAAGCGTAATTTGATGAAAATTGCATTAGTTCTCGACGAAGAAGAAGAAATCAGACAAAATAAACAAAGTAGACGATTTTGTCTTCACCCACTGGTCCGGACTCGCCAAGAGGAACGAGGAATATACAACACTCTATCGCCAGTTAGTGAACGATGACGTAAAATTTTATAAATATTTTCGTATATCCCATGAAGAATACATGAATATACTGTCAAAAATCGGAATAGATTTGAGAAAAGTGGACGCACAATTTCGAAATTGAAATTTCGTCGTCCATTTCACAAATTTTACAATAAACACATATGAACACGACCGAGTAGCACGGTTTCTATTCACACTAGGCGATCTCGACCAGAAAGCTCGTGACTGCCGCGGTCTGGATCGTGCATCAACCGGTCGAGAGTTGAGCGGACCTGACCGTGACTTGACCGTGACCGGACCGAACCGAGACCGCTTGTGTGAATAGGCCTTAACCGGCACACTTAACGCAACGACGCGAACCAACGGACATCGTCGGAAACCTCCGGACCCCTCCTGCACCAGTGAAAAAGGCTTTCTAGCCGGGCGTAGCGACCGTCCGATCTGTTCGTCGGTGGTCGAATAAAAGTCGAATAAAAGTCGTTCCTCGTGACCCGCTGTAAGATTCGATTGAAAATCGGCGCCCGGCCATAACCGTCACGCGTCCAAAACGGAATTCTTATGTGTTTTTAGCACTTTTTCGGCATTTCGTCAGCGTTCTTCGTGAACTGTCATTGGAACGCCAACGCCAGCGCCGTAATTTAATGATCCGTTCTGGGTTAGGGTGTTATAGTTTTTTACTCGTCTAATTTTTCAGAGCGTCTATCACTACGAAACGACAACAACGATTCAATTGTTATTTTTAAAGTTTTTTATATAGATTCCGTTTCTCTTGGTTTCCGTGCTGAAACGTCAACGATTTCGATGTACCGTCATCATTGCCGACCCATTCGACGGTTCCCGTCAAGTCAGCGCGTGTGAATTAATTTTTATGCGAATTACACAATCGACAACAGTTAAGCGTTTAATTTTTTTTTTTATTGAACAAACCCCATGCGCATCGTTGTGCGTGTAAAAAAAAGAACCCTAAATTGGAACGCGTCTCTTTAAATAGCTTGTCGACAGACACCCGAATGCCGTTCATTTGATGGGTAACTGATAAATTCGATTGGTGCTTTGGCCGACGAGTGTTTTCACGGTCGGTTTTCTTTCCGCGTGTTCATAACATTTCAAACGGTCAAAATCGAATTATTTCGTAACGGTAAAGACATTTCGTTATTTACCTGCTGGGTTAAATCAATTGTTTGATTTTTTTTTTTTTTTTGGATTTATTTGCAACTCGTCGTTATAAATGTACCGGAAACGAATTCGAAATTTTCTATGGATTGTTTCAATTGATTTCGTTGTTAAATTAAAATTTCAACAACACCGAAGTAAATGTTAAAACGCTAACCTAACACGCGCACGCGGATTTTTCAAGTACACCGTTTTTTTTTTTATAGAACGGAACGTCGATTTCACTCTGTTTGGCGTAACATAGAGCTGCGGTTGTATTTCATAATTTTGGGCGAGAGTTAGCACGTTGGCGAGCTTAAAAAAACACTTACGTGTGCTCGCGGCTTGTGCATCGTACGTTGAAAACTAGAAAAATGTGCACCGAAAGTATGAAACGATCGAATTAACGAAAAAAATAATATCGTTGTCGAGTATTAATAATTATGTTTTTACACCGAACACGTCGAACATGACACACACGACTTGAATTAATTAATTTTTGTACGCGAGACGTAGTACGTTTCAATCGATTCCTTGCCATTCAGTCCAACAAGGTCTGTTGACGTTGCGTACGACTCGTTATTAAAATATTTTTGGCAACAGCGCGTTTCGAGATGCCACCGCGCAATTTATCAAAATAGGGTTATATCGATTTTGAACTTTACGGACTTGTTAAGTTCTGTCTATGTATATATATATGTGTGAGCATTCGTAAATAATTTCGTAAAGAATTAACATTTTTAATAAACGATTTACCACGTCAATTATTTATAAAACTATGAGATATTAAATTATATGAATATATAGTGACGTTGAAATGACGATTTTCAGAGACCGCGAAGAATTCGCTTATAATCCGTAGAGTATTATTTCGTATTCTGAGTGCGCGGGTTTTAATAAAGTATTTAAAAAACATTTTCAAAAGACCGCAATCAATACTACGTATGACGAGTTCCCATCAAGGTAAAAGCGTGTACAAGGACAATCTAAAAAAAACAAAACAAAACAAAAATAAACACGCGAAATCCTAAACATTCTAACCCTAATTGCAACATATTACATACTGGCGGGTCGAAACGTCCGATTTGGAACGTTGAAAAACAAAAACGTGCGTATTCGTCGAACGTGATTAAAATAAGTACGGTTTGGTCAAAGCACGCGTATGTTATATAACTATGGTTCGGGTTTTAATGCTTTTCAAAAAAAATAAATAAAAAATGTATTTACGGCCAAACAACTGCATTAAAACGTGCACTTAAAATAATTAAATTTTTCGACGAGTATAAATAATAAAATGGAACGTATCGATTGCTATTCATTTTTATCGCCCCCCCCCCCCCCAGAGTTACCACAAAACGGAGTCCTCCGCATATTAAGATTTGATTTGTACGTCCCAATTTAAAACACGTTACAACGACAGTCATCATTTTCGATGCGGATTAAAATCAACAATGTTCGAATGAAAACATCACTAGCATGTATGGTTAAAAAATGTATAGTGACGAGTTCTAGAAGAACATCAAATGTAATTATAATAATTTACATTATTCAAGTACACTGTGTATGAGGCGCTCAGAAGACAAGCCGATCAATTTCATCAAACGCAATTTTTCGGTACGGACCATTAAAGATATTAATCCATAAAAAACTGAAATATTTTTTGAAACAGGAAGGACGTGTGTTTAACGCTTAACAAATACGTCAAAAAGTGTTCAATTTTATAATCCGACCGTGTTGTTACTCACGATTCGAGAGAAAAAAAATGGAGTTGAACGGCTTGGCTTTTGAGCGCCTCGTGCGTTCTTTGTAATTTTAAAAATAAATAACATGTTGTTGCTGTCGAATAAGATATCATTTTCAAGTAAATTACAACATAATAGACACACCGGACGCGCGTGTAACGTAACTAACGTATGAAATTGAAAAATGAGGCGTCCACATTTCTAAATCCGGCATCGTATACACGCGAATCGCGTACGTCTCCGCCGAAGGGTTTCAGCACGTCGACCGAGTTTGCGTCGTCATTAATAACGTTAGGACGCGTCTTTTGGGGGGCGCGCGTTTCAACGGGCCAGACGGAATCAACGGCACGCGAGTTGTCTTGTTTCCGGAGACGCCGCCGACATTCCTGGTAAGGCGATACGTTCGAACAAACAATGACGACGCCGCGGGCTCGCGAATCCGCCCCGGAACGCTCGGCCTAACCTAAACGGTCGCTTCTATTTCCGACGTACACCTCGAAAGCGGCGACTTCGTTTCAGTGTTTTCCGCACCGTGGCAAACGTCTCGTGAAGTGCGAACTCGTATCCGTGACGAATACCGTATTTGATGTTTCCCAAGAGCGAATAAAATAAGAGGAATAAAATAAAACCGACTCCGAAAAAAATGCACTAAAAATTGTAAAAAACAATTCACAAAAATCATGTCGAAGTCGGCGCCGGATTCCAAATTGACACGTAGTGTTATAGTACCTTACTAGAACCGGCTTAATGCGTACGCCTCTACCAATCAGTCTGCTATATGTGTAGTATGATTGTGTGTGATTACTTAAAACTATTAAAACAAAAATGACAACAAAAAAGTGGTGCCACAGTAGAATATATATATATATATATAATAGGAAATCTAATATGAAAATGTTAACAAATGTAATAGAATAATTTTTTGAAAAATAGCCGTTCTGGCTCAACAGTGTAATGATAAAAATATACAACAGTATAATAATTTAACTCTTACGCTGGCTTATATAAATGAAACAAACTCGCACAAAATCTACGTAATATAATAACGTACGGCAATACGGCTATTCGAGCCAATGCATAAAAACAAAAACAAAAAAACACTTGGTATTGGACCATTAATTTGTAAAAAATTTAATGTTTGTACTTTTTTTTTTACTATATAATGACGCGTATTCGACACGTCGATGGTCTTTTGCACGACATACACGAACGACTGCGAGTTGCCATTAATACGGACGTTTCCCCTTTCCGTAACAATACAATAATAATTCACAAAACAATCGTAATAATAATAATGTAGTGCGTATGTGTGCGTGTGTGTGAGCAGCTGATAAGTCCCACGGCGATATCTACAGGTAAATGCAAACTAATTAAGCTGTTCCGGTTTTGAATTTGATAAACTGCGGTGCGGGTACACCATAACGACGTTGGGCCTAAACACATAGTGTTATGCTTCACACCCAGACCAAACATTATAGATCCTTTATATTCAATTTCGTATTATTCAAAAATAACGTCGACTTCGACAAGACTTTTGTGAATTACATCACACTTTTTAGTGCATTTTTTTCCTAAACATTTTTTTATTTTAATTTACAAGTGTTTTTAGTTGTGACGGTTCGATTCAATTTACGAGGATAATATTTAATATGGCTTTCGTTTAAATGATTAGGTATTACATTATTTTGCGTGGGCCAATAGGCCATATAAATATAGCTTGAGTAGGCCCAAGTACAAAATTTCTAGAGTATGTACCCGCCCCTGTCTATAGACATAAGTTTCGTTAGACCGCCTCCGACAACGTTTCGCGAGATCTGTTGTTTCCATCGTTGTGCACATTTGTAAGACAAGCGGTCTCGTCAAGAGAAAAACATTCAAGCACGTCGGCGATAATAAATTACGACTGAAAGACGACGATTTTCACTCGTTAATATTTCTCCGTCAATTGATGTTTCTCAAGAACGCCGCGTTGAGATCGAGTTAAACGCGTCCCCCGCCTCCAACCCTCAAATGACGCCGCTGTTTGTCAAGTCTTCAAAAACCGAAATCATTGCCTTTGACGTACGAAACTCCTCCATATAGATAAACGGATTCGTCCGACTGCCTCCGACGACCGTAATTCGTTTATGACGTCTCCGCGAAATTCGCGTTTCCGTCGTTGTGCGTTTTGTGCTAAATCGTATCTGATCGTTCCGCATCGGACGGCGACGTTGGCTCGTTGACATACACTTTTTAACGCTTTTCGTGAACCCGTCCCGAGCACTCTACTAACAGTAATGTATTCTTTTTCACATACGACGACCACCGGACAAAAACCAATCACGTCAACAAAACGATTTCCGTCACGTCACACGTTCCCGCAGGATCCGCGTTTCCTTCGGGCGCTCTAAACAAATCGTGTTTTCTTTCTAAACGTCCCGAGCTCGGCCGTGTGCTAGTCCGGTTTCCGGTGTCGTAGGCCGTGAAACGGGAACTCGGTCAGCCGCGCACTAACCGTTTCACGTCCCCTTGTTAACCCGAAACACCAATACGGTGCACCGTCGCGTGTTTTGGGAGAGTCGAAGACGGTTCTCGGGCAAGCCAGAGACGGACGGAAAACCAAGAAAAACGGAATCTATACTTGTTTAAATGTCGACGGTAGTTCTAGTTGTTGGTAAAAAACCATTTAGTATCGATTTCGGTCTCAAGACCGTACGTATTTGAAAACGATTTTTTCGACGCGAGAAACGCGAAACATCCCGTTTATAACGATTCCTACACTGTCCGGACGTGCGCGTTCGATAAAAACTTCCGCCGTCTTTCTTCGTAACGCTCAAACGTATTTTTCGACGCGCTCGGCGGTCAAGACGCACGGCGAGGCTTTTTTCTGGACACGGACGAAGTGCGTTGCTCGCGAATTGCTTTTCGCGCGTATCCGTTGTATTTCTCGCTCGGAAGTTCGCGACGGAACTCGACGCGATCTCGGGCCCACGCCGTGTGTCTTTTCCGCTTCGTCCGTAGTCGGGGTTTCGTCGACAAACGACGGTCGACACCACGACACGACCGGGGAAAACGTCGACGACCCGGACGTCGGACGTCGGATCGCGACGGTCGTGGGCAGACTACGAAAAACAAGTTGGCCGATTTGTGTCCCAGTAGTCGATCGTACCATCGGCTGCGGTACGGCAATCGAGTCGGCGCCGCGTCTGGTCGTTTTGGTGCCGTCACGTGGACGCTGAACGGTCTAGGGAAACGGGAAACCACCAACGCGCCGGCAGGACTTGCCGCGTCCACTTTAGCTCGTCGGTTTGCTTGCGATTCGTCACGAGCGGCGGACCGCTTGTTTTCACACCGCGGGCATTTCGTGTACGACGGAAACATTCCGCGTCGGCCAAACCGAAACCGAACACTACTGAGCCGCTCGACCGAAATCGGGTGCACTGTACACTTGCCGTAACTATACGCGCGAAGTCGTAATAAGGCGATTGTGTTGCCGGGCGAAGTGAAAATGAAAAATGAAAAAAAAGGCGCGTAAAAGTCGTCGTGATAATACGCACGTGTTGAATACGCGTTGGAGCGAAAACACGACGTTCTACGGTGATTAGTCACCGGCCGGTTTTAGCGCGTTGTCGTCGTCGGTTATTTTTTCCGAAACGCGAGAAAATCCGCGCGATTTACGACGAACGTGCATTTGACGTGATACGTTTTCTTTGACGGACGCGTTGAACACAATGGCGTATCCAGAATTCGTTTTTTTCGCGGAGACGGCGGGTGGGTTGAGTAAGACATAACGAATTAAACTGTTGCTCTGCGTCCGGCGTAATCGTCACGGGCTGACGGTCCGTCGGGACGGCGATCGTACGATTCGGTTTGAAGAAACGGACAAATCGGACCGGAACCCCGTCGGTTCGTGAAACCGGCCGAACGCGATGTCCGTAATGGAATAAACGTGTTGCACCACAAAGCGATAATACAACGAGTATTTACCGAAAATTCGAAATCTCCAACGTGAATAGTCAATAACGATAAACGACGATAAACGTTCGTCGTGGTTTCACGTAAAGTCGTTCGAAACTACGTGCGTAGTATTTTACACGTCGTCCTAGATTTCGGGGGATCTAACCTAACCTAACCTACCCCCCCCCCCCATTGTCGTGTTCGTACGTCCGGTTTTGTTTTCCCGTCCCGCCGACGAAACCGATCCGTCATCACCGTCGCTGTTCTTTTTGATAATTTTTCACGACGGGACGTCGACGTTCGTCGGCGACGCACGTCCGTCACGATCTTTTTTTTTTTTTTATCATCCGTGTTCCGATTTGTCCGTCCAATTCGTTTGGAAAAAGGAAAAACAAACTTGAAAATATACGTCCGAAATAAAACGGAATCGCCGGGGAAACGAATCGATGCGTTAAATCGTGGATCCGATACGGATTTCAAACGGACCGTCGCAGTGTTCCCGAGCGCGGAAAACGGTTTGCCGAGAGACCGGAACTGGCGGATTTACGACCGTTGCCCACACCACTGTAGGTCAACTCCGTTAAAGCGTAG
This sequence comes from Schlechtendalia chinensis, assembly GCA_019022885.1. Taxonomy (NCBI): domain Eukaryota; kingdom Metazoa; phylum Arthropoda; class Insecta; order Hemiptera; family Aphididae; genus Schlechtendalia; species Schlechtendalia chinensis. The sequence continues at coordinate 3,712,179 of CM032351.1, read as the reverse complement.
AAACAAAAAAAAAAAACCAACGCGACGTGACGTATACCGAAAAACGGAACGGCCGCGTGTCTGTAATTATTATTGTTTATTATTTGTTTATAAAAAAAAAGCATTTTCGAGACGAAACCTTTTCCAGTCCGCCGACCGGACGAGTTTAGATTTTCGATTTCGTACACGCCGTACGACTCCTGCGGGATTACCTTGCCGCTTTTTCTCTTGTGTATGTCCCGCGACGATCAGGCGGCTTTCTTTTTGTTCGAGTGCCGTCAAGACTTGTACACAACAGCGTCCGTCCTTGAGGTTAGGTTCCGTAAATTAGTACACCGTTCATATCGAAAAATACCGAGCGAGATCGACTTCCTCAACCTCGCGAGATCGCCGTTCGATTCGATTTCCCGACGTACAACGCGAACAACGTTACTTTGACCGACGTTCGCCAGTGAAGTACCGCGACCAAACCGGTATTGTTCGACGCGATGACGTCCACGGTTTATGAACGTTACCGGTGGTTCGTTCCCGAATCCGTCTTTTCGTGATTTTCATTTCCACGCGAAGTGACCGTGTGCACGAAGACGTAAAACGTTGATCGGATTTCGATTACGGGAACGCTACGGAAACCGGCCGTAGGGAACCGTTAAGAGTTGCGGCGTAGACAATTTCCGAATACAACGTTCGTGTTATACATTTAATATCGTAACATGTTACGCGCGACGTTTTGAATTGCGACTCGGATAAGTCCCCTAGCCGTACCGCACAACGTAATCTAATCGTCGTCATCGTTCCCCGAACGTAATAATAACGATAATAACGATGATAATAATAATAATAATTATTATTATTATTATTATTATTATTATCACGGAACAAGAGGACGTCGCGTCGAGAAAATAATAATATCCGTTATACGAGTATACATTTATGTGTATGTAGTTCGCCGACAGAAACGTTTCGCGGAAAACTCGGTCTCGCGCATAAACTTTCCTTGTAGGAAAAGTTAAACTCGTGGTACAGTTCTGACGTTTTCGACCTTTCACTAGCCGAACGCAGTGTTTTCGTTTACGTTTCTCTTTGGTTGTTCCGTTGCTGGTATTTTTATTATGATTATTATTATTAACGAACGTCACGGACGTTTCTTCGCGATCGCGGTGTAATTGAAATTAAATCGAACACGAATATACTGGAAAATCGAAAAAGCAAAAAACAACATCGTGTCTGCTAGTTTTACGAGACGCGAGAGCCTCAGTTGCAAGTCGGAAAACGACGACGGGACGGCCGAAGAGAAATGTTTCCGCCGAGGGGATGGAGACCACCGTGTCGGCTGTCCCTCGGAACACGTGACGTCGTCAGAAAAGAAAAGAAAAATTGGGTTTTTATCGTTCGTTCGTTCACGGCCGTTTTAATCGTTCCCGTCGGACGTTCCCGGTTCCGTTTCCGGTTCCGGGATTTCGCGTTGTTCGCTGTCTCGTACATCCGCTCCCGTCGCCGCCGCCGCGTGTATTAAACAATACCGACGGATGTCGCGAAAATGTTCCGGTGAACCGACTTTAGAAGTTAGTTTTTCCGCGCATTGCAAGACCAATTACCAAAACGAATAACCATCGATTCTCTCGAAAATATCCGGTGTATTATCGGTCTCGAAATAAGTTTGCCCGGCCTTAAATTTAAGGCGCCACTGATCGAGACGATCGACGGATTAAAAAAAAAAACGAAAAAAACACCGTAGTCCACAAACGACCGAACGTACCGGCGAAGGGGGATGGAGGACTTTTTTTCGTACGTTTCGGAACGACAGAAAACCCGGCGGTCGATTTGGTGGCGGAGGGTGGGCGTTGGGGGACCGAGTGCCCATTCTATTTTTTCAAATATTTGAGCCTGTTATTATGATTTTTTTTTTCTCAAAGAGGAACGCGGGAGACGATATTCGCTTTTCCACCGTCGACGGAAACGTAAAATGATATTGTTATGCGTTCGATATTACCGCCAGTCACCATTACGTGCCGACGTGCGGATGCCGATTATGGCCTATTTCCCACTATTCGTCAGTCGACAAACGCGTACTACAGGCTAAAAATTACCCATACTCGTTATTTCATCATATTCGTTGAGCTGAGATAAACTCCGCGTCACCAGTTGTCCCCGTTCGAATTATCGGTACAATTACTACCCTATACAAGTGCATTGAGCACGCTGTACTATCTCGACGACGGTCGGCCACCGAGACGTAGTTTTTTTTTACCGACTAAAAGAATATACCCTGCACGGGGGGGGGGGGGGGGGGTAAACGATCCGCGGTTTTCAGATAGAAATCAGATGCGACGTTCGACGGACAGTCATTCGAAATTTTCATCACCGACTTCGGTTTTTCGTTCGTCCCCGCGAGAATGTTTCCGATAGGTTTTGTAATTTGTAAAGTTTCGAAACGTCAAAATGGCCGCCGAAAGTTATACATACGTGTGTACAACAATGCGTTTGACATGACGGTTAAGTGCTTTTGTTTCAAAGTCGGTTGTCGTTATTATTATTATTATTATTTTCGTTTCGATATACCGTGGTTAACTTATCGTACCTACTCTGCATCGCGTACGAATCGAAATCGATCGTCTATAACGTACAGCGTGTGTCGCCCGTTCGTTATAACGCCATATAATGTACGACGACGAATGAACATTTATAAGTCGCGTTGAACGTTCCGGAAAACAACGAAAACGAAAATGAAGGCGGTTTGGTTTAGTCGTCCGGTGTTGTTTTATTATTTGGGATTTCAAAGCGACGAGAAACGATCGTGGATTCGAAAAACGATCCACGGAGCGAGACGCGCCGGGTCAGGTTTATAACGACGTTAAAATGAAATTCTTCTTCTTTCCGTCCGGGTCGTTGCAAGTCTGGTATCGACTACAGCCGGCTTGTAACTGTCAGTTCTTCTAAATATGCCTTCCACGGTCTTCTGTTCCTTTCGTCCTTCGCGTTCGTGTTCGTCGCAGACGGGTTACGTCTCAGCAAGCGCCCGCACACTTTTCCACTTCTTTCACTTGTGATGCTTAACGGAATTCCCCTTTTTCCTTCGCTTGGTTTCGTACGTTTACGTTACTTTTCCTTTACCGTCCCATAATCTTCTCCACGTACACGTTTCCGTGGCTTCCAGCTTTTTTCTGTCTTGTCCATTCACTGCCCGCGTTTCACAACCATTACAAGCAGTACACCTCATACATAGCATTCGTTTTCTCGTTTTCAAATCGAACTTTTTGAAATTCTAAACGCTTATTTAACATTTTCGTTATCGATTTCACGCAGGTGAGTGTATCGTTAACCTTGCATTCGGTTTTCGTATGTTGTATATACGGCGATTGTCCGTGTTAAGAATTGAGATAAACACAAAACGAACGCGACCGACGATTTATCCGCGTTTCTACTACAATTAGAATATCGGACGATAAATCTTGTATCACGTTTTGTATTTATTTTCGTACATAAAAAAAAACCGAAAATTATTGACATTTTCAATAGTTAACCTAAAATTGGTCAAATTATTTTTATGTATATTATCATTGACATAAACTAGTAAACATTTCAGGTGTTTATTTATTTGTTTTTTCCGAGTTTTGACCAAAGAACGGATTACGGTTTTGGTTGAAAATCGACAATTTTACCGGGTTTCGCAATTTTTAAGTAGGTTTTAGGAAAACGGTCGAATAAAAATCGACAAACATTTTAAACAGCGAGTACCGACTAGATACCCGTTTGCTACCGTTCTACATTTGTAATGCGTGTCCTAAGTCGAAAATGTAATCAAAGAGCAGACGGAATCGTAATTATAATTTTATTTTGATAATACGTCATATTAAAAATTAATTTAAACTGTATGAAACGACGTTTTTAACTGCTTTTTAATGTACGTATCAAATTATAAAATTTATACATTATAATATAATTTAGTTTTGAACCCGTAGCTTAAATTTTATTTAATCATTTTCACATTTTAAACCGTTCAAAGTGTTTTGTTAATTACGGTGGGAGTTTTTTTCCCAAACGTAATTATACATCATTCAAAACTCGTGATTACTACCTACAGGATTATTTTCTAATGGACGTGTATTGTTTGCGTTTTTACTTCTATAATTTTCACGCGTGATAACAGAACGCTCCGTAGTTTCGTGCGTGTACAACAGTTAGACGCGTGTACACGTAATGGTTAGGGGGGGGGGGCCGTTGTTTTTGTCCGGATCGTTTTGTTTTTTGTTTTTTTTTTACTAAAAGCTGTTATCGTGGCCCGAAATCGTCGTTGGAAGTCCGTACGGTATCGAAGTATGCGCGCGCGTTAGGTGGACATTCGGTCGAGAGCGTATTAAATGTTTTTTTCGGGACACGTTTTCCGCGCTGACGGATCGTACCGGCGTTGTAGTGCGGCCGAAGGCGCGCAGGGAAACAGTTGCGCTCGGCACGTGACGCGACTGGCGAATCCGCTGCGTACTAAGTCGGCGGCACGTAATCACGGGGCCGTTCCCCGATTAGCGTTTGATACGCGTCGGCGGACGTATAGAAGAAGAAGAAGAAGAAGAAAAAAAACGCTCCGTTCGCGTTTTCCCTCGAGAAACCGCGACACGGAGAACGTTCGATTAGCCGAGCGTTGTGAGACGTTACGCGCTGTTATAGCGTGATACGAGCAGCGCGCGTTCGTGCCCTCGATCCAAAACGGTGTATCTACAAAAACCCTTTTCCGATCACGTCCTTCTCCCGGGTAAAACACACTCCTTCCCCCCCCCCCCCGTCCAACCACCAAACACACGCTCAAACCGTGCCCATTGACTTGGGGCAGACCGACTTACAAGTCACCGGCCGAGTCCTTCACTTGCGTCCGCTAGCACACGCCTGGCCGCTACCCGATAGACAACCACGGCGGACAGTTGAAATAATTAATAAATAAGATTGTTTACTTTTTTACCGAACATCAAATCCAATCCGCATTGCACGCACAATAGTATTGATCATAAATAAAACATTGATTAATGTTCGGTCGGTCGCGGATAACAGTCGCGTGGTCGACAAAGGGAACTAAATCTTTTATATCATATATTACGATGAAAAAAACTAAAAATGGAATTGACGATAAAATAAACGGAGCGAAACGATACGTGTCTCGGTGGACGACGACGGTCGTATTTCGTAATAATGGATTTTGATCGATGATAACTTGGCCGGTATCTCGATAACGTACGGATCGTCTGTTTGTAAACGTTTAACGGTTCACGATTTTCGTTATGTTTATTGCACACGCGATCAGACCCGTCCGATTGATTCGCTCGCGGCCCACAAAGCACTCCAAAACGAAATTCGCGCGTTGAAACCTTTTCGTTCTTCCGAACGCCGTTTCGTCCGAACGCCCGAACGCCCGACGCCCAAGTCCGGGAATCGCGACGACGAAACAAAATCGATTTCTCGACTTCGACACGCGCGCCGTAACTCCGCGTCGCGTGGTTGTCGTCCGCCGTCTGTTCGAGAAACAGCAAATCCATAATACACGGATTTCACGAGATCAAACAGACATCAAAACACATCGCCGAGAAAACGAAATACGGTGTTGCGCGTTCGCGTATAAAACCGTTGGCTTCGGATGCCGAACTCCGGTGAACTTCCCGCAAATCATTTGTCACGTTACGATAAATGATTTTTCGTATAACCATTGTAAAAATCCAACAGTGCTTACGATACGCGAACCGGTTGAATAGCTGAAAATATACGCGTAAACGGGTACAGGCGTCGACTGCTCTCAGAAGCGGAAATGCGAGAAAATACACAGTCGTCGAAAATACGTTTATTATAATTCCGTGTAAAAAAAAAAAAAAAAAAAATGAGGAAACCAGAGATAACGTCGCGTCGAATTGACTTTGTCCACGTCGAACGGCACGAATCCGAATTTCCGTCTCGTCTCGTTTCGCGAAAAGGGAACGTATAAGTGCGCGCCATGTTTTCGAACGGGGAAAGTACGTTCGAGGAGGGCGAGACCGACCGCTACGAGTGCGTTCGATCGGAGAAGACGCGTTTTCGTTGTTGACGAACAATTTCTATTCAAATGGTAAAAATATACACGCGTTTCCTTCGCGGTCGGTCTATTTACCATACGTCGGTTTGTATCGAATTTCACCTTCACCGTATCTTCTCGAAATAAATTTCCGTTCGCGCGTGCGCACACACGCATTGAAATGGTATTGATTTTCTAAAAAAAAAAAAAAAAATACAAAAAAAAAACCTGATCCGCTTTATTATTTCGTACGAACGGCTTATAACGTGCATATGGATTTTTCGACGTGTATATATTCTGTTTGACTCGAACGAAGGAGACGTCCCGTTGGCACAGCTCGAAAATGTACGTTATTCGTCGAGGAGGTCGGCCGACGGATCGTCCGGGAGACACGTGGTTTATGAACGGTTATGACCGACGATTATATAACGCGGACGTAGGCAAATCGACCGGATAGCGCTGCGAGCTATTGACGCGTGCAATTTCAGCCGCGCCCCCGACAGCATAAGTCGTCATTGGCGTGCAGTAAGAACGTTTTAACGCGGTTGGCTCCCGCGCGAGTGTTTCGTGTCCGGACGGATTTGGCGACGATTCGACGTGGAATAATAAGGTTGTCGACGAGCGGCGTAAAACGTTTCGTGGACACGTCGTGTTTTTTCCCGCTCAAGTCGTACCGCCGAGGAAGAGACGTGACGACGGCACGCGGAGAAATGCGAATTTCATTCAAATTTACTCCGCACGTGTAACGACGACGACTTTTTCAAATACATTATTCTCGCCGCCGGGCCCGCTGGGAAATCATATTTCAGGTTTATCGACATTTTTATCGTATATATATATATATATACGAAAACGTAACAATAATTATTTCGCGTAGAGTTCGATTTCCCTCTTGTTTTTCTTTTCTCGTTCACCCGTCAACGTTCGTTATTTCTCGTCCGCCGGTCACACGGAAGAATTGTATCGACCGTTTCGTTTTCCCGCCGGACGCCAAAAACGGTACGCGATCTGCGGTCGGCCGTTTTTTTCTGCGTTCCGCGAGAGAAGCGACGTGACCAAACGTTCTCGGCGGCTTCGTAGTATATCGACCGGAGGAAGAGCGCCACGCGCGCGTACACGCGGCAAAATAACGAAAGAGAAAATAAACGATAAAGTCGAGACAGATTGTTTTCAATAACGTTTTTCTACATTGGCGTTTAAGAAAACCGATATACAATAGATTCCAACGACCGAAAACGGGTTTTCCGTTAAAAAGGGAACAACTGTCACGGTACTGACGTTCGGAATTATTCGGGGAAAACAAAATTGTATATTTATTGAACAATTTTAATCCGTAACATAACCATGATATACGGATATCGTATTTGGTTGATTTTCGTGTTCATAAAAAAAAGTTTTTTGTTATGCTCAATCGCGGGTCACAGCTTTCGTACTCCGTCGTTTCGTCGCGAGTACCTGAACGCTACGTGTTCGGTGTACGTTGTCGTAATTCCTGTGTGCCGTGACGAATCGTTAACACTGTTCTATTCGTCCGAGCTTTTTCGACCGACACAACGTCTGCACGCCGGTTTACTTATGTTGCCCCGACAGCCGCAAATTTAGAAAACGAAATTTGTTTCCGACGTGTCGATCGGTGTTTACGACTCATCTTGGCCGTTACACGATTGCGTGAGTACCTCGCGGAATCGGGTCGGGCGGACGAACGGACGTATTTCACCGGCCGCGCGAGCGTTCGAATAACCAATATCGTTATGGTTTCCGGTCCGTTTTAAACCGTTCGTGTCGAGATAATATATATATATTTAAAAAAAAAAAAAAAAACACGTCGTAATCAAATGCGTATGACACGGGATTTTAGGGTATCCAGAAGGGTTTCGCATAGTTAAACAGTGAGAGAGAGAAAGTCAAGTGGAGAGATTTAGTGCTCGCGGGAAACACTTCATTAAACAAATATCTACTAATGAGTGGGTCGGTTTTGGCGGATGTACTCGCGGCCGAACGCCAAAAAACGATTTACGCGCGCCCACGATTCGTGAGGGCGACTTGAATATTGCGTTTAGTCGACCGACGGGAAAAGAATTTTCATTTCGATTTCGACGTTCGAGCGGACGCGTCCAAAATACATTCCACGTTATAATATAAACGATGATTACGGGCGGTATCCGACACTTCACGTCGGCGGTCTTAAGCTCGGATCCGAAAACGTCTACGGTTATTTTTATTCTCACGGTTCTGTCCGATCCGTTCCGCGTGACCGTGCCCTGCACGGCTAATGGCCTCGGCGGCTTACGAAGCGAATAAATACGCGTCGATTGGATTTCACGTAACGACTGTATAAAACGTATTTCGAGTTTTCGCCAACAACAATACGGTAGAAACTTTGTCGTTCAAACACAACAATCCGATAATTCCGCGGAAACGGCCAAATATTTTCGGGAACACGGCAACTGTCCTGTATCGTAGCCTATCCTGGTCGAAGTGGCGGGGGGATACGGGGGGACGGCATCCCTCCATTTATTTTGTCCAAAATAATGCGTCCCCCTTATAGTTATATACAAAGACTATCGATTTATATTGGTATTTTTCATAAAAATTGTATTTTTTGACGACGATTCTTTATTTATGATGTTTATTTATTTTTATTTTTTGATACGATTCGTTTCTTATAATTTGATGTCGATATGAAAATGTAAATGCGAATACAATAATTCTGGTGATTGAATTATTTATAGACTTCCTCTACGGTACTGCCCGACGATTGTAAACTATAACGCGAGTCGTGACCAAAACAATAAACATACAATTTATAACGTTATGACTCTGATAACATAATTTTTCTTTCATCGTTTTCGGTACGTTTATTAACGTATTTTTTTACTTTCGTTAGTATTTAGTTTGCCGAGATGTTATCGGTGTTTCGTTTACGAGGATATTACGAATATTTAAATGTATCGTGCATAATACGATTAATTATTTGCTGTTCGTACAGTTTTACCGAAAACACGTCTTTACTAAATTGGTAAACTGCGTCGAACTCGAGTACAAGCAATATTACGACTTCGGAATAAAAACGTGGGCGTCGCTCCGCCTCACATCGAGTGCACTTCGACCGTTCAATGTACGTGCGGAGGGGTACGATTAACGATTGCGCGCGTTCGCCACGAAACCAAGCTCCGGAAGGCGGCTTTTCAAAAACGCTCCGTCCGCGCGCGACAAAACGATCGTTAAAGATCTCGATCCGCGTTCGTTCGATTTACGTCACGTGTTCCGTACGGACGTTTAGGTTGGGTATTAAACGAAACGTCCCAACGTCCCGTCACCGTGCCGTTTTCCCGACTCGTTTGTACTCGGACGTGATGAACACGCCGCGTGACCGCGGTCCGATCGAAAAACTTAATATATTTTCGTTCGGCTTTGGACAACGATTTCTTTTGCGTTTGGACGACGATAAAAAAAACGGCACGACGAAAAACCCGGCGTTGTTGCGCGCGTTATCCGCTCGAGCGATATATTACGATAAATATTATAATAGGCGATAAATATGTATAACACACCCTTTTTTCCCTTTTTTTTTGACCTCACGTCGTCGTATTGAATTCCCCGCAGAGACGTCGGAAACCATTTTTCGAGAATATTATTATTATTATTATTGTCCCGTCCGCGCGCTTATAAATTCCGCAAAACAATTAAGAACAGACGACGGCACGAACACGATCGATCTCGTACGCTAAACGAGAAATGTTTATCATACGCGCGCGTGTGCGCAACACTATTTATAATATTCGGCCGATCGGACTTTTTACGACGCGGGCCACGTGTTTCGGTTTCATACGTCACGGGACGACCGCGCCATATGGGTTTTCTCGGGCCTCGGTCGATTTCGACGAGTCCGCGATTATTTTTTTGCGCGTACGCCAGCACGGGATTGATCGATCGGACAAACGAAAACCGCGCGTTAACGGAGACGATTTTTTTTTTTTTGGCCGGTTTTGACCGTGTTTTGTTTGAACGCGCTCGCGAACGGGTTAGTTGTTTGGTTTGTTTTTTGTTTTTTTCGTTTAACCGACGTGACAAATACGATAGTTTTTGAAATTCGTAAACGCCGATTTGCGTCCCGGTCGTCCGTCTCGCAGACAAGAAAAACACGGTATCCTCCAGGACAGTCCCGGTAACGTGCCGACGTCATGTTTTGCGGCTCGTCGTTCCGCGCGGTATAAACCGTCGGCCGTCGAATCCAAACGCGCGGTTTTCTCGACCGACACGTTTGCGCGTCGTCCCGGCCGGTCCAGGCCTAACACCTAGGCTAACTCCATTTCTCTCCGTCCGTCTACGACCCGCGACTGGATTTCCGTTTGAATTTCGCGCCCGGCGATCGTGCGGAACGCGTTTTTCCGACTTGCCCGACTTGCCCGGCCCGAGTGACGCGTCACGGTTTTCATCGTTGTTTTTTCTTTCGTTTTACTCGGTCTTTTTAGGTGGCCGGTTACGGCCGTCGCTCGCGTTTCTCTCGGCGACGATCGATTCTCTTCCAGCCGGTCGCCCGTCGCCTCGCCCGTCACGCACGCCGTCGCTCGCGTTTCCGATCGATTTCGCGAATCAATACGTTTGACCATCTCGATAACAATTTCCGTTTGTTTTTGAAACGCCTGCGCGCAGGTCAGGTTCACGGGTCGGCGTTTTCATAGCACGTACGGCCGCGGTTCGCGCGAAGCCTGTTCAGCCCGATATCGAACGGCGCGTGTCGGTCTTGTACACGCGGGCGTGCACAAACTTTCGAAAATATATTGTTTGCACGTGCTCTACTACTGTGTTCTAGATCTCGTATATCCTGATATCGGGCAGTTTTCAACACATCATTTTTTTCTCTCGTGTATTGTTTGATAATAGTTTTAATCGCACGTGATACAATAGCCCGGTTTATTAGATTACAATCGATTATTAGATCACATCGGGTTCCTCGGGTTCAGACCTCGCCCCCCCCCCTTGATGATTTCTAAAGTGGAAAACTGTACAAGGTGATTTTAATTGTCGGCGACGGATAAACGTCGATCAGATTTTTCACAATCAATTTTCTGGTTTCAGTGTCAAAAAAGTATGTGCATTGTTTTTAACCGTACGTTTTAATAAGTGAAAATTGTCTTCGTTGTATAAATCGGGTTCCCGTATTATTCTAGACCATCACTCCCGAGCCTCTGATGACGTCCGAGCGATTTTCAACGTGCCGGAAAACGTATCTCGCGTATATCATGCACTCGTGTATATTATTACCACGTCGGCCGAGACGAAATCGACACGACGAAATCACGCGATACCGATCCGAAATACGGACGCATCTGTACGTTTGCGGTCGGCGAAGTGGAAAATTGATACGCGCGCGCGCGCGAAACACGTTCGGACGGTCGAAAACAGCCGATTTATTTTTTGTACTTTCTTTTCGCGAGTCGTTTTCGGTCCCGAAGCGCGTGTGCTAAACACGGCGCAGTGCTCGAACGGGGGACGAAGCTGCACTACTGCGTTTAAAAAAAAAAAAATTAGCGACAACGCCGGGAGAGCGTTTAAAGCCGGTATGCCCGGGGACCATAGACAAAATAAACAAAAACAAAATCATGAAAAAACCGTATAGTCGATATTTTTATCATACGTTATTGTTATATCGAGTACCCATTCAGATGACGGCGATTCGTTATCTTGTGTATCACGGAGTAGATTATTTTTACTATAAAACCGGCAATTCATCGAGTTGTACGAATCGAGCACACGCTCATGGCAGGCAAAGGCCAAAAATACTACCATGATCGTCCGCCGTGCGAAGCAGCGTGTAAAGTCTTAACATCGAAATTTTCAAATTTCCAACCGAGCTCCACTGGTGTATATTTTTCGATTCGAGCACTGCCGCCGCGGGACCGGGAAAGATCACGCGTCCACGGAGGGGAAAGTATCGCCCGTTCTTCGCCGGGTCTTTGTCTTTTTTTCCCCCCGATCCTTTTCGTATGAACCCCCGAAACCGTCGGTATGTAGGGTATGTACTTCACAAGTCAATCGTGTCAACTCGCCGTTCGATTTGTGCGCGCGTAGTATTGTTCGTTTTTGTTTAATTCGCTTATACGCCGCGTCTTGCGACGTTCGCGTTGAAGTTCGCGCGGCGGGAAATTATATCGTTTCGGGATGTTAAACTAAACGGGTTTCGTTGTTAGGTTTCTCTAATTAGACGATTCCAACTTCTAACGGAGCCGAGCTACTTTGTTTTCAATTAGTTTCAAACTTTCGAATCGACGAATATCGTTACGGTCGACTTTTCTCTCGACTCGGTCTCTGTTGACTTGACGAGTCGAAATCGGATTAAACAATTCTCCTGCCGGCTGAACCGTAACCCCCCCGTGACGTCCAGACGTGTGCACGTGTCGACGATCTTTTACGATCCACGCTCGATTACGTAGGTACCCCGTGAACGTTTACATCCCAACGGATATCGTTACGTAATAAGTCCGTATGGATTATTCGCGCAGAAACGACGAAACCCGCGAACCGTCAACGTCATCTACTCAGCGGTCGTCAGGAAACGTGTTTGTCCGACGATACGTTCATTCGCCGCGTTCGACGACCGACATTTACCGGGGCGGGCGTTCGGCGGGATAACAATCGGACGACGTGTCTTGGTGAACCGAACGAAACTGCCGCGGAATCGTTTCGCTGAACGTTACGCGAAGTCGTCGGGGACGGACTAACGAACAAGGTGAGCGAACGCTACGGACGACAAACCGAAGACGAACTGACCGATGTTTCCGTAGAACGCTAAAGGCTCGTTGAATTCGACTGAAATCGTCGGGGAAGACGACTTTTTCAACGGGTCCAAATATATATTCATGCGGTCGCCGAGAGCGTCCCCGGTAATCGCGGTTTTACGTCGTTTCCATTGACGCGGTTCGCCCGCGACGCGTACCCAAACACTTACGGGTCCGTCGAAGACCGACGTCGGATCGATACCCGCGGACGAAAACGAAAACGACGGGTACGTTGAAAAAAATGTCGCGGACGCGAGCAACACCCGTCGGCCGGGCACAGAAAGACAAAAAGCGACGTGGAGAACGTCCTTGTCGACGGCGTTAACGATTTTCGCGGACTCGCCGCCAGCCCCCCGCACAGAAACCCACACAAACGATCGACGTCCCGTGTCCCATACTCACGTTCCGACGACGATCCCGGCACGGCGGCACGCGTCCGCGTCTCGTCCGACGGCCGGTCGTCGTGTCCGTCCGGGCGCCAGCCGCGGCGAGTCATCCGCCGTCACGGATCCCGGGTCCCGTTGGAACGGTCGCGCGCTGACTAACCCGGTGCCCGCGGTTCTCGGTGGCGCGCGCGCGGTCCGCGTCCGTTCCCGTCCGATTCACAACTCGCCGCGCCATGAATGGGAGAATCGCGCCGCCGCCGCCGCCGCCGCCGCCGCCGCAGCGCGTACTATCGCCGGTGGCGAGATCTGTAGTCGTTAGACGGCGCGCGCGGGGTTTTTTCGAAAAAGAATTTTTTTGTTTTTTTCTAGTTGGGTCTTTTCGACAACAACAAAAACACCGTATTTATTCGCCGGAAGCGAACGCGTCGGTTTCGGTTGGCTCGGGCACGTCACGCGGTCCGCGCGAAATCAATACCCGCCGGTTTATAAACAATACTACGCCGTCGCCATTGACGTGTCCGAATCGGTAAACACGGTGCTGCCGCCGTGTTTATATTACGGTTTTTTATTTACGTATACGCGCGTGTGTGTTCGGAATGACAATACCAGTAGAAACGGCGTGTGCGTTATGGTTTTACGACGTTACGTTTTTTTCTTTTTTTTTTTTTTCGTTTCGTCGGACTACGTTATAACGTACAGTGTCGTAAAAATAATAATAATAATAATAATAACGTTCGAAATACTACCATGACTACGTGAAACGTGTTCGGAAAACAACATAATCGAATGTCGTCGTGCTCGTGTAATAGAAAAAAAAAATAGAAACCGCGTCCAAACAATACGCGAAAACGAGCGCGCCGACGATCTCGTTACACCGACCCGAAGGAAAGAAAAAAAACGCGCGTGGAAATCACGAAGACGTCCGCGTCGCGACGATTACGATTTCGTTTGCACAACACCGTGTCGATGCGGATAACGGTAAAACGCGTTTTTCGTCGTACGACTCGTCGACTCGGACGTTTGCGATTTTCGAACGGTTTCCCGAAATATCGGAAATATCGAGTATAAATCAAGTTCGTCCGACGAACTAACGACGACCCGGGTGGGTTTTTTTTACGCGCGCGCGTTAGGTCTGCGAATTCTTCCACGTCCGTCCGTCCGTCGAAAAGGTCATTAGGTTCGTACGAATCATAAGCGTTACGTACGACACGAGTTTATTATAACCAAACATTTGCGTACTGTATTTCGATTACGTTTTCATATCGGCGGCGACGAGAACACCGAGGAGAGAGAAAAATAATAATAACAATAAATCTCGTGCAATGTTGTTTTTACCCCATTTACCCGGAGGAAGCTGTTGTCAAACGATTTTTATTCATGACACAAAGCGGCACGATCGGAAACTACCATTACTTTTATACCGTGTTCACGGTTTCGAAATCACGTTTGTCGGGAATAATTGTTTTGCGGTTGCCGACAAATCGTGATAATAGATCATACAATACACAAAAAGTAATATTATTCATAACTCGCATAAATAATGATTTTTTTTAGCGGGGGAAATACGCACCATACAAACATCGACTCAAATAGCGGGGGGAAGAACGTGTTTCCGTGGTCTTGAAAGAGTTCCCTTGGGGATGGTTGGAAACCCTCTGCACGCCCGTCAATACGCCGACGTGAACGTTTTCGGACTTAACAATAATCGTATTCCCGGTCGAGTCGGCCGGCAGATAAGATCCGTATTATCTTACGTCAACGCCCGGCGTCATTCAAAGGGACTCTTGTTCCGTGTTGTTCTTGTCGAGCCTTTCGATTGGGTGGCTCACCAGTCGGTTAAGCGGTTTGACTTGCTTTGTTTGTTCGCCATCCGCCGTCAGCCGAGGTTTCGACCCTGTGTGGGCCGGTGTGGGCCGGCGAGGCTCTCGCGGTGCCGACTGGAGGTGTTGTCGGGTTGACGTCGGTGGGGTTCGTCACCGTCGTAAGTCCCGCGGCTGCTACCGGCCGAACAGCGATTACGAACAGCGTGTTGAAAGGGTCTTCCGAGCGTTTGCGGACCACCGTCGAGAAACCAATAACAACAGACGGCTTTTTCGCAACCTCGCGCGGCGATTGTTGGACGGTCGACAGAGAGAGAGAGAGAGCGTGTGTGTGCACACATCAACAATCAACAGGTATCGACGACGGAGAACGGTTCTTCTCACTCGGCCGTTTTTTCCGCACCACCGCAGCCGCTCGTCGTCTTCGACGGCGTTCGCCGCGGATTCGAAACGCCGCCGGTTAGGTTTGAATACGACGTCTCGCCTGCGGCGTATTTACGTGGGGACGGCGGGGGGGGGGGGTCCTCCGTCCGTTATCACACGAACAGGCCGCCGGGCGCGGACCAGAAGACGCGTTTACGGCCGAAGGCGATCGCGGGCGACCGGGCGACTAGAATCGATACGACGGACGTCGGGAATCGGCCGGCGCCGGGGGCACGAAGGCCGTGTTCGAAAATATCCAAATGGGTTTCGGCGGCCGTGTATTACATAACAACGCGTGTACGTGTTTATACGCGCGCGCGACCGCCGAATCGATAAAAGCGGAAGCACGCCGCGCGGGGCCGTCGCCGGGGCGGAAAAGGGAGGACGGCTTCGTCCCGACGCATCCAGAAGGTTGCCATGGAGACGCGCGCGTCGACACCGAAAACCGCGGCCACCGTCACGGAGAATCGGTCCCGGTTCCCCGTTCCCCAGCGTCATCCCGCTGTCGACGGTTTCGCGGCCTTTTTCTTACCTGTTCGGAACGTACCGCCGGCCGCGCTAAGCGCCGACCGACAATTACGACTGAAGACGGGCGACGGTTTTCTCCGAGTTTCCGACCGTCTCCCGTCCGTACGTGGCGTTTCGACCGCGACGTCTTTCATTTATTTATATTGTTTTCCAATCGTCGTCGTCGAGACGCGAGCAAAAGAACTGACGAAAGACTGCGAATGCCGCGCGCGCGCCCGCCGAGACACGCCGTTCATTCACTCGGGAAGGCGACGGTTTTTTCGCGAGTCGGCGCCCGTGCATTTCCCCCGCGGAAATGTTTTCTATCACGTCTTCGGATTACCTTTGCCGGCGAACGCAATCCGAAGGGACGCGTCTCGCGTAGCGGACGGGATAACCTCCGTCGACGGCATCGCGCCCAATCCGTCTTGCCCGTTACAGAGTCTCCGGGTAAAACACGCACACCGGTCTTCGTATTCTCCGGCTGTTGATTTTGTTTTTCCACCGCGTCTTCGTTGGCTTCGGGCGCCGATTATCGTCCGATTGAAACGATACGTGCTGCCTCCTCACATATGGCGCCGCCGTGGCAGTCTTTGGCCTTCACTTGCACACAAGCGCGGACACGATTTGTCGCGATTATGATTATCGATTGTAATAAACACTGTAAACATGAGTAAACGTGATTATTATTTCGCTCGTACGAACGTTTTACGGGACGCGAGGTAGAAACTGCACAGGCAACGGCACACGCACGTTCCGGTTTGCCTGTACAGACACGTCTGTTCGGTCCGCGAGAACTGCGCAAACTCATCACGCACACGCTCCGGAAAAACTGTGCGGGCAGGCTAACCGAAATGTGTATGATCATCCGTATATTACGGGCGACTCTCGGACGGGATTTCGCGGGTGTTGTGCACGGCAAACGACGATCAACTACGACTAACCGGAAAACTCGTCGAAACACGTTCTTTGGGCCACCTTTCATACACCGAACAGCAGTGCTCGTGCAGTCACCGATGTGTTAGTTCCCGTCGTAGTCGGATGAATAAAAATCCAAAAAAAAAAATCGCTCTAACGTATTTAGTACAGAGCTCGTTTCCGCACGTCCATAAGGTCATTCGTCTAAACGCACACGTGCTCGAACGACACGTTCACGAATTGTCGACCGTCGGAACCGCGTGGACACGCACGGGACACGTAGTCGTGTGAAAACGGCTTTTTGGGTTTCTGTTCTTCGAACGGACTCTCGCGCCGGTTACTTTTGGTCCGTGTTTTGTAGACGGCGACCGATCGTTTTCGATTCTCGTAGAACGGCGTTTTGCCACGTCGACGGCAGTAACGATCGAATCGGAAAAATCACCGAGAACGCCGGAAGTCCAACACCGTTCGGGTGTCCCAGCTATCGGTTATCCGATATATTTTTCGGTAGTATTTTTGTACGTGCGATCGAAACCGCGCGCGCGCGTTGTAAAAACACGTCTTTCAATAACAATTCGCGTGTGCTTCTGACGTTCTTTACATTTGTATTTTTTATTAAAATATTGATCGTTTTGTCCGGAACCCTCCTCCCCCGGCAAGAATATTGTACGTGTGTGTGGTGTTCGTCAGAGCGGAATCGGACGACGTAATGCGCTACGTTTCCCCATACTTCGGGTGCGAGATACGTCATAATAAATAGTTACGTTCGGCGCACGAGTTACACCACGATGCGCACGTACATAATGAATAATAAAAAAAATAATTTGGTCGTACTGGCCCGGCGCGTTTCGAAAACGTCAAGTCTGAACTTAACACACAATACCGCTACGGCACGTTATTGTTGCCGGCTAATAAACGTTACGAACACACGTGAAGCCCGACGGACCGCGTGCGTTGTGCTTGGTAATCAATTAAATGTATATGTATATACATTAAACGATGATAATAACGACGTTGAAATCGGATTTTCAGCATAAATATCCCGTTTTGGGTTTATCGCGGAAATTATTCGCATTTTTTTTGTTTTTTGATTTTCGACCTATACGCGTACAAGTTTCAAGTACAAACCGTAATTTTATTCAAAGATCAGTTGTAATATGATTTCTGGGAACATAAATGTTTTCAGTTTATTCATATGTATTTTTAAACGCCATAAACGTCACTATATTGTTTGGACGTTGAAAACGGTCGTGTTCTCTCTGTTTTTCAGTTGGACGGCGGAATGTTGGCGGGCCAGATGAGACGGGTGAGCGGCGGCGTCGGCAGAAACGTGGCTGACGCGCTGGCCCGACTCGGACACGACGTCCGTCTGTTGTCCGCGGTCGGCGACGACGCTAACGGCGACCTGATACTCGATTCGCTCCGGCACGTGGTAAACGATTTCGCAACGACGTTCGCGCGAACGCTCGCGATTACGGGGGACACCCGGTGGCCGTTTAACGGGGTCAAGGAGCCATGCCCCCCACCCCCAAAAAACTCCTAAAAAAAAAATTTAGTATATTTTTAGTTTTATTCTTTAGTTTCCAAGTGATGAAAAGGATATTTTACCTACGCCCAACAGTTGTTGACCTTAATTATGTTTAGAAAATTAGCAGAAAAAAAAAGGTCATCGACTTGTTTTTGTTGGCCCCCTTCCCCTCCCCAAATTAAATGCAAGAGCCGCCACCGGGGAGACCTAGTGTGCTCGAATCGTGAGAGGACGCGGAGCTTCTATACTACGTTTAAAATAAAATTAGCATCCCTACACTACGATTTTCAAAGGAACCTACCTGAGGACCGTAGACAAAAAATCACGAACAAATTGTGTATTCGATGTTGTTTTTGATATTTTTATTGTTATTATTAATACGTTATTGCTACATCGAGTATCTACTCTGACAATAGGCGATTTATTATCTTGTATATCAGTTATCACAGAATATCACAGTTTTTACGGAGCGAATATTGCACTGCTTTTGTATGCTATATTGGACGTTGGGACTTTGGATTTCGGGCAACGACGACATCATATTAGATATGATACCGTTAGTTTTAGATAGGTACACGTGTTCCGTGTGCTTTCCCAAATACAATTCTATTTATTCATGAATTTGTTCAATCGATTAGAACGTAATACGGTCAGAAATCAGGTTATATATTGGCGGTGAAATGGGACACGCACGGTTTCGTGACGTATGGACATTTCGTTTGGTACGGTATTTTCAAATTTCCAGTTGAGCTCCGGTACTTTATATTTTCCGATTCGAGCACTGGGTAGACGGATACTAGATAAAAAGAATTACGGCCGACGGCTGGGAACGATTTACGGCGTGGACATAAATCGCGAGGGTTTGGTTTCTCGTCTTGTCGATTCGCCGCGAGGAGCCGATAGATAATGTAATACGGTCGAATGCAAATCGGCACGAACACGTATCCGTTCGCGAATTTGTCTTGTTCGGATCTGTTGTTCGTTTTCTTCTTATTTCTTCTCTCGCCTCCCGATGAAATTTTCGGTACTTTCGCACCGAGACGGTCGGAACGTCGGGCGTGTAAACAATACATTTGATATCATCGACAGCGTACAACGGTCGCAACAGAAGACGTCGGGGCGGCGGGCATAACCTTCATCACGAGGCGTGTTCAACACGTATCGCGGACCGTACGTTTTGATAATCACGACGGCGTGTAACGACGTTTGCGCGTATCGAAACGAGTCGGAGCTGATGACAACTGGTACGCTCGTCCACGTCGCGTTTTCATGTTTTCGCCACGACGAAACGCGTCGAGCGGCTTACAGCATCGGATTTCGCGCAGCGCTTGAACATCCTCAAGCCGAAACCATTCCGCCGATTCGCATTCAAAGACAATCGTACCGCGCGTCGCTCTTATCTGTTCGTTGTGGACCGTTGGACAGTTCCGGCTTGACAGTCTTCGGGCGTTACGCAAAATCTGACGCAGCGCCGCTGTTCGAATACGTCCCGTCACGGCGAAATCACGAACATGCGACGTTGACGATGTTGAACACGTTCCGTCTATTGTTCAACGCGAATCAAGCATTTTTCTTGTTTTTTAAATCCACTAAAATCGTTGCGCGCCGTCGAGTCTCATCCGAGTAAAATCTGGGAAATATGTTCGGGTTCGAGAATGTGGTGAATGGAAACGAAAAATCGGACCGTTCGCGACGACTTTGATACGACGGCTAGTAATAGTCGCTTGTGCGGTTGTGATCACGACGCCCGGGACGAGCGTAACACTGCGGTGTAAAAAGAGACGTTAAAACAGCGGAACCCACGAAGCGGATAAGGACAGGGAAAGGTGGTGTATGAAAAAAAAAAAATTATTTACAGTCCTCGAATTGGTGGTGGGGGGTGGGGAGTGGTAGAGGGAACGCGACGGGGAGACGGAGCTCCTCTACTAGATTAAAAAACAAAAAATTAGCGTTCTTTTACTACAGTTTTCAAAGGAACGTGGGGGAGCGCTTATAAGCGGTATAACCTGGAGACAATAGATAAAAAATCATGAAAAAATTGTCTGTTTGATGTTATTATTTTTAATATTTGTATTATTATCAATACGTACTTGACAACGGCATTTTATTATCTTGTATATTAATTATTTTTAGATTTACCCACAGATATACAATAAAACCGTGTATCTGTGGCAGCACAAAACGTCGCTAATTGGCGAACCGTTTTGAAAATTCTATTTTATTAGTGATCATCATGTGTCGATACATTATAATTTTTATATTTATAAGTTGTGATAGTATATTTTGACGTAATCGATTTTTACACGTCGTTACTTAAATTTAAATCGGTTTATTGGTTGTTTGTTCACATTAAATGTCGTAGAATAATATTTTATTAAAAACCGTATAGAGACATTTTTTTTAATTGAAAAAAAAAAATTAATACCGTTAGAAATCACGTTATATATTAGTAGTGAACTGGATGGTGTGGGGTACCCGTTCTTACGCGCGCGTATAAGCCAACGGTTTGTACGTTTCAACGGATAATAACATCAATAATAACTCTGATTAATTAAGTTGGTATGAACGGGCGTGGAAAAAAAAAAAAAAGGCTCCCGACGACCCGCAGTCATTGAATCCGGCCATGCCCGCGATATTGTCGTAGAGCAAGCATGTCAAACACGCGGCCCACGGCCAATTTTTTTGCGGCCCGTGGCTACCAATAGTAATGGACAAAATAAAAAAAAATTTAATTAATTTGTAATTTTGTAAAGAATAAAATTGAAAAATTTGTATAAAATATATTTTTTCCCGTTAAATGTTTGTGAGCGGCCCGCGTAGTAAGCTATTCAATATATTTGGCCCACTTGATACTTTGAGTTTGACATGCCTGTCGTAGAGAATATTTCGTCTGGGACGCAATTTTTATACGTCCCGACTGAAGCCACGTTGCATTGTTATGTTTTCCTATGCGAACCGTTTGCGTTTTGCACAGAACGCGCAGAAGATCGCCGTGGTCGGCGGCGAGTCGACGTCCTGGTGCGTCGTGCTCCAGAACCGGACGGGCGACTGTATGGCGTGCATCGGCAACATGGACTGTCACCGACGAATATCCGTCGAGATGGTAACGTTTTTTTCGTTTTGCCGTCCCCCCCGAACCGTATCAAGCGTCCCGCGACCGATTATTACCGACTGGGGCGATCCGTTCGCTTTACCCGGACTCGAACGCAAACCGTATTTGATCACGGTTCATTTAAACCGCGCGCAAATCGGGAACGCGGGAAACGCGCACCGTCGAATTTCACTGCAGAATAAAAATCACCGAAAAAATTTGATATATTTTTTTGCTTGTTTTTACGTGTTCGCGGTAACGATATTTACGGACTCGTCGAACAACGCGACGGCCGACAGATCAAAACTTTAAGCCCCCCCCGGTAAATTCGCGGCTTTCGGTCGTCAGACCCCCGAACACGTAACAAATTACGTTTTTTACCGCGATTCTGCCATCTCACGCCGTGTGTTCGCCGGTACTAACGCGTTCGCCGTGCGCAGATAAAGGAAAACGTGGACGCGCTGTGCCGGAGCCCGCTGGTGGTCGTCGACGGCAACCTTCCCGCGGAGACGATGGAATTCGTGATCGGGCTGTGCAACGAGCAACAGATACCGGGTAATCGTTCGTTGTTGTTATCGTTTTGTTTTATTGTCGTTTTCGTTTGTTTTCGTTTTTGTGAACGCGTGTCGCAGTGTACTTCGAAACCACCGACGTCGCCGTGGCCGCGAAACCGTTCGCGTCGGACGCGTGGAAAGGACTGTCGTTCGTGTCGCCGAATCTCAACGAGCTGCGTGTGATTTCGAACGCGCTACGCGGTGAGTGCGATCATTTTCGTTTTGTTTTGTTTTTTTATAAAAGAAAAAAGGCGTCCGCGGCACAAACACGGATATTGGCCTTCGTTTTTTCACACTAAATTCGTTACGTTTCAAATTCGAATGACAAACACACCGCGCGAGCGCATGACTGAACGACTCAATTCGTTTCCCAAACGTTTAGAAACACTGATCTACTGAGACGATGCGATTCGTCTGACGGTTGTCGTCGACTCGGTTTTCAATGCCGTCGGTAAAGAAAAAAAAAGAAACTATCCGTCCTGGATAAGGTGTTTGAAAGAAAAAAAAGTAATTTTTAGTGAAATAAAACGTGTTCGTACGGTTTGGTTTCCGGGACGTGCTATAAGACGGTCTGAAAACCGACAACAACGACTCGTGACGGTAGGTTAGTGGCGACCACAAGCGAAACTAGGATTTTTGACGCCCGGGGCAAAACGTTAAAATTACGTAAATATAATATTTTTACGTTATAAACATTATAATTGGGGCGTCCGAAAATTGTACGCCATCAAATTAACACCAAATCGTGTTTTTCGACTCTCGCGAGAACCCCATCGGCCTGTTAAACCGTGGTCGTTGTCGTTTCCATACGGTTGAAACCGGATCGTGCGAATCATCTCGCGTCGGGACGATTTATTTTATATGTTTTCGCGTTGGTTTTTTTGTCGTGTGAGTACCGACGAGTTGTTCTACCCGGTTGAAAACGGTAGTAGTTTGTTGACTAAAGTGATTGATTTTTCGGTATCCTCGATTCGAATCGCACCATTGTCCACGATTTCGTTTACTTTCAAGTATTTCATTGTTAACAAAACTCATGATTGAAAAACTTCATTCCTATCGAACCGCGACCAAACCGAGTTCAACGTGACGGCGCCGATTACGTTGTGAAGGTCTCGGGAAAGTTGGTGCATGGTCGGTTCCAGTGTGAGGCCTGACACGTGTAGCCTGCGGACTCGGGACCGCCGTCAACTTATCCGAACGAAAAAAACCGCGTCTCGTTCTCGACGTTTTCTCTCCCTCCCCCCCCCCCCGACGACGATGTTTAAAACGAATTTAATAACAGTAGCGCGACGAGCTCTCTCACTCTCTCTCTCTCTCTCTCTCTCTCTCTGTCTTTATCTCTCCGCCGTTTTCGTCGTCGTATCGTTCGGACGGGCCAAGGGTACGCACATAACGTTACGATGATATATTACAGTCGATTTCGAATGATCAATGACTCGGACGGACGCGACATGAAAATTCATCGTTCTACATTCGCGTATATACGTATATATACATTTCATATTATTTATATATTATTTTCGTCTCGATAATACGCGCTACGGCCCGGACGGAGAGCTCGTAATTTAACGATATAGGTTTTCCACCCGCGGCCGTTCGGCGTCGCCGCCAAAGCTCTGGACGTCCGATAAATAACGATAGTATTATTATTATTACGAAACGTCGATTCGGAAAAGGTATCCGACGGCCCATTAAAAAGCACTTAGTCCGACCGAGTGACGTGAAAAAAAAATCTCGCTTCCCCCCCGCCGTTTCATTGACTTTTCGCATAATCCACTTACCGCGTTGTCGTCTTGCGTTTGCAAATCGTTTCCGTCGCGTGCCGTGCCGCGCGGTCGAATTCGTTTCCGACAAACGGCGTTGGGGCCACGTAAACAACGAGACTCTGAAACCAGCGACAAGACGGACGGGCACGGACAACGCCGCTGAAGTCGGTACGTTTTTCATGAGGCCTATGAACGCCGTGGCGCCGCACAAGAACGTTGTCGACAGGTGTGTGTGTCACGCGACCACGTGTTTTCGAGTGACACAAACGATTTCGCGAGGGCCGTGAAGCATAGAGAAGAATGACCGCGTCGCTCGTATTTGTCGGTGTTCGAAACGCCTTGTGTGTTGAGCGCGGTTTCTGGCCGAAAACCCGCTACGTCTCGACAAAATCGAGGACCGCACGAATGGGAACGCGGTCGAAGCTGTGAAAACGACGTTGTATCGACCGGCGGACAACGCGGACGGAGCGACGACCCTAAAACGCCAAGGGGAGTCTGTGTGAGAAAAACGCGGAATCATCGCGAATCGTTTCACGAAAAGCGTTCAGAACGAAAGGTCCCGTCGTTTGACAGACACGCCTCGTATTCGAACGCCGCGCGGGATTCGACATTCGGACCCGGGGTTTTCGATTTCCGGACGTGCGGCCAAACGACCTCGCCGTCCGACCAGAGCCGGCCGAATAAAAACCCAACAACAAGACAAAAAACCCCAAAAACAAAACGCACCACCGTCGTTTTCATTGTACCGTACGTCGTATCGCAGCCGTTGCCGCCGGCCGAACAAAACGTTTCTGTCCCGACTGCGTCGTTATTATTATCGTTGTCTCGTTTCGCATTCTTCTGTCCGTTGCCGAGACCGCGCCGCATGAGATAATGCCGCTGTACACGAAATTCGTCCACCGCGCACGCCGTCAATGATCAATGTACCTAACCTAACCGCCTCGGTTTTTGTTGTTTTTTCGTGAACGAATCGTCGTTATCGAAGTGTCCGCGCGACCGGCCGGGTGCTCGCATTATTCGTTTATACGTTACTCTCACTCATCGAATCATTCGGGCCCAATCGATTCCGTTCGGTCTGAACGCCGAGAATCGAACTGCTTCCCCGTTCGTCTCCAATCTGAAGTCGGAAAACTCGAATGTGGACGGGGTCACGTGTAAATTTACTCGCGGCTGGACTACGAAATCGCGACGAAGAGGTTACTCGGACGCGACGGTAGGTCCATCGCTGTATATAAGCACGGAAACGTAGCAAAAGTCGAATATGATAAATGAATAAAACCGTCTTTGAACTAGAGACAATACGTTGCATATAAATCGACTCTATTTCATAGACCAAACGCACACAACATAGTTTTCCACGCGGCAAAACGGTAGGTCGTCGTTTTCCTCCAGATGCCCAGCCCGGACTGTACGACGTGCATCTATAAAAAGCGAGAAACGAACGACGTTTCGAAACAATGCGAAAAGCACTCGACCTATCGTTTCCGATACACTCTAGTCCGCCGGAACGCCTCTCAAAACGCGCCCAAACCAACGTGTCGTCTTTTTTGTTGAAATTGGCGCGCGGACGCAAAACTTACCCGTCGTGCTACGCACAATATCTGATCTCGAAACGGCCACTGTCGTTATTCTTCGTCTCGATTCCATTACGGTATTCGTTTAGATTTACATTCCCGCACGGGACGTTCCGCGCGTTTTCTAATTTTCGGTTTATTGCCCGGGACGGAAACAGTCATAACGGCGGGAAACCGTTCACGTTTTTAAATCGGAAACGTTAATAGTCTCGCGTGAAAAACGTCCGTACGCGGAAACATTGTGTGTCGCAAGCGTTCGTTCGCCATGCCGGTCGCCAACAGCGTAATGTACCACGTAAACGCGAAATGACGAGTCCGGGAGAGTGGGTTCAGTATTGATTTATTTTCGTTTTCTCAGCTCGCGGCCTCAAATTCGTCCGGGCCGTTTCAGAAAAGACGCGAAAACGGCTTTACGCCTATAACAGTAACAATGATAATTGACGATGAACACGAAAACAGTTCGGTTCGAAGACATCGGCCCGAGGAAAAAGGGAATTCGCATCCGATTTTCTGTTGTTGTTTACAACTCGGAAAAATTCGATTCAAAACACTATATCATTAAGGCACGCGTTCGTGTCTAAATTTCGCAGCGGGTTAGGTACGACGAGTACACAACCACCGCGCCCGGTCAGTAAGAACGGTTGAATCGCCGTGGAGGAGGGACAAAGGAAATAGTGTCGAGAAGGGTTCAAGGAGAGGACACGGCGTACGATGGTCGTTAAAAGTTGACGGGACGGCGGGGGAAAGGTCTCACGGACACGGCAATGGAAAGTGATCGAGAGCCGAAGTGGACTCCTAAGAGTTTTGGCGTTCGACGGATCGAAAACCAGAAGAAGTAGAATGGATTTGACATAACAATAACACGGGGAAACGAGGTTTGTTTGAAATCTTGACGGACAATCGCCGGCCGACGACGACGAAAAAAAAAAAAAAATAATCCCGTACACTTTTTGTTATTATTTCCGTGGGACAGACCGAGCGCCGTACGTGTGCAAAACCTTTTCCGACCGTATTTTTCTTCTTTCTCGTTCGTTCGGAATAATATATTCGATCGATTTGTCGCAAATCAACTCGGAATCTCGCGGCTATTGCCGTACACGGGCGGACGGGGACGCGGTATCAAAGGGGGACGTTTGAAAATTGCTTTTTCGATTGTACCCACGCGCGTATTATTATTGTAAAGACGCTCGCGAAATGTCAATCTCAAAAAGCAATCGTTCGTACGTGCTCGCAGTTTTTTTTTTGTCGACGAACACGATATAATAATAATAATAATAATAATACTGCTCGTAATAATAATAACGACGACGCGAAGGTTGTAATCCCCCGACGGCTGGAGCAATGCCGACATTTCTACACGAAAGTATTGAACTATCCGACACCGATTACCGTTTGTTTTTTTTTTTTGGTTATTTTGACGCCGTCGTCGTCGTCGTCGGCAAATTCGTAAATCGATAGACGCGGCGCGACGTCGGGTCCAAGGTGGTCACGTTTCTCTTCCGAACCGAGATACCAGTGACCAGGCCCGGTCCCCGAACGTTTAAACGCACCGACGGGCGAATGTTTACAAACGCGATCACAGGCGCGGTCGAAAATCATAATTCGCAGCGAAATAAGTTTTTGGATTCGCACGTAACGGTTTTGCGTGGAAAGTCCTGATACGCCGGTCCGTTGGGCGCGTGTCCGACAGCAGCCGACAACAGTGACGCGACGGAACCTAACCGAACGGTTTTGTGGTTCGGGGCGACGGCCTCATGATAAATCGATGGTGGTGGCCGAACGAAACGGATCGATATGAACGTCGTCGTTAGTTTCTCGGGTCCCGCCGCGCGACGTTTAAGTCTAAAAACGGCGACGCGCGGATTTGCGCGTCGGCAGTCGGTGTTTTGTGTCCCATGATTTTCGAAGCGCATTCCGCCGTCGGCCCAACGCCGTCTCTGCGGTGCATAACTCGACGTCTAACCTAACCTAACCTAACGTTCGGTCGGGTGATTTGTACGAAAACCGCGACGTTCGAATCTCAAAACGGGTTGTGCGTGTTTTCCTTGGCGAACGTTTCGGGCTCTCGTCGGTTAGAAACAGAGTCCGCCGGGGGGTGGGGGGGACTTCGCGTTAAACGATCGTGTTTTATATCCATGATTTTCGACGCGCGTCCCGACCGTCAACGCCATTGTTCGGGGACGTTTCCCGGCGCATTACGGGACGTTACCGGTCCCGGCAAAGTGTACGGGCCACACTGTTGATCCGGGCCCGTCGCGTTTGGTTTCCGTACCGTTGCAGCCGAAGGGTGTGCGAGGAGCTACGACGTCCGGGTTTCCGTGGGCGCGGACGACGACGACTTACGGAGCCGCATAGTGGACGGTTCGATGGACGCGATCCGGAAGCTGATCTGTCACGTTCCCGTCGTCGCGGTGACGCTGGGCGACCGAGGACTGCTGGTGCGTGCGATCGCTCGTCCCGGGCGAAACGGTAAACAGCGTAACCGTATTTTTTTTTTTTGCGTCTTTTGTTTACGCGGCAGTTGGCCTCCAGACGGTCCGACGACGACGACGACGCGGTCTCGCTGGTACACTATCCGTCCGTGGGAACGCGGACCCGGTCAGCGCTTCCGGAGCCGGCGACTGGTACGTACGGTTGCAATAAGTGTAGTCGCAAATGCCAGAGTCCCATGGCGACAGTAACTCAATGTCGTCGAACGGCCATATAAGTTTTGAAATTTTAAACGATCGAGATCGACAAGATCGGCCGTCTTAACGTTTGAATACGTATAGTCCATGACTGAATATCCACACGATTATATTGTGGTAAACGTAATATATATAATCAATAATAAATACGCGTCGAGCAAAACAATTAAAAAGCTTCTCGGGGGGGCAAATAAATTTCGGATCATGAAAACGTCTTAATGGCCGTATCCCGTTCGGTCCGAAATTATTTTCGTTCCGTAACGTTTCTAAAGTGTATATGATATATATATGTATTAAAGTTATCTCGTGTGTATTTTTGATGGCGAATGTCGACATGATATATTTCGATTTGATCTAGCGGTGGTGATAATAATGCGTGTGTTCACGCGGGCGCGGCGACCCGGTGGGCATCGGCAATGTGTGTTGCAAACGAAAAGAACGGCACCGCGAATTGCCGACGTTATCGTTAACATGTCGGTGTTTTTTTTAGTTTTTGATACACCGTTGCAATCGGAACGGCTCACGTTGAGTGTCGGCTCCGACGAAATCGCATTGCGAACCGCCGACGACGACCACGAGGTCTTAACATCAGCTACGCGCGTTCACGTACGTCTGCTAAACGCGAAACGTCGAATTACGTATTGTTCTCAGACCCGAACGCGGAACGGGTGTTATTTCGATTTTACGCGGCGCGCGCGGTTTTTAACGCACGTGGCATTTCGACGCGAACGTGGTACGCGCGAAGTCGAAATCAGACCTAAAAACATTTCGTGAACGAACGAGTGGACTTCGACGTTTGTTGGATGTCTTTTTAACGCCCGGTCTAGCACGCGGTATGCGCTGTTGTTCTCTATGATCCGTTATGATTTCACGCGATTTTCCACCGACTTGGAAAACGCATTTCGAACGCGGTGTATCCGTTACGGCTCCGATACATTCTTTTGGTCGTCGCTACGGCCACTGGTTCAAACGGTATTATTCGCTAACATCGCGTATCACGACGGTCATTTGTGGTTTGCCAATAACGTGAAACACTACAAGAGTTTCGAAGAAAAATTGAAAAAAAACGGATGTTTCGATATGAGACGGCGTGACAGACGGTAGATAATGTATTGCCGAAACGAGGAAGAACTTTAATTTCGTCGAGGTTTTCTTTTTATTTCAAATCATTTCTTTTTTTTCGGCCAACAGACCGAAGAATCGTATCCAATACATCAAAGACGTATATACGGTCAAACAGTTTTCACGATCACTCCGGACATCTCTTTGATGTCGGTGATTCATCTTCGGTCGACAGAGATGAAATTGAAAACGGTGAAACCGTGGACGTGAGATCGCCTAATGAATTGATGTCAGAAATAGTAGACGATGGGACTTTACCGCTGCGGGTCTCATAATAACATTTTTCGTAATCAACGTGTTGCTGGCGCAGGGTTGTGCTCGCGTTGAAATTGATCGCAAATTATCCACAAACTATTTTTAACCGAGAAACCGACTTTGCAAAAATCGAACTTCACGAAGTCGACACAACATTTGCAGAAAGTACAATTCGTTTTCAAGATAATTGTTGGTTATTTTTTTAAGTTACTATTAACCGCGTAGACTGCGTGTATGTATTTTCACAAAACTAACAGCGATAAAATCGTGGAAAAAACCGTGTCGAACGGCGGCAGAAGTCTCATGTTTCAATGTTCGATGTACCCGATCTAACCTCGGGGAAAGTGTTATGCGCCTCGCGGACCATAGCGACGGCCCTGACGATAACATCAAGTTCAGGGGCAAACGCAGGGAGGGGTTTTGGGGTTAATCTCCTTCCCGCTCCCCCACCGAAATTTTGAACGGTATATAAAATGTGTACGAAATTTCGAATTACTTGACATGAAAGTAATACGACCAATGGCCATTTATTATTATTTACGTATTAACTGTTAACGTTGGAAATATTTGTTATCTGTTTTATTGAATATTGTTCACTTTATGTCCGTTTATTTCCTTGCGGATATCTTATTTGATCGCTGTTTGATCATTGCGATCTACGACATAATATACATGTGAATTGTTGAACTGTGTATTATTCAATCATTCAACTATTGTGGATTAAACACGTTTGGACAGTTTCGTTAAAAATGAGTTCTGGTTCGATTTCAATGTTCTTTAAACCGTAAAAATATACATTCGCCGTTCTACAAACGATTTCAAATTCTTTATTATCAAACTTGTATAGAGACGTTGAGGTCACACGCGAAAAGTCATTGATACGATAGCTAAATCACATCGAAGAATGGATATTTTAATAAAACATTCGAATTCGCATGAATATTATATACTCGTATCGATATTGTTTTCAAAATTGTTTTCTGTGTTCGCCCCTGGTCGAGTCTACGGTATGTCGGTACGTTTGGAATCCGCAAAAAAATACAAAGTGTACAAAAATATAACGAATATAACGGCGTGTCTAAACGTGTGAATCGCTAAAAAAACATTGATAATGAGATTCGTTTCTCGAGTTCGTTTCGCCGTACGCGTTATGTATTCGAGCGGACGATATTAAAAAATAAATAAAAAATAAAAAAAATAATAGTTTGATCGATAAAGAAAGAAAAAAATCCGCGCGTACCTACAACGAACGCGTTGAATTATTGAACGTCCGAGCGTTATATATTTTTCGAAAATAAAAATAAAAAGGCGATGGCTCCTATATATATATATATATATATATACATTTTTTGTTTTTCGTTCAAATAAATATGAATATAATTGTTGCGGCGGGCGACCGGAGGGATACGCTCGTATTTTAAAACAATAATTAAACACTAATTTTACTCTACAAAGTGTACCGGAGTCTGTTTAATTAAAACGCAAATGCACTAGAAACTTCGTCGAATACCGAAAAACAAAACTAAAAAAAAAAAAAAACATTTAATTAGTTTTGCGCGCCGAGTAATAAAAAATTTAAATAATCGCGTTTCGAGTATTAGCCCGCGCTCGCCGTTTTATTATCGTCGTCAGCAGTGACGTATTTACGGGGGGGGGGGAGGGGGATATGGGCGATAGATCCCCCCCTTGATTTTTTTTAGTTTTTAGTTTTTGATATTCTCATTTGCAACAGCCAACAGGTATGATTTCACGCAGCGCTCTTTAGGTCAATAGAATATTTTTTAATATACATCCCGCCCTCCTAGACGAAATCCTAAACACGCCATTTGATCGTCAGTTCTCGCCGACATTCGTTTCCGATACGTCAGTCGTTTTCTAAACGTCGTGCATTCGAATCGCGAAACACGACGACGGGGATCCGCGTGATCGTCGCGCGCGCACCGTTCGAACGGAACGATTCGTCGACTCGCTTCTTGAAAACGTCCCGGGAAAATCCTGATGAAAAATCGTCGTCATTACGTGGCGCGCGCGATAAATGCTTTTTTTTCTCTCCGGAATCCACACGTCGCTTTCGTCACGCTGTCGAATCTCGAGTCGGATACGTTCTTTTTGTCTGCCGGCAAACATCCAAAACTGTTCTTATCCGTTTTTGTAAAACGCATTCGCCGTGGCCCGGGCTTAAAGTAGTTTCACGTCCATCACGCACGTCCGAGATCGCACTGTTACCCTCTTCCGACACTTCGACTAAACGAACTCTTCACGGCCGGTAAACGCGTCGCGGTCTCTTTGGACGCGTTCGTGACGGACACCGTCTGCTCGAAACAGTCCACGGCAACGTCAGCGTCGACAAAGCGACGGGGTCCGTCGAACTCCGAACCCGGTTATGGTCGAACGCGACGTCCGAAGTCGTAATAGTCGTGGGTCGTCCACGAAGGCCCGTTGTTATGTGTCCGTTTAGATTCGGATCGCGTTCGCGGACAGTTCGTCGGATGTCACGGACAGACGTGCGCGCACCACGGCACCTGACCCAACCCAACCGTCACGACGAGTCCGCCGCGACCGGATTTACGTTATGTCCGCGTGTGGGCACGACGAAATGCCGGTCGTTGTTGGACAATTGCACGCGCTCGGTTCTCGATTGTAACGAGTATGATGTCACGTGAGATCATATCTTACGCCGGATTAAATTCACCGAACCACCACAGACATTGATTCGTGATATTTATTTATAAAACGAGTATGGCATATACTTACGTAACGCGACGAGGTACATTGAAAACGCGTTCAATTAAATATCAATCGCTTTATCAATATCGATTACTTGAAGTCGGAGACAGTTTAACTTGATAAAACATTTTACAACTCGTATAATAATCTCGTGTGCGGACCATCAAAATTCATAGATTTATGACAACCGACCTGTTGGCCATCTCTTGTTATGCCTACCCTACGTACTCGTAGCACGTAATAACCGTCAAGCCGTCTGTGTCGATTGCCTGCCAACCAAAAACGATATCGCCTGAAGTGTGAAACAGGGTGGGCGGCTGTGCGTATTCGAGCATGGGTCCGGCGTCCAGAGACGACGGTCGGACGAGTGACTAGGGGCGAAATAAGAAACGCGTGTATAAGAAGAGGCGGCGGCTCCGACGGCAGACGAACGGATCGACACGGTTTTGACGGGGCAACAGACGCCGGTTGGGTTAGGTTAGGTTAGAGGGAAAGACAGGCGGTTGGACGTGTGGACGCGAAGACGTCTGGCGCACAAACGAGTGCCGAGATAAGCGGGCCGACGTACCCGAGTAGTCGGGAGAGAAGACGGAGAAGGAAAAAAAAAAGAAATGAAAAAGGTCGTCGCGATTTGAACACGAAAGCCACGTATGCCGACAAAGCGATTCGGACGAGGATTTCCGCGACGTGAATCGGGATTTTTTGTATCTCATTTCTCTTCCGGGTCGTTTCGCGGACAAATCGCGTCGTGTCACGGCGAGATTTCGAAAGACGCGCATGATTTTTTTACTCGCGGCGTCTTTCGTCGCCCGTCACCGTGACGACGCGTACGCACGCAGACAGGGACGAGTGAAAACGAGAAACGAACGAACGGCTCGGGACGCGAGAGAACCGAGACTCCGAGACGGTGGCGCGTTTCGACGGGACAAGTGACCCGTCCGGCGTGAACGAATCGCGCTTTTTTTTTTTTAAATTATCATTATTTCTTCGTATTATACGAGCCGTCTCCCGACGCGGAACAGGGTCGTGGCGATTCGAAAGTAAACCGCCCCGCGTGCCGTTAACGAAAACTCGACGGCGCGGCAAATCGGGACGGGGTTTTTTCCTGTCGCGCGTCGGCCGAGCGAAGGCGACCCCGGGAAGCGAAATCGAATTTACCGTCCGCGACAGGGAAAACAGATTATGACGACGTCGGACGCCCCTGACGAACGAGCTGCGAACGACACACGCAGAGCTCCGGGAAAGAGAAAAGTCGATCGGGGCGGAGAGAGTGTGTGCGTGCGCGAAAACTCCGGTCCGCCCGCTCCGGCGGAAATAAATCGTAACACGCGTCGTCGGACGTTTTTCTAATTTTTATTTTTATTTTTAATCCCGTCTCGGATCGTATCGATCTCGGCCGCGTTCGCGATTCGTACGCTCCGACGCGTTACTGTCCGTGCCCACCGTCATTTTACATTCGGGTGAGAAATTCTCGTCCGTCGTGGTCGCATTTTTATTTCCGGAGAAACGACAACGACATCGTCTCTGGCGGAGCCGGGGGGGGGGGGGGGTGTTACGAAATATTACGTGAAAGCATACCACGGTCCCGACTGGTTATTCACCCGACGTTCTCAAAAACACCATGTTTAGATCGGCATGATTAATTTTTTTTTTTTCGCCGCGTTCAGATCACAAATCCGAGCGTCCCGGAGGTTTATGTCTTTCAAGAGGGTGTCCGTAAAACACGTTTTGAGACGCGAGACTTATGCGGCACGTTTCGGGGTTTCGACCCGTTCGCGTCCGGTTGGCTTCGGACTCTCGACTACGAAAAACGGTTATCGTTTTGATCGGTCCGACTCGGACTCGACCGGGTTTTCGGCGCGACGGACCCGTAAACATTGTCATTGTTGTCCGTACGGTTTAAGTGGCCGGCACGCCAAAAGTAACACGTACTCGACGTTGCCGATTTTGTGAAAACGCACGTACGCACTTCCGATTTCAGCATGCCTCTTGGAACGGTCTCGGCGTGAAACACTGCGCGGCACGAAAACACGTTGCCGCGCGAGAATAAACCGAAAAATAAAAACCTAAACGACCAACAGTCCGATTTTTCGAATCGACATTCCAAGCTGTTCGTCCGGCAGGTGCAAACGAGTCCCATTTGTTATGTCTCTCGAACATTGTAATCGTACGCAAAATCCAACGCCTTCGAAACACGGAAGTGCGCGGAACGTCTGAAGACGTTCGAACCTTAACGAGTCGTGGGTCACGTTTCGTGTTACAGTACGCGCGTCTGTCTTCCGAGCGATCGTTTCGTCGAAAATCCCGCCGGACAAACGAGCTTCGGTCGTTGACGGGACGAGGACGGATTTCGATGGCCTAGCGCGCGCGTACGTCGTCCGTCTACAGTGCGTGCGCGTTAAGCGTTTTCCGGCGTGCCACCCGGTCGTAAGTCGTGGCGGGACGCGCGCTCAGCAGGTGTTTCGACGACGAGAAATCGAATTTTCGATTCCGACAGTTTTCAAGTCTGCCGTTTCGTTTTAGAAAACACGATGACGATGGTCATCAATGGTTTTTTTTTCAATCAATCTTGGTTTACCGATCGCAGCCGCCTACCGAAATGACCAACAACAAAAACGAAATCAGAAAAAACCACCACGACGACGACGACGCAGAAAATCACGTCGTGAAAACTGTCCGTGTTTAAACCGAGTACGAGATCGCATTGCTCAATGATACGTTTGCCTCGATTTGCGTATTTCTAACGTAATTGGACTGTGACTTCATAACAATTCACATTCCGACGGACAATCAACTAACTATTGTTTCAAGACGGAATTATACAGTTATCGGAACGATAAGGCGCGTTGTTGCCGACCGGTTGTCGCGAAATTGCCCGTGAACGCAAAACGTGTTTGAAACCGCAAAAAAAAAAATGTATATACACACGTCGACGGATTGGCGAACGGACGCAGCCGGAGATGAACGGCAGTGCTGTTTTGAATGTCCGCAGGGAAATTGATACCACGGCCGGAGGAAAATAATCGAAAAATTTGCTGGCTACCAGTGGACAATGTTATTTACGTTCCGCGAACGATTTCGTCGTGAATAAATCGGATTTCGCCTTTCGTCGAGCCCTCTCCACGTCTCAACACGAAATGATCAGAATTTTCGAAAATAATCCGATCGGGTTATCAACATTAAACCCTCTCCGCGAAAATTCGTCTCACTGCGGTACAGTGTATACTTTATATAAATCATTCACTCGACTACGCCCAAGAAGAGACACCGGCCGGTCGTGTAGGATCAGTAACGTCCGTAAGAGAATTGTCGACAGACTAAAAAACGGGGACCGGGTTTATTTTTTTTTTAAATCCAGACAAAAGAGAAAGACGAAAATGAGATAAAAGATTTCGGCCGTCTAGATTCAAAAGACAAGATAATTTAGTAAACGAAACGGTACGCATATTAAACAGTAATCAGTATGAAATAACGGAGACAGTATATTATTAATTAAAATATACACCGAATTTTCAAACAAGTCTGCGTAAGTATCGGTCTGTTTTCAGTGACGAAATTCGTGAAATACAGAGACGATTAATAAACGAAAAATTCGCGTCGTTCCGTCCGCGTGAGGGATTCGCCGTTTGGTCTTTTTCAAACGAAACCATCTCGACGACGGTCATTGAAAAATACCGTGTTTTTTGTCGCGTGTAAATAAAAACGTGTTCAAAGCGTTTCTAAATTTCTTTCGTTACAAACACTAAAATTACATTATTTCAGAAAGACACACAGAGAGAGAGGGGGGTGAAAAATAGTTTATAAATACAATTATACACAGCGATCTAAATCAGGAAGCCAGCGTTACGGCTATAACAATAGGGAGAACGGGGAGTTAAGGATATGAATGCGGAGAAAGGAAACCTATGGACGATGAGCGTGAAAAAAGACGGTGTCTGTCGGAGAAGAGAGAAGGACGGTTAAACGTGATACGATTAAAGTCACGGTCCCTCTCGGTGTAGGGAAGGCGCGGATCCAGAACTTATTTACGGGAGGGGGGGCCATCTTAATCAAAACAACTTTAATCCTCATTTGTTCGGATAATAAAATATTTTCCAAAACGTTTTATTGGAAATCGTTTGCGATACACCGAAAAATCCCATAGCTACAACTTCATTTTAAATTGTCTTTCCTATAGTATCATAGATAAGAATTAGAATTACAAAGCGATACTAATAAAAAACTTAAAAAGAGTCTACGGGGGGGGGGGGGGGCCTTGGATCCGTGCCTGGTGTAGGGGACGACGACACCATAGAGTAAAGCGATGGGAAAACGAGCGTGCGAAGTATCGTTTTTTTTTTGGTCATTCGTTCCGATGTTCAAACCCTTGTCCGTCGCTCCGACAATACCGATGTACGCCGTCCGTTCGACCGATTTACTGTCCGTCGTCGTTATTCCGAAGCCGTTAAACCGAAGTGTGCAACGCCGTGATCATTCGTCCGGGCGTCGGATGAAAACGAGATAAATTAAAACGCTTTGGCCGTGGTCCACGATGACGAAATCGCGGAGAATACCGTCTACGGAAAACCACGTCGGGCGTTGGTAAAAGGCGCGATCGTATTTCTGGTGAACGTTTCGCGCCTCCGCGAACGCTGTCGAACGAGAAACCCGTAGAGACTTTCGTTTACCGAGATGACGGCAGTGACGATCCCGTCCGCGTCGTCTTATTCTATTGTATTTTTCGTGGGGGGTGGGGGTTTTTTAAATTTTTTTAATTTTTTTTTCGCCTTTCCCTCGGAGAAGCGCGACGATCGTGTTTACAAGTGCTCGCGGAAACGTTGTGAATTCCGCATGGAATTTTCGAGACGTTTTTCGAACACATGACACGTGACACGTTCTCTCGTCGGGACAACGTTTCTAACGACGCGTCGTCGTATTCGGACGTCAATACGTCCCGTTCGCGTTCATCGATTTCGTCTGAAAAACCTGTAAATCGAACGCGTGTCATGCAACGACGACGGACCAGCTCGATACGAGTGCCGCGGTCAGGTCGCCGTGTGTGGTGCACCTACCACCCGCCGGTAACCGCTCCGGTATCGCGCGCCCGGCGTCCCAGCGGCTTGCGAGGCTTTTCCCGCGCGGACGGGCATCGGCCGATCCCGACAGAAGACTCTGCCCGGAGGAGTGGTCGGTCGGGTCTGGTCATCGACGTTAAGGCGCCCGCGGGCGAAAAATCCGGGGGCGGGGGGCGACGGTCTTAATTTGTGGTAAAAGTCGAAAACAACCTTACGACAACACTGGGCTAACGAGTTCCGGCGTGCCCGTGCACCAGCAACGCAGCCAGAATTTTTACAAAAGGGTGTGGGGGGGGGGTCCTATAATGACATGAAAACCCGATTTATACAATAAAGATAATTTAAATTTTTCATCATTAAAATAAAAATATACACCGTTTTGATTTTCAAAACCATAAATCAAAAGTGACCACAAAATTGATCGTGAAAAATCTAATCGACGTTTATCTGTTGCCAATAATTAAAATTATCTTGCGCGACTTTCCGCTTTAGAAATTTAAGGAGGGGGAGGGGGGGGTGTCGGAACCCGAGGTCCACACCCTCTTGGTTGCGCCATTGCCGTGCACCTGTCGAGCGGCGCCGACAGAAGACACAAAACAAACAAGCAGGATTTTCAAGGGGATGGCCGTTGCGCGAAATCAATATACATCTCAAAACGATTTTATTTAGCAGTCCCCCTTCCTCCCCCCCAAAAAAAACCAAGACGCGTCTTTGTCCCGTCGTAGTTTCATTTCGATCGATTTCACCGAAATACAGTCCGTTTGATGACCAAAACCTTCGGGCCGCATCTTTGCCTAGCGATCGAACGGCAAGAAACCGACGACGCGTTGTAAAACGTTTTTCTAAATACGTTTGAATTTAGAAAAAAAAAATAAAAAATTACCGTTTATTGTTTCAGTCTGTGTGCAGGTTACGTGTCCGGAGTGTTGCGAGGCAGGTCGCAGGACGAATGCGCCAAAATGGGATTGAGAGCGGCCGCGTCCGCGCTCATGTCTCACTGTCCGGTTCCGGTCGACCTCCACCGTTTCGTTAATAACGTCGATTGAATGAACAAGACGATTGAAACACGGTTTTTTTTATCGGTTTTATTGTTCTTTTATACAGTTTAAAAAAATATACACAAATACACATACACACACACATATATATATATATAAAACGAAAACAATCCCTTTTCACAGCGCACACACCGTCGACCCCCAATGTATAATATATAAATATATATAGAAAAAAAAAAAACCGCCGCGCCGGCATTTCAAAGCTCTATGAAGACGCGTCGCCGAGGCTCTCGTATTTGCACACCACGGAAAACATGTCGCCGCCCAGCCGTTTGGCCAGCCAACGGTTTTTTATTATGGCCAGCTTGAAACAGTCGCACATGAATTTCGCGTCTATGTTGGTGTGTACGGCTCGGCCCATTCCCTCCAACACGATCAAATCGACCGTGATCAATTCGTTTACAAGTTCTTGGCCAAGTTTACTGCGAGAAAAAACCGTACGCATGACGTGTGCGTATGACCCGCAACGGTTGTGTGTACACGTCTTACCTGAGATCCAGACACGGGCCGCCTTGTGCTGTCTCCATCGACCTCAACGTGCCGTCGTCCAACGCTTTGGAGACAGTCGGACAAATGGTCGCGACTTGACGCAACAGCACGACGAGTTCCGAATGGGTGACGTCGTTGAGCGCCGGCGCAGAGTTGGCACACAGTATCACTCTCGAGCCCTGACGCAGCATTTCTCTGGCCAACGGCAATATACCCAAAACTATGTCGAAGCCGCTGTTGTCTATGAAAATCGCCACTTTTTTATACGGCTCGTTACACATTCTTCGCACCCAACTGTCTAGATTGTCCATTAACCATGGCCTAGCTGCGCACAAAACACATAATACGTCGTATATAAAACAAGAAATTATTTTCAAAATAAGTTCTTCACAGTAAATTTATACCGGGAATTTGATTCCTCGCTTGTTTGAAACCAAATTCGCCCGTTTTCATTAGGGTAACAGTTTCCTTGGCTCCCCAGTCAAAGGTGTTACCGGCCAAAACGCCTATGACGAGTTCCTCTTGTCTCTTTTTCACGTCCAAAGAATCCAATTCATCCAAACGTTCTTTCAAACACGTCAACGCATATTCATTTTCAGTTTGTTTTTGCTAAAAAAAATGTTATGTAATATACATATATATATATTTTTAATAAGAACATTTAAATATTTACAGTTAAATACGGATCAGGAAAATCAAATTCCTTTAAGCATTGATTGATAGTATCAAGAAGACCTCTTACAGTCAAATTACCATAAGCACTAAATAGCATTTAAACAAACAATTGATTAATAAATAGATTTTCGAAGAGGTAAAAAAAAAAAAACAACCAAAACTCACAATGGTTTTATTTTGAGCAATTGTATTCGAGAAATAAATTTGTCTTTAAACATAGCAGCCCGTTCGTCGACAGTGTCGCTGATAGGTTGACTGGCAATTGCATAATTCACGTAATTTTCAATACTCTGTTCAAAGCAGTTTAACCAATATTCTCTGGAAATTATTATTATTTTCTTTTTCAATATCATTTTTGCTTCTCACACATTTCAAACAACAACAAAGTGTTACGAGCATCTTGAATGAAAGACACTGACCTAGCTTCTTTGTCGGAGTTCAGATCTACTGTATCTGGAATGTAACTAGACGGGTCCTCGAGCAACGGACAAAACGTCAATGGTGATTCCCAGCGATCGAGTTCCAGCTGGTCTACTCGTTTACCGCACGTCAACTGAGTACGGTTGCTTCCGCTGCCAGCATAATTTTCCAACCATGAATAATTGTCTGCAAAATATTTCAGAAACACAATTTTTGTATTTTGTTGTTGAAATAAACAAAATGGAATTATTTTTGAAGAAACAACGCATTACCGCATTCTTCGGTGCCCTTCAAAAACGCTCCGATAGCTCCTAGGTATCCTTCGTGTCTGAGAAACAAACTCTGTACGGTGCCTCGAGACCAATATTTGATGGAGAACGATATGGTGTGCATGCTGAGTGAACGGTTTCTCAAAAAGTAACCACCAAAGTACACCTAGTAAACATTTGAAAAACACATATGAGCCAAGAATTCACATTATTATATATATTTTATAACAATAAATAAAATATTTAATTATAAGTTTTTAATCTGAAATGAGATGCAAAATCCAATAAGGAAAAGTTTCGATTTAAAATATCGTTACCATTATATACTTCAATCAAAGCGGTTAGTACCTTTTTCAAATTATGCATCATCGCGTACAGACAAGCAATTTGACCGATATCGTTACTGATTGCAAATAGTAAACTTCTTGCCAGATCCGCTTCATTGTAATCACTTTCTGAAACATCATTTATGTAATTATAATATTATGTAATTTTTAACCGAAAGCCGTATTTCACAATGTTTACATAGTAAAAATGTTTTACCTTCGTTTTGACGAGGACATATTTTCCCAAAAGAAG
This sequence comes from Schlechtendalia chinensis, assembly GCA_019022885.1. NCBI lineage: Eukaryota > Metazoa > Arthropoda > Insecta > Hemiptera > Aphididae > Schlechtendalia > Schlechtendalia chinensis. The sequence continues at coordinate 3,671,488 of CM032351.1, read as the reverse complement.
AAGCGATTAAATCCGAATGCATGCCGAGCGTCTCGTAATCACCACCATAAATGTCCTTTACAAGCATATCAGCTTTTTTGTGATCTCCTTTCTCGGCCAGATCCAACAGGTCATCGAACGATTTGGCCTTGGTCAAAAGCGTACCTAGTCCCAAAAACGTGCCACCACCTGTAGCTGTGCCCCAATGCGCTCGTAACAGTTGTCCGATTCCACTTTCAATATGCTAACACCCGATCCAATGTTGACCAACATGTACGGGAACACGTGTGGGTCTGCTGTCTGAAACTCGTATTCTGGACTACCGTTACGATTGTAAACAAACGCTTCGTCGCTTATGTTTCTCAACAGGAAGTTACAGCCTGTAATGAGACACGCAAGCTCGTCTTCCTTGTCCACCCTGCACGTTTTTTTTGGGAGACAAAAGATTAGTATCGATAAAAACGTTGAATAAGCCCAATAGGTAACTCACCTTAATCCTAATTTGTCTTGGATAAGTTTACTATACTTGTACGCCCCTCCTCCCGTGGCTTTGATGCTTTTCCCTTTACGTTCATCGTTGTTGACTAAATTGTTGCTAATGAAATCCAAACAGTTTTCAATGTATTTGGTTTCAAACTTGACAAAATGCAACCTTGCTTGTTCGGAATAGGTGTAGACAAAGTTATCGTGTTTCTACAGTATATTTGTGTGAATATTTAGTGTGATTAAATAACTGTTCAACGTAATTATTTACATGTAATATATCATACGTCATCTTTAGTTTTGCTATTATTTTTGTCTACGTTGTCGGTCGCAAGATTAACTCGTCGAAACGACACCGTCGAATAATACGCTATTTTGGTAAGTGAACCACCTGCAAAAAAAAAAAAAAAACAGTAATCGAATTAGTAACAATCATTCTTATATGTATATTTGTGTCCATTGCAATGGAGCGGTAAATCATTATTTGATTACTTTCGGGATAAATGAAGTTTTTAGATTATTTACTTTAAACATTCTAAATTTTACGGTTCAAAACCGTAATTCTAACAAAAACCTAATATAATAAATTTTATTTACAATTATTTATACTATTATTTATTAATATTTCAAACATGGATATGAATTTAATTAGTTAATTACAATAATATTTTATTTGTACTATCTTTGTTTGAACGCGTTATTATAATGAGAAAAATAATTATTTTGTAATTGTTGTAGTGTATGAATTATGAAAACTTGATATTAATATTATCAATTGTTATCATACAAATTTAGGTAGGTACATCGTACACACACACACACACGAAAACGTAAGTATTTTCAATTCGTAGAACAAGAATCAATATGGATAAAATTGAAAATATTTTGATAAAGTTAAAAAAAAAACAACAAACCATTCCGTTAAAAATAAATTTTTATATAAAACTAGAGCAGTCATTTGGTTATACTTGTATATTTTCTTTAATAATACGATTAAGTTTCAAAATACACACATGATAAGTAGTGATATACTTATTGTTATCTTTATTTGCCTATTCTGTCGATTAATTGTTATAATACAAGTACAATAGGTTCGGTCTGTACGATTATTAACTATGTTTCATTTAATTACGCGTAGAGACACGTAGTAAAAAATTACATGGTTACATTGATTCGATACTATTGTACACAAAATTATTATTTAAATGTCGCTTGTCTGGGTCGAAATTCAAATTCAAATGATAATCATTATTTTTTTACAATAACAAAACTAGAAGATTACGAAACAATCAGAACTGTTCGATTTTTCTAGAGTTACATAAATAAATATACTCGGTTATATCATCGAAATAAACAACGTACGGGTATATCATTAAAAAACAAGTATTGCCTAGCGGCGGTCCATTAATAGTTACAAAACAAACCCGAGTGGGGATTTAGAAAGTTTAAATTGAGTTGCCTGAAAAAAATTACATTTATGATCGCAAATCGAACGCATTAAATCGAACGAGTAGAACAGACCTGATGTAAGGCAACGTATTGGATAAGAGCGCAATCGGATCAAATCGTAAACGCGTACAGTTGAACGTTGTGAATGCAATCGATATCGTTAAATGTTATTCTGTGAGCATAAAAGAAAAACCAAATGAGCCCCGAAGCCGAACGGATTTGTGTGACGGAAGATCATTTTCGGGTGTTTATTCCGGGCAAAGACGTTCCCGGGAACAAAATTAGAAAAATAAAAAAAAATTGAAATCACACACACATACGAAATGAATAACGATATTCGTTAACATCGGGTATAAGTACGCGCGTTCCACCGGGCGAGTTCGGACTACGCGAACGGACTATGCACGTACCTATGTCGATGGCGAACTGTTTCGCGTTTTTCAAATTGCGAAACACTTCCAGGATGTCCGGCAGTTTGATGCTGTTCGGGTTGCCTTTCTCCTCGTTCATCGTGACCGCGTCGCGACGAAACCACCGCGCCAACACCGTACGACGTACCTCGTTGCCCGTCGCCGCGAGAACCGGAATCCGCATGAAACGCGCAGCAATCGCCGGTTTCCGAAGTGAACACGGGGGAGGACCCCGCGCAATAACGTCGCGGCAGTGGGAGTCAGTGGGAACCCGTCGTCGTTATCGTTATCGTCATCGCAAAACGATTACGAGGCTTTGACAAAGAACGCGTTATCACGCGCCGTCTACCGCGACCGCGGTCCGGGCCGAACCGTAGATAAAGCCACGGTCACGCGGGGTGATTGAGTGAATCGCGATAGCAGTTATCTCACACGTGCTCGCGTGATTGTTTGCGGTGACGGTGAATGACGGTCGTCAGAAAATTGAGTATACCCGTTCGAGTTAAACGTTTCTTCAGACATCCTAAATAAGTTAACATAACCCTTGGGATAGTCAACAGCTTATTCTATTATAAGATTGTTACACGCACCCAACATACTTCTACGTCTAGCGTTCAATAACTCGTACGATAGCAAACCGTATTTGTTTAGACGTGTTCAAAACATATACAGTTCGGTCTTACTGTATATATGAAAAAAAGAAATTGTTCTTGATAACATTATGCTATCGTGTCTCTGGTTACGCGTGCGTGGACCTTCAACGATGTGATGGCACTATCGTCTGTTTTCACAATAGAAACGCTCACGTGTAACTATCACCGTGTGACCGTGGCTTAAAGGTCGCCTCATAGTCGTCTAAACAAACTTGTACCCCCGTCAGTGACGTCGCTGTCGTACAGAATTGCCCATAACGACTACGTGTTTCGTCGTACAAATCGTCCGATTTCTCTTTAGTATAAATTATTAGCGTGAAAATATTTGGTTTGTAGCTTTTCAAGATAATATTCAAATTAAACATTTATAAAAGACGAAAGCGTAAAATTGGACTATTGGGTTAAGTTTTTGGTTTTACACGTTTTGCAACGGCAAAACGACCGACGCAATCGTAGCGTTTCACGCCGACGGAAGTGCGTACGTCAGTGGTTACCAACCTTTTTGACACTACGGACCACTTGGATAACTTTCGATACGTCACGGACCACCGTCATTTTTAGACATTATTTTTTCTCATAAATAAGAAACAATTTTTTCACAGATATTAGAATTTAGGTGTTGAATAAATAAAATGCAATTCCTTATAGTCGGCATACGGTGTGATATACGGCGTCGCGTCGTGAAATCGATGATAACGATTGTCGGTACGTAATATTTGTAAACACGCCCAAAGGAAAATTGAAATATTTTAAAATTTTACAGGTATGCCTCGCGGACCATAGGTCGGGGGAACCGCTGGCGTACGTCAACCGTTTTCACAAAATCGAAAAACCGCCACGACTTACGAACTGGCCGCCGCGCCATCTCCGGATCGACGTTGGATACGTTCGCCATCTCCTGTCGCCACCCGACCGCCGCCAATAATTGCCACTTCATAATATACGTGATGACCGTTAAGCTAGGTTCACATGGACGCGCGTTAGTCAAACGCGCGTGTTTAGATATACGAGTTTCTCATACATCGTTCACTTGGCGCGCGTGTGCGCACGTATACGCGCGTCAATCGCGATAACGACGCAAGAATCTATTTCCGCGCGTGACACTGCGGATTTAAATTCCACGTATCATTATCGGAACGTGCCAGTTGACACGCGCGTTTTGATGCGAACGATCGAATTTTGATAATAGTGTTTTAAAATTAGCGTTTTTTTAAACATGGAAATTGAAATAGATACGTTAATTAACGAAATAAGAAAAAAAGGCCTGCCATATGGGACATGACCAACCATGAGTACTCAAACCGAACCATAAAGAGAGGAAGTTAGGTTAGGATGAACCCAATATTTCCTTTCTCTCTTTTGTCTGCGTCTCATCATCCTTCGGTGGACAACCCACAAACACACAGCATCACACGCATACATCATCGATGCTAGTCTGAACTGTACTAAGTATTAACTAACTATACACAAACGTTTATTATTATTATTTGTTGAGTAGAACATTTTCGCTCAACGCCCGTGTCACGCAGCCATCTGAACGGTGAACGCGCGTTTTGTGGCGTGTACGCGCGTCCATGTGAACCTAGCCTTAAGCTGCCGGACGGCAGATGGCGCGCGCGATACCGCCTCCGGGGTCGTCACGGTTTCTTGCCGGACGATCGCGTTTCGTCGTGACTCAAAAACAAAGTACCGGAAAGAATCTCCGAGGGTTTACGCGCCCCGACCCCGACTTCGGAATAGGCATCTCGCCGATCGTCCGGACAATAAAATTCAGAAACAAAACCGATCCGTCGGGTAGATCTCTGCGGCTGGTCGAAAGTTCGTTTGTTCGTTTATTTATGTTTTTCGTTTCGTTTCGTTTCGTATAAACGCTCAACGTTTTTCTCGGCTTGGGCGCATCGCGTGGACTCACGTGAAATCGTTTAGAAAATCCCGAGCCGCACTAATGGGGTTTCTGCAGTCCGTACGAACACACACACACACAAGTGGAAAACGGTTGCAACGGTGAAATCGGATGATCGTGAGCAGAGGCGGACTGGCAGGGCGGGTAAGAGGCCATACCCGCCCAGGCCCTTTAGACATTTTGTACTCGGACCTTAAGCTATTTATTTTATTATGGCCTATTGGCTCACACAAAATAATATACCTAATAGAAAAATTATTACGATATTCTAAAAGATTTTTAACACGAGTATTTGTTATCTTTCACATATCACACCGTAATCGTTACCAAATGTCCGATAACCGAAATCGAAAAATCAAAATTTTTTTCACACTTTTTTTTAGTTCATTTTTTTCGAAGTCGGTTTTATTTTGATCCAATAATTTTTTTTATGTAATACATTATCAAGTTATTTATTTTATCAAGTCGCTTGTTTGTATTAATTACGTTAGTTTAACTAACGTTTAACTAACCTCCTAAAAACTTATCCACCTGGGCCTTCAGAGTCTCAGTCCGCCCCTGATCGTGAGTGGCCATCGCTGTTGGCCACGTGCGTGTTTTGTGTGGGGCGCGTCGGCAAACTACGTTCTTCCGACGTGACGCGGAACGAGACAAATCGACTATCGAAAAGCCATGTGAAAAACGGCGACCAAAAACGTTTCTGTAACGGGGAAACGCCCGTATTCGTATTCGTCATCGCGTTGTTCCGGGCGCCGGCAATAAAATCCGGTCCGCGGAGAGGAAATAACCGGACGGCCAAAAATATTTTGCGAATTTTTTAAAACGCTGGCCCAGGACAAGGAATGTCATTGCTCTCGTTAAACCATTGTAGCGTGAAATCGTATTATTATCGACATGAAACTATAAACTTTATATCATAATATATGTGATGGTGAAAATAAAAGAAAAAATAGAATTGACGAATAGAAATAAAATAAAATTATGAGTTAATACTCGTAAGTAATAAAAAATATATATATATTTAAATAAATAAATAAATATATACGTATACTTAAATACACAAAAAGCCAATGAGCATTACGTTGATTAAAGTTGTTGTATTCTATTTGTTTTATTAACCCGATGATGACATTTTGTCGAAACCGGTAGTAATATACAACAACTTTTACATATTTTTTTTCCTTAATCAACGCAATACTCATATTTAAGTATACGTATATGTATATATTTATTTATATTTTATCAAACTGTGTTTTTCAATAGAAAAATAAGTACATTAACTATTAACTAATTTTTTCCCTGGTCCTCGAAATTGTTTTTTCAAGTTATCTGGACCGCCATAGAGATTAATTGCCGACCCCTGTGTTATTCGATTGTCAGAAGTCGAAATATGTTAAAATCGTACAAATATTTTTAAAAAAAAAAGCTTGTTTTCAACCGAGACGAGTTAATATTATTTTTCCTAACTTCAAACGTGACTAGCCGACGACGATGTCTTTCGACACGTTTGGGTTAGTATTGTTCGTCATTAAAACGCAGTGTTTTTTTTTTGTGTTTTACGGTGTGTTGGGGATGTAGTGGATAACGTTTCGACGACATGTACGTTTTTTCAAATTCTAAAACGACGAGATTTCGAGCGAAATCCACGAAATCCCACGCGTCTTGTCGCCGCCAATTTACTAATACGATCGTTCCGTTTATTTTTTACTGTTCTCGTTGCAATCGTATTTTTTCTCTTTTTTTTTTTTCTTTGTCGCCCTCGTTATTAATCTTTCCGCACGCCTTTGATATGATACGGACGATCGCGAAAATAATAACGAACCGTACGATATATATTTTTTTTATTTTTTCGGTAACGTTAGGTTCGTTTTTGCACGTGTGACTCCGAAGCAGCCGACGACGACGACGACATGGATGCGTACGGGTTAGTTCGTAATCGATTATACCGGGGGGGGTCGCGTTTCGACCGAACAAAACGCGGTCTCGTCTCCCGACGAGTTGTTTGTCGATTAGCGGGTTAGGTCACGGGCGTTCCGGGACACGTTGAACGACGACGAACCGCGTCGTCCGTTCGCGTCGCGCAAACAACAATGACCGACCGACGGCCACGGATCGTGTTGACTTCCGTCCGGGGTTTCTTAGATATTCGCGGACAGAACGCCGTCACCACGTTCCCAAAGGTAAATAAAAAGCGTTCCGCCGGATTTAATAATGTATTTTTGTTTTTCACGGGACATACAGAACGGAAGTTCATACGAAGTCCTTACGGAAAGTACCGTGTTTTAGTTTCGGACGATTCCGCGGGCCGAAGCCAGACAAACCGCGAACGGTTTTTGCGTACACACACATACACATATGTACAGTACTTGAATCGAAAAAATCAAAAAAAGAAAAATCTGTAGATTCGTGAAGGCCTTCGACGTTAAGCAAAATAGGTACGTTGAGAAAATTTTAAAAAAGAACACGTCCTCCGCGTCCTCTGTCCCAAATTCGAGCACTGAATACATACGAAATGTATATTTCGTCCGTTGTTACGGAACACGTGTTGTCAATTGTTATCGACGTAAACGTCCAACGGTTTAAAAAAAAAAAAAAAACGTCCGCTCGCATTGCGCCCGTCAAACGAGTTTTTCTCGAGCCAAAACCCCTCGCCAGATCGCCAACTTTCGATATTCGTCTCGTGAAGCTCGTTTTTAAAAATAAAATATATATATATACATATACATTTCGTTATCGTGTATTTAGTTGTTATGCGGCCGTTCGAAGTTACGAAAAACGAAATCGAAATAGTGTTTCGGCTATTGACGCAGACGGAGTTATTACGGTCGTTTTCGTTTTACTTTTTTTCGCCCGTTGTCCGCGATGGAAATGAACGATCGTCGAAATTCTCGGGCGAAACTCGGCAGAGACATCACAGGAAATTAATGAAATGTCGATTGCCGTCCGTGGATACAATGCCGTAAAAAAAAACGGCTCGTGTCGTGTTCAAGTGGATCAAGCCACGAACACTTCAAAGACGACGCGACGACGCCCAACCATTTCGCGTAACGAAAGAACGGATCAAAAGACAAAAGTCACGCCGATCGTTATTATTTCTGTTCGCGGGATTCGTCCGTCACGGACTTCTCGCCTGGCGGACAAACCGTCAATGGTGATTTCTACGCGGAGGTCCTCGGAGCACACTGTCCGTATCATACTCTCCATCGAGACAATCGGCCTGTGTAACCGTGACGCGAATTCTCGACCCGAAATTCCATAACAACGCTTCGCCAGACTTGGGCCATAGCGATTTCTTTTTATTCCACGACGCGAAATGGTCACGGTTGGCGGTGCGGGGGTGCGACGGCACCGGAACGACGCGGAGACGACGTCTCGTCCGACGACAACCACGCGCGCCGCCGGTCATTTCCAACAAACAAATAATACTGTCCCGTACGTCGCGTGTACGGGGTTAGGTTAGAACGAACTTTTCGGTCGACAAACACGCGCGTTCGTTTACTTAACGGCCGCGGAAACTCGACCGTCGCACGTATGTAAACGCATGTGTGTGTGTGTGTGGTAGTCGAGCGACGGGACTTTGGAGCGTCGGAAACTTTCGCGCGGCAACTCGCGACCGTCGAGCAAATACGCGCATAAATACTCACGGGGAGCACAGCATGTCCTCCCGCGGACGCCGTTATTTTTTTCGCACTGCTGTATTGAACCCAGCCAAACGCGTTTCTTGTGGTAAAAAAGCCATTAAGAGTGCTAGCGGCCGAATGGCTCCGATCCGGGGCAAACGAAAACCGACGTAAACGGAAAAGGCCACGACCGCGCACGCTGTGTCCGGTTTCAAACACGAAATCTCCGGTTCCACACCGGCCACGCGCGCTCGTATCCACAAGATATGTTGTCTGTCACCCCCGCACGTCCTAGCTGACGCTCTATCGGACTATCGGACTGAAAACCACGAGGCTGGTACACCTATTCACGTGAAAAAACGCTGGACCAGTCCAAAGTAGACGATCCGCGTGCAAAACGAAATCCGTTGTTCTCTATCGCGAACGCGCGATCCGCACGCAAGCACATACGCGAGCCGGGACGCTCACTCGGCTCTCAGCCGGTCGAAAATCCATTCCAGGCCTATAAATCGGGCTGGCGATCTAAAAAACAGTCTGGAAAACGCGTCCGGTTCACGGACGGTGTCGACGTCCGTATTTGTAACGCACGAGACGCGGGTGTTACCGGACAAATCGATGGCCTTGTGAGAAATACGGTTTCTAACGCGTACGGAATAATGCATTAGCCAAAGGAAACAAAACCCGAACGTCAAACATACTTTTGGGAAATATTCGGATTCGATTTTACTCATACGTTTACACTTTGTTTGTCGGTCAACCGTAGAGAACCACGGTGATTGATTCGAGCCAACACGTTCGTACCTTACACGCATTTAACAAATAGATTTATTTTAGCGGAAACTTTTCCAATTATTTTTTTTCCCCTCTTTCGTTGCATCTGCTACGGTCAGTTTTGTCGATTCCCGACATTGAAAACATATTTTACACGGATATGCATACAGTAGTCATACATACGATTCAACTTTAAATGAACATCGTTGAAATGTTAACATGTTAAACGGAACGGAGTGTTTTCTGTACCGTTTGAGGCCTAAAAACTAAGACGAACTAGTTAGACCGCTCGAATTCGATAAAAAGATTCTAACTCGCCTTAATCGATATTTCAATTAAAAACGATTACGATTCTCGCGTATTCTGAACAATTCGTTACTGTACAAACGGAATTGTCCGTCTTTTACGTCTAAATCGTCGTGTTATCGCGTAAAAAATATGACAAACCTTTTCGGATTATCGACGCGCGCTAAACACACATTTCGAAAACCCGGGCCTAAAATTGTATGCAGTAACAAATACCGAATGTGCAATAGCGAATGGACAAGTGTGCAGCACATTTTTAGCCAATTATTTCATTATTTTCGATGTCTAACATTTATTTATGTGCAGTGGTCGAAGCGGCTCAAAATAAACAGGAGGGATGCCTACAATTTTTATTCTGAAGTCGTATATATTGTTTGTACCCGAGTTCGATTTAGTTGACCAATTCAGTAAAAAGACGTGTTTGCTGATACTGTAACTTAAAGTCGGTAAAACTGTACAAATAGCAAATAATTAATCGTATTGTGCACGATACACTAAATATTCGTAATATTCTCGTAAATAAATCGCTGATAATCAATCTGTTTAATATCCTAGTAAATGATAGTAAAAGTATAACGTACTAAAAATAACGAAAGAAAAAATACATTATCAGAACTGTTCATGAGTGATAACGTCATAACGTTATAAATTGTATATTTATTGTTTTGGTCACGACTCGCGATATATAGTTTATTATCATCGGGCAATGCCACGGACCAAGTCTATAAACAATTCAATCGATAGAACTATTGTATTCGTATTGACATTTTCTTACCAACATAAAACTACAAGAAATGACGTTTAGGTTTATTAGATTTAGACATCATTCTTGTAAAACTAATTGAAAAATCGTCGTAAAAAAAAAAATACAATTTTATGAAAAACACCCAATTTAAATCGATAATCTTTGCGTATGGTTTATAAGTGAGACGTATTTATTTTGGACGAAATAAGCGGAGGGACGCATCCTCCCCCCCTCTTACTTCGACCACCGTTTTCACGTTTAAAATTACCGTGACGCGCCCGGGAACTCATATTGACGTGCAGTGGCGTGCTCAGGGGGGGGGGAGGTTAGGGGTTATATCCCCCCCCCTCCATTGTCTATTTCGCTGATCTACAGAAAACAACTTATTAGTTATAAGAGCTGTTTTAGAGTCATTACTTAATACTTTTTATTAGTTGATGGCAAAAAAGTACAAAAGCTAGGCGGTTGAAATTCCGTTTGGAATAAGCAATCTACTTTCCATGTATTTTGATTTTATTTTTAAACATGCAATACATTTTTTTCAATTTGATGGTGTTTTGTTAATTGAACAACTTGGTATTAGCGTGTTGTAATTTAAATTCATTTTGATTATAGAACAATCTATACAAGCGTACGCAATTATGAGCTAGAAACGATTATGGACAGCTTGAAACATAAACATTTGAGTTTTTGGTATTGCCATGACAATTCATTAAAATGTATTATGTACCGTTTACTTATAACATCCCCCCCCCCCATTGAAAATTCCTGGGCACGCCACTGTTGACGTGGGTCCACGCTCGTATTCAACTCGATCGATGTTCGTAGTTATTTTTTTGGAGGCGGATGGTTGTAATGAAAACACTGTGCGCGCAGCGGCGAAACACAACAATTCCGGACACCGTCGACAACCGGCGTGTGGGTTTCGAACATCGCGATCGCGTACGGGCGAGACGAAACACGTGGGGCCGTACGCGGAAATTCGGAACCGTTTTCGGGTGTTCAAACCGTACACCCGAAAAGCGAGTAGTTCGGCGGAGGAAAAAAAATGTTCAAAGCGCGTGTAATACTTACGCTTTTAGAAATCGTTTCGAGTACAATGTACACGGCCCGCAGGGTACGCGGCGTGTGTATGCCTTTATATTTCATTGGGAAAACGACTTTTCGAAACTCCGTTTCTTGACGTTTGTTCGCGTCGGTATTATTATTATTTTTTTTTTGTTGTCGAACATATTATATAGGTATATCGGAGTACGAAACGTCTAAAACACGACCGCTGCGATGTACCGGCTGTTAGCACGTATATTTATATCGGGAAATTCTTCACCGCGTGTACGAGAACATCAAAAAGCGTTCGAAACGAAAAAACAAAAACGTTCTTCCAAAATTTCGGCACTTTGCTATATCGTCGTTTGACCCGCGACTTAATAATTTATATCGATCAGTGGCGTAGGAGGGGGGGGGGTGGGTGATAGATCCCCCAAGGCGTTCGTAAAACGATGAAATTAATTCGTTAATATCATACGTATATATTGCGTTATAAGATTTAACCGTATATACAGTAGCGTTCAAAACAAAAAATAATAGACCCGTGCGGGTGGCGAGTAACCTTAACCGGGTGTGCGGAGTGTGCATTGGGCCTAAATTATACTCGTCGTTAGTAGAAACACCAATGATGACGAAAGACGATAATAGAGAGCAACGAGTAGAAAAAACCTGCGATAATAATTTAAACCTTCGTGCCTATCCTCGTTATTGTTTGTTTTTCACAATATAAACGGTGACGGTTAACTCGAGTCATGATTCGTGACCATGTTGAACTTTCGATCACGGATTTCTCGCGCGCCGGATAACGGGACGGACTAAAAATAGGACGGACACGCCGCCGTTTCGTCCGGGGTAGCGAAAGCGAAGAATTACGCGAGAACCGGCGGACGGACTCGCGGAATATCACGCGTAAATAAAATATACACACGTGTGTGCATTAAAAACACGGTGGTTTCATAAAACCGGATCATTAAACATCGCCGTACGTTATTATATAGTGACGTGACACACAACAACAAATTCCCTCTACGGGCTATAAAATTGTCGTCTCGCGAGACCGAAGAAAAATGGTGCCGTCGGGTTTTTCGATAAACTTTCCCCGTGAACTTTTAATGGGATTTTTACGTTATGTTTGACTCGCTCGTACTGTTTTCTATATAACGGGCGCGCACGTGTCTGCCCATATTACATACGTACGTACGTACGTATATATATATTTTATTTACTTTTTTTTTTTTCGGAGAGGCGTTCGTAACCTCTTCGTTTTTTTTTTACGACTTCTCATCGGTCCGGGAGAAAATTTTATTTTTCCGTCCAGGAGTCCGGTCCGAACCACACCGAAACTCGGTTCGCCCAACGTTCCCGTGTAAAATATTCGATTTGCCGACGGGCACTACGGGACTCCGAGAGCAGATGAATTTCTGAAGCTTTTTCCCCCGACCGATTCCGGCGCGATTTAACGGATCGTGGTGGATACCGTACAGCCGATTTCGTGAACGTATACCACTAGAAAAAACATTTCTCTCTCCCCCCCCCTTTTTTTGTAACCGACAACGACGGGAGCTCTATTATCCATATTGTTTTCCCGTTATTGCCATCGTTTATTGTGGTAAATACAAAATGTACGTGTAATAATAGTATTACAATACAACGCCGGGTACGGCTTCTCAGGGCGAAGTAATACGCTCCGAGAGCCTTACGACAACCAAAATATAAACATAGAGATAGATATATACAAAAAGCAACAAAAAAATAAAATAAAGTAAATAAGAAAGAAGAAAAAGGGGGGAAAATACAAATATACGAGTACACGAGTACAATAAGAAAAAATTACAAAATGTACATATAAATAATTTTATAATCCAAGCACCGGATATGACTTCTCAGAGCGTAGTAATACACTCTGAGAACCTTACAACAACAACAACAACAAAAAATAAATAAATTTAAAAAAAAAATACAGAAATATAAATACAAATATATACAACGAGAAAACGAAAAAAGACAAAACGGTATTCGGCCTCGTCTGTTCTTCTTTCATGCCGTTGTTGTCTCGGACCGGATCTCATTCCACCTTTGCATTTGCACCGGGTTCGTCCCGCGGACCTGGTCTCCTACTACGAAAACCAAACCGGACTTGACCGGATCACACGAACGAATGATATAGGTCCGAGTCGGAGGATCGAAAATACGAGTTCGGAATAACAACACCAGCCAAAGGTTTCTAGGATTTGAATTTGGGGAGGTCGTAATATGTATTACATATATATATATACATTTCAAGAGACTTCGGAATCGCGGTGCCATAGATAACCATAGACCTCAGAAGTCTTCATAGAGTATTTAATTGCGATAACTATAAGACCTGGCAAAACAAACGTTTGAATCAAATAAATTATGCCGATAAAATAATACATACCGTTGGCGCGACCACGTGGGTTGGTGGGAGAGGGGATCAGTCGTGACGCTAAGAAATCAATTGCGTACGTGGAAAATCGCAAAAGACGAAAAGTCCGGTCGGAAATCCGGTTTTGCGTCCGGGCGTCCGATCCGAACCAAACCGTACGCGGCGGCGTCCGACTCGTCGGGACGGTTTCGTTTAGGCCGTCGCAGTGGCGCGCCTAAGGGGGTGTACTTGGGCTCCGGACCCCGTCGCTCCCCTTCATCTGGCGCGCGCAACAGCGTAGAATATTACGTCGAAAATTCGGACGAAGTTTCGGTGTTTCGCGGGCGACCGCCGCCAAACCATTGTACAACAGTTTACCTAACCCGTAAGTATTTGCGGACCCATCTTGAAAAAGGACCCGGTCGCGCCACCGGACGCGAACGTCCCCGAGACCGGAACGGTTTTTATTACGTCGAGAAAAACGATTCGACGGGCGCGTACGTGATCCGATTGTCGGAGCAGTCGGTCGCGTTCGAATGTTTTACGGGGAAAATAAAATACCGAACCGACTTGCCGAGCGTTATTACGGAATCCGATAAAGCCAATACGACCGCACGGTTAAAAAAAAAAAAAAAGAGAAAAAAATGAATAAAAAAAATAAATAGTTCAGGTAATCGTTTTTATTATTATTTTTTAATAAAACGGACGGGGAAAAAAATCACTCGACAAGTACCGTCTTTATCCGTCTATCGTGTATCACGCGCGCGCGAAAGGGTCTTTCCCCATCCCCCCACCCGTTGAAATCTTTGAAATCTACACGGCGGCGGCCAATATACGTTTTTTCGTACGTTCGCGGACGTGCGTTTTTACGTTCGGCCGATGTCCGCTCACCCGCGTCGTTCAAGTTCCAGACGTCCGATAACGACAGCACGGAACCTCACGAGCGAAAGATTTTCGTCCGCGAACTTCGACGTCCGCTCGTGGTAACCGTCCGCTCGAAAACATCGGCGCGCGACGACGACCAAACGCTTTGAACATTCACCTTAGTCCGAGTCCTCCGAGCCGCGTCCACAGAAAAACGCGCGCGCAAACAAACCAAACGACCCGTTCTGCACTTCTACTCGGTGGTATTCGTGCCGTCAAAGCGTTACCGTGACGTTCGATCCGTTGTATCGATGTCGGCGGTCGTGCCGCACAATATTATACCACTTTTAATCCGAAACGGACGACCAGGTCCCAGGTCACAACCGTGATTCCTGTTGTTGTCCAGAGTACAAACGTGGAAAACACGTGCGCAGATAACAGGTGCGTCATTTGGGGGGCGGCAGGGTGGGCATTTGCCCTCCCCCCCTTGTTAACAGTGGGCCGGTGCCCGACATCAGGCTCGTTATTGTTATATTAATTATTATGAACAAAGTGAACTTTTTTCTTTATAAATCCGCCTTGATTACGGTATCATAGATTAATAGAGTAAATAAAGTCTACACTGATAGCATTTGGAACGAGTTACACATAACATTGTGGAACAAGTTACTGCTGTTTTGGGGCAGTGATGGAGAGTAGGACTAAAGAAGGCTGCTTGAACTTTATTATCTGTTTTTTGTGAACCGGTCATACATCTTATACCGATAGACGGAGCATGGTAGTAGTTCACGCGGTCAACGATGGCTGCACTGCACATGATTTTCCACAATTTTGGACTTGTGCAAAGGATAAACCGAGTTGTGCAGTATTTCGATACAAATGTACATTGTGTGGGCCGGTCAAAACTTTTGCCACCCCCTATCAAGAACTGAAATGACGCCACTGGTAGATTAATACACGGTTTTATTTATTCGTTCGCGAGATCCGTAAAGTTTTACGACGCGTAACCTCGGTTTCGAAAAAGCCGTCCGGGCAGATCGACGTCACGAAACCGGGATCGGTTACGACCAACAGCTGGAGGGTTCCGCATATGCGCCGTACGATAACGATAACGCGATCAATGTCCGTTGCGGTGGTCGTCGACGCGATAACGGACAACCGGGACGTACGTGGTCCGTACGTTATCACGCGGCACAAAGCGTGTTGATGATCGTCACGGACAAAACGGTCATCGGTGGATCGGTCAGGACCGTTCGGTTTCGCGTCGAGACGGGCACGCGTGACGGACACCGGGGGTCACGACGATTCGTAGAGTCATATCACGCGCGTCCGCCTCGCACACCGAAACACACACGGCTGGCGAGATTGTCGATACGCGCATGTGACGGCGTTACGGCATTGTGTTTGTATACGGCGTGCCCCAAGAAGAGGGCCGGACGAACGCGATGGTCGTTGTTGTTGTTTTTAGATAAATTTTATCGCACATTTAAAAACTTGTCGTTTGAAAACCAATAAGACAAGAGGTGAATTTTTTTTCAATAGTTTTCTAAACGGCCGCTACCGAACGACATGGAAAAATACTTACAAACGTCCGTTTTACAATTTTTCAAAACCGTTTTTCGTTTACACAACGGTCGATTTGAAAAAAAAAAAAACGAACGACAACGACTTAACCCATCCGAAGAAAACGAAACGTTCGAGCAGAACAATCGGTTGTCGTGTTCGTCGGACCGCACTGTACACGTGCACGTCCGATTGACGACGTATAGGTCGGGTATAATGAATATTTATTTACGGCGATATCGCGTATAGGGATCCGATTCGTACGTGACCGAGGAACAGACGAGCGCGTGCGGCACGGGGGAGACGTTGACCGGACTTAGGATCGCGCGTCGGAGGGCGCGAAAGGGAAAACACCGTAGGACCGACTTGACGGGGTATGTGACGCACGTACGCAACGCGTAAGCATACGGACCGCGGGAACGGACATTTTTCCTCGGACAGATTCAAACGGTTTATTCACACGGAGAGACACATCGCGCCGTTCTCCCCGAAGTCACCGCGTCCACTCGACTCCGGAAACTCCGAATCGATTCATTCACGAACAGCCGTTCGTCTTCAAATCGCCTAGGGCCGTCGGATTCCCGTTCATGTAATGTAGAAAAATGACCGTCGAGACGACTCGATCTGGAACTACGACCACGGTCGTAGTTCTCGTAGAGCTTCTAGAGCGGATCCCGTCTTGTCGGGACCGCTGACCACGTCGTCCACTGATACGCGTCCTACTGGGTTCCGGTCCGAAGAAGTTGTCGGTCGCGTTTACGTAGTCATCCGATCCAGTAGCGTGACGACGTGCGGGAACGGCACGAACATTGCCGCGCTCTCAGCGTTTCCCGCGGCTGATGCGGTTTTCCGCGTGCCGACTGGTGGTCTCGCGTGCTTCACTGTTCTAATCGTCCACGGGACATGGCTCTGCTATCGATCACGCCTTTCCCGTACCTTAAGAGCGGCTTGGAAATCATCCCTGTGTGCCCTCCTCCCTTCGTGGTTACGACACCAGAGGGTACGTGTACCCCATAGTACATCTACGGTAATGATAGCGCCGGTCCTCACACCGCGGGTAGTGATAACCGCGTGACCGTTCAGCGAGAAACAACGCTCTTGTCTTCTCGGAGGCAGGACCGTTCGGTTCGAACAACGTTCGTGCACACCCGTCTTCCGACATTAGTCCTCAGGACACGTGAACCAGTCAATCGTCAGAACCCCGATAACGCGGACTGTTCCAGTCGTCCGAAACGAATGAACCCACCGCGCGAAACGGTCTTACGGTTTGGAACGGACGCCGCGCGTCTGCGTTATTTGACTGCAACAAAGGATCATTACGCGCACGCGCAACCAATCTCAAGAAAAAGTGTCGTGACGGGCCGACCGTAACGCGCAAAAATATTTTGTTTTTTTTTTTTGTAGTTTATGAAGTTTCACTTCATAAAAAAAAAATTTTTATTTTTAATTTTTCATTACTTGATGATGATCATTATTATTATCTTGTATATCACTTATCACGGAATAGTATTCACATGTTGTTCGACGATTGTTTTTACAATAAAACTGTATACCCGTGGCGATGAAAATGGCCGATAAACAACGTCGTTAATCGGCGAACCATATTGAAAATTCTATTTCATCAGTGATCGTCGTGTGCCGATAAATTCAATTGGAATTTTAAATGATAAATTGCAATGGGTTTATTAGTTGTTTATTTATAAAAAATATCGTAGAATACTATTCCGTTAAAAACTGTATAGGACAACATTTTTAATTGAAAAAAAAAAAGAACACGGTTAGAAATTAGGTTATATTTTAAACTGGTGTGGTGGTGAGGGGGGGGGAATTGTGGGACATGTACACACGGTCTTGTGATGTAGAATATTTCATTTGAAACGTTGTGTTTGAATTTCCAATCAAACGCTCCGCTGCTTCATATCATCCGATTCGAGCACTGGTCTGCACCGGTGAGTACTGAAAACGCGATGTTCCAACGTCCACGCGCTCACCACGGCCGCGGACAACTTTAAACGGCACACTGCGGGACGGTCAATCGCGACGGACCCGTCTGCCTTGCCCGCACACACCTGTTAGCCACGCGTATCCCCCGGGCTCCGGGAACCGTCGAGGGGTCCCGATATTTTTCATTCCCTTGAACCGACCGGCTCCGCACTCCGCTCGACTCCACTCCCGCAGTTCTCCAGGTTTTCGCGCGACCGCTCTGTCGCGCGCATCCCAGCTCACCTGTCCGTACGTGCCGAATTATTTTTTTAAGTATGTGGTGCAAACACAAATTTTTACCATCGCCCACCCCTTTTTAGACATCCTCGAAAATTTCCACGACCATTTAGGTTCGTGGCCCAAGCCCCCTCCCCCACCAGTCCGAAACATAAAACGTTGTAATAGCACAATCGTATAAATCTGTTTTTAAACGTGGAAAACGCGTTAGCTGTTGTAGCAGTGGTCAGTAATCGGTATTCCAAGAGTACGGCCCACAATGTTAACGCCGTAATGGTTTAATAATAATAGTGAATTACATCGATCTGAGACTCGCGACCGACGAATTAACCAACTGCCTGCACAGTGCTTCTATTTTGTGCTGTTCAAAATAGCTTACGCCCAAACCATTGGTTTTTGGTAATCTATTATACCACCCAAACAAAACATTAATGTACAAATAATATACCAACATAACCTCAATATACGTCAGAAACAATAACCTAAAAATATGTTGACCCAGTACCCAGCCATAATTTTAGCTGGTACAAATGAACCACCTTAAGTATGAATTCGGCGCCATTGTGGAGGACCGTCGACAGCAGCCGAGACCGTCCGCGCCGCCCGACCGACGTCGCTTTAACGATATGTCAGATATTTTAAGGAATAAATCGAAATTGAAATCCGCACGGTCGATTTTCGTTGTTTTTTAGGTGATTTTTTTTTTTGGGGGGGTCCCGACTTTTTGGCCTGCGATCATAAGATAACCAACAAATAAATATAAGCGATGGTATTAAATATATACGTACGTACGTAACATTATGAAACAATACGAATCAATTTCCTTAGAAACACGTATCAGAGGAGAGGGGGATTCTCATGGCTTCATGACGAAACGTGCGATTTCGTAAATATATTTTATTTCGGTAGAGTTTTTGTTTGCAATTTAAAACAAATTCTGATGGGCGTTTGAAGTGAAATCTTGAAGGGGGGCAGCGGTCTTACTGAAGCCGCCTTCCCTGTCTCTGGATACCCTGGTCACTCCCGGAACCGTTTCGATCTCCGCGGCGGGGCCGACCTGACCAAACCAAACCCGTCGTTCGATTTTTCCGAACGTTGAATATCTCACGCGGAGGTCGATCATACATCACATACAGCATAGAGTCTCGTGACGGTTGGATAGCGTTATTGCGAACCGTACGTGCATCGTATACACATTTCTGCCGTTGCACTTTGGACGTTTTG
The DNA here is from genome assembly GCA_019022885.1 of Schlechtendalia chinensis. Lineage (NCBI taxonomy): Eukaryota > Metazoa > Arthropoda > Insecta > Hemiptera > Aphididae > Schlechtendalia > Schlechtendalia chinensis. Next base: position 3,651,865 of record CM032351.1, on the reverse strand, counting down.
TACACGTTCATATCGGCGCGCCGAAAATATTCAAATTTATCTTTATAAATATAAAGATACATGTGTATATATTTCGGTTTCTTCGAGTTTCTCACACTAGCCAAAAAACTTGTCTAATTTAAACACACAATTTACATATATATATATATTACGTACAAAGTAAAACTTTTTCTCGTCCGTATTATACGCGTAAAGATATTTTCGGGAACGAAACTAATATCACATAATGTATACGCAACGGTACGAAATGAAAAATTTCAAATGAAAAAAAACAACACAACAACCTCTCAGACGCATATTTTCGCGCGCGTACGAATACGTGGTGTTTGTGTTGCGTAAGGATTTATTGTTTTTTTGCAAGTGTATCGTTTAATTACAATTATTATGCCGATATACTATACGGCAACACAATCAGCTTTAATCGCGAAACGATTGTAACCGTTCATTAATTATAACCGTTAAAATCATTGTTGTTTATCTACTCGATATTCAGCACAGTATATAGTTGTCGTCGGTGTGCATTCGCCTCGTCTTTTTTTTTTTTTTTGTTTCGCTAAAACGTCCGTTTTGTGAATTAATTCTTTTGGTTCTCAATAAGTATAGAACACTATTTTTTTTTTTTAACCTTTTCGTTTCGTCCTCGCTGTACGGTACACTTTTCGTTTTTTTCTCATTTGTCGCGCGTGAATCGCGATTAAACGTTTTTCATCGCCAAGTATTCGTCTCGATAAATCGTTATTCAAGGTAAAACCTGTAATCGTTTAAGTCGTTTTATATTCTTGTCAAACGTTGTTGAATCTAATTATATCGTATTTTTACACGATAATTGAAAGGGTTTTCGCGGCGCGACCGTTTTCGTTCCCGTCTTTTCTTCTGTTTTTTACGGTAATTTTTACGACACACGAGTACGTAAATTACACCACAAATTACGTTATCTTTTTTTTTTATAATACGGTCCATCTGTTGTTAGTAATCACTTCCGAATTGTCGATTATTTATCCGGCTAATCTTTGTTCTTCGTCGATTTCAATCCTTTATTTCGTTTTCCATTTTTGTCGGCAACAAAAAAAAAATAGTCAATTATTATTATTTGCTCTTTATCATCCGCGACTCGTGATTTTTATTTTTATTCGACCGGTGTCAATTATTATCGGATACCATGGGACCATATTAGATGGGTTATCTAAGATAAATATGAGAAAAAGATTTTTGGTCGTCAAGATAAAAAGATTAGATATCGTATCAAATGAAATAGTATGAATATTGAACAGTAATTACCATGAGACAACGGGGATAATTAATAAAAACATACCGAATTTTCGATCGGTTATACAAGTATATGTAACTCTTTTCAGTAACAAAACTTGTGAAACACAGAAACGCTAACTGTGTACATCTACGTATAAAAACGGAAACAATCCGATTCGTCCGTGACTCTGCGGATAATCACACGTATTTGTTAACGTCCACGAGATTTCGGCGGAAATCCGAACTCGATCGCAATTACTATCTCGACATATTTTTTTTAAATTTTTTTTTTCGAAACGTAAACGACGAAAAAGCAAAAGGGATCTGGCGCGTCGACTGAAACGAGGTCGGGCGAGAGAGTTTGTACACATATTCTCGACCGAGGGATATTCAAACGTCAGATTAAAAAACCGTCAGCCAGGAGGAGGGGACACCTTCATATGACACCTTTGAGCGGCACGCCCACGTCACCGCACGATCCGTTTTTGTTTTTCGACCTTTTGTTCGGACGGGTTCGGAAATCGTTTTCCAGACATAAACGATATACAACGAAACGAGTTTTTTTTTCATACGGTTTCCAGTTCGAATATAATGGAATACGATTCGGTTTCGAGACAAGCCGGTCCGAAACACTGTTCCGGACGAAACGGTCGGTCGGTCGGTTTTTTTCGTTTTTTTCGTTCGGCCGTTCTAGACCGACAGGACAGGGGCGCGCGTCATTTCAGATTTTTATTTGTTGGCGCCAAAATGTTCGCAGGCCGGTCACCGTGACAATCGCGGAGCGTAGCGCGTTGTCGACGGTTCTTATCACTATTAAAGATAAATAACTGAATTTAAAAAAAAAAACGATCTACGTCGGCGCGACGATTCTTATATCCTAAGTCCGTGCCAACGCACACCCCGCGATCCTCGAACGAATGTCTAATTCCTAGTGACGTTACGAGCCAAGATTTTTTTTTGGGTCGAACTTATTCAAACTATAAATAACCCGAACTCCAATGAAGAGTTCAATGGATTTGAATTAATCTGAAACATCCGAGTACTCGTTTGAGTTTTAAAAGTTCGTTATTGATTCATGAAACAAATACCATGGACATTTAGTGTTTAAAATAAAATGTTCTCGAACTGTTTTGTCTTTGGGTTCGAATATTTGCAATTATGAGTTCGATCTTCCGAACAGTTCGTAACGTCGTTACCGATTCCGTCCCCGAGCCTGTCCCCAGAGTACGGTTCGGCCGTCCGGCAAACAACCCGTTGAACGTGTTCGACGTAGGTTTTGACAACTCGTTGGTTTTGAAAATCGGTTGTCCAGACCTGTCCGAAATCACCGCGCGGGATCGCCGGCGGACACCGTGCACGTTCCGATATAACGTTTCTTTTATTCGTCGCTAAGAATCCCTAACCACTCTCTCCGTCGTCTCGTCGACGTCGGAATTCCGGCCAGTTTTATCCGATCGGTTTGTACGCGTACGTTCGCGCCCGACCGATCGCTTTAGAAACGAGCCGTTCAACAAACAGACGTTTAGGGATTCGGACCATTCGTTTAGTCCGATTGCTTTCGTTACGAACGAACGAACAAACATTATGTTGTATCTCGGCACGGTCGCTTTACCGACGCGAGCAGATCCGTCCGCGCACGTTAGGCGCACAAAGCAAAAAACTAAGAAAAAAATAAGAAAACAGAAAAAAAACGAACGATGATTAGTTTGTCACCTGCCGGAGCGATTTTCGAAAAACACGTTTTGCATTCGTCTCACGGATTGATCGTTATCGTTGTAAGTATTGCGGTAATTAACCTACGATAACGTCATTTCATAACTTCACCGCGGCCAATACATGTATATGTATATAGAATTTTATTTTGAATTAATTTCGCTTTAAAGGCCGGCCGCCGTTCAGGATTTTATGCAAATGAAAGCCAAATTGTTTTTAAATATTAAAAAGCCCTCAAAACTAATTATAACCGTTGATTGTTTTTCGTCGGCGCTCGTTTGTTGTTTGAACGAGATGAAAAAAGCGTACGCTTTTCTCGATAATCAAATGCATTATACATTGTTATATGTAAATGCAGGTAATTGTTCATCTCGCGTACATACATATTCGTAAAAGGTGCGGCCAAGGTTAGGAACAAAAACACCGGCTTTCGACAACAAACCGAATAAATGACGTTATGACATAAACGTCGAAATGCAAATATCGCAAACGAACAATTACGTGATTTGACTAATTCGAGTTATTGAAAATGTGAAATCAGCAATAATTCGCACGCAATCGCTTTTAAAAATATCTCGGTCATTCGGAAACAATTATTGATAACGTGCAGGAATAATCCGAAACTTAACAAAAAACTAAATGAAATTCTGATCGATGACATTTTCATCGAGTACGTAAGACGGAAAAATGAAAAACCCGGCGACCAGACAACGCAATGGAACGGAACTAACATTTGGGGATTCGGCGTCCACGCGGACGCGTGTTATTAAGGGTACCTGTAGTATAGTAAACGTGATTAGCAGTTTAGGTGTCGTGCCAATGGAATTTACGAATTTATTTCGAACGTGTATTTTTTTGTTCATGTCGAATTCCGTTGTGATATAGTTTTGGTAGGAGAAAATAGGGAAACGTCAACCAAAGGCTTGATGTGTGGAGATTAGCTCTGGAAGGAAAGGGATTAAAGATTAATAGAAGTAAGACAGAGTATACGGAGTATGAGTTTGATGAAAGAGAACAAGTCGAGGGAACGAGGAGCGTAATAACAATAAGCGAGGACGAGGTAAGTGAGGTTGAAAGTTTCAAGTATTTAGGGCCCTTTGTACAAAATAACGGCGGTTTTGACGAGGATGTGAAACATAGGATTAAGAGCGGACGGATCAAGTGGAGAGAAGCGTCTAGTGTTCTGTGCGATAAGAGAATTCCAATGAGGCTGAAAGGTAAGTTCTATAAGAGTGTGGCGAGACCAACTATGTTGTATGGTTCGGGGGTGTTGGGCGGTTGACGAGAAAATAGAGCAGAAATGAGAATGCTTCGATGAATGAGTGGAATGACGAGAGAAGACAGGATATGTATAGTGGATAATGTATGATCGTAGATACGATGAAAGAGAATGGACTTGGATTGTTATGAGGAGAGAAAATTTGGAAGCGGTAAGAACCGTTACGGTTACGGAACGTTGAAGGAAGAAGATGAAGAGGATACCGAAATAGGAGTGGTTGGTGTGTACGTAATTGATGTGGAAGGCCGTGTCAAGTGCAAGTGGAGTTTTAGGACACGGGCGACCGATCCCAAATAGCTGGGATGGAGGCGATGGAGAAGAAGAATAACATCGAATTCCGTTGTGTAATCATTACTGACGGCGAGTCGTTTATACGAGACGTCGGCGTGCCGTGTATTCATAGCTGTTGTTTTAGAGTTATGATTTCGCGTAATCACCGGTATACAAGTATCGTTAAATGTGAAAAGTGGACTTTTGTATTTTTTTAGTCGATGGATGGGTCGTCGTCTGATGCGGAAAAGAGACTTTTGCAGATAATAACAATGATTTATGCCACTACGGGACATACGCGACGTGTGAGACGTGACGATCGTTCGTCGATCGTTTTACGTCCAAGACGAATCGCGTGGAACGCGCGTGCCGTTATGATTGATTTTCTTGTCGTTTGCACCGGGAGAATATCGTCGAAACGGTGTGAGGTGAGACGAACGCTCTTCGCAAACGGTTTGTCGAAACGGTAAAAAACGGAAAACAACCGAATAATAATGACCTCGCAACAGACCCTTTTTCGACCCTCATTATTATTTGGGATTTTTTTCTGTTGTTTGTGTTTCGTTACGGGTTACGCGTATGTCAACCGCGTGCGGCTTCAGACTTCAAATCCGATCGTCCGCGCGCGCACAACCTTCTGCGGAAAAACAGATCGATTTTCGAGTTTCTCGTGTTGTTTTACGCGATATTTTCGTATTTCATAACGGCCGTGGTTTGGTTTGGAAATTGTTTTTTTTTTTTGTCGGGTTTAAAACCCGTACGGAGGTTCGCGCGTCGTGATTTCGACGGGCAAAAAAAAAGAAAAAAAAAAAAAAAAACGCCTCACGAAAGTCCAAGTAATATAAACATTGAGTAGTCTACGGTACGAATTCGCAAAAAAATATCGCTACCGCGTTTTGTACGACCGAAGAGACCGTTTACAATCTACAACACGCGTGCGCGGAAACTTTTTCGAATTCCATAAAGCACATCGGTCCGGACGCAATATTCGGTACCTTGTTTGTGGCGACGCGGACGACAATTTTTTATTCAAAGTGCGCACAGTCGTCACGCGTGTTCCGCAATCTCGTTAAAAATAAAATCTGTTGAACAACGTTAAACGGAGACGTATGTTATCGATTCGACGACATTTAATTTATTTCCTCTCCTTAAATCTCATTAATTTGTCGGGGTTTTTTTTTTTTTTTTAAGAACTCTCGAACGGTCGCGGCCGTATTGTGTTGTTATGCGTACGGTACCGATTGATAACGTCGGAGCGACGATTAATAGTATTTTTTTTTTTTTAGTCGAATTCTATTGATTTCGCAGAAGTTTTAATTAGTCGGCGAAACGCGAATCCGAATTAAATACAATTTTTCGTATTTTTTTTTTTTTTTTAATCGCACGTAACTATCGAAACTTAACAAAGCCGGTATCGCATAGGCTCGGAAACGATTTGAAAACACGCGTTTCGTTCGAACGGTTTTTCTATGTCGACCGATTCGATAATGCCGGCGAGTGTTATTTCTCGTGGAGATAATTGATTTGGAAATTTTCGACTACCCGCGAGTTGTTTTCACATTCCGCGTTCCGTAATTGTCCACGATCCTGATAATCTTCGTTTGTCACGAGCCGGATTCGAAAACGATCGACAACGATAAATCCTTAACGAACGCGTGACACACGCGTCGCCGGTATTCGAAATCCTAATGGGACGTTTACCGAGCAATTAAATTTTAATATTTTACGACGAATTTCTAGAGAGAGAAATAACCGTTGCGCAAGAGTATTAAGTCTATTATCGACTATTATAAACGAATAATAATAATTATTATCTATCGACGTCGACTTATATGTTCAGATTGCGTTAAACCGTCTAGGAAAATCGACGGTTTATTTCGGTAGTAAATTAGTCGCGGGCGAAACGTGAAACGACAATGACGTTGCCATTATTGCATCTGCTCGCGTGATTTTGAGTTCGGAAGTATTGGGCGCGTCCTGGTCTTTTAGCAAACGAGAAGTGATAACGGTTTAAAACCAATGCGGTCCGGAGAAATGAGACACGAAGGCACGTGATCCACGAACTGAAATATTAACATCTTCTAAACATATTGTCGCGCGTAACTTGAACGTTTTCAAAATAATTTTTTCAACGTTTGATAGATCTCGTGGGTCGTCGCATGAGTAAAAACGACAAATCATAGAGAGCCCATTTGTTTTGCGCGATACGAATCAACGAGCCCGCAAACTCGGTTCTTAAGACCGCTCCATTATTCGACCGAAAAACAAAAACAAAAACTTTAATTAACGTTTCAACACAACACTTGTGAAACCAGGCGGCCCACGCCAAACCGAACGGACTGTCGCCGACTGCGTTTACAAACATTGTCGGACGTGTTTCGGAAAACGAACGTTTCTCGGCCCGGACGAAAACATTGATGGGAGACACGGGTTTCGTTTTGACCCATCGTTCCGAGTCTTTCAAGAACTTCTCGACGAAAGTGTCGCGGTTTACCGAGCAAGACGTTTTCGCCATTTTTTCATTTGAATTTTTTTTGCACTTGAACGTCGTCCGCCGACTTCAGTCGACGTTCTGCCTTCTCGATACGCCTTAAACCGTCGAATCCACCACCCATCCCCTCCCCGGATCCTCTTCTCCGTACGCCCGCCGAAGTCTCCGGAAAGGTTTTCGTCACACCGTGGCGCGATCACGACGCAACAACCGTTCCGTCCGTCGTCAAGTCGCTTATCGTCCTGTCGGATCGATCGATCGGTACATCGATCGGTTACCCGCTTCCGATCTACGCGAATCACGAACGTCCGACGTATTATTGTCACTTCTGTTTTTCCTCTCGGAAATCGACCACGGGCACCGTTTTTCAATCGATCCCGCCAGGCGTCCCCAGGCGATCGTCCCGGCGCTGGCGAACATTAATACGCGACGTGTGATTTCACCGGGATTGACGTTGTGTGATCGAGTACCATATGCGATACGCGTGTAGCGACAAAGCGTGTTTAACGAACACGAAATAAAACCCGGGCGGGAAACGAAAGCGCGCGTATATTCGGTTTCGGCGATAAACGCGTTTTACGACTATTGGGTTTCGCGTGCGTCTAATAAAGTTAACGCCAATAAAAATACCTGCCCGCGCGCGTCACGGCTTTTATACGTTCGCGTTTGCCACGTACTTAAAAAAAAAAAAAAACACGCTCATAAACTGTCGCGCGGAAACTATACACGTAACACGGTAGACGGCGAGTATATGTGCAGAAGGTCGCCCGCGTTGGAAGCCACGACACGTACGGGCAAAAGAGTCTGTAGTCGTGTCGGTGTGCCAAACGGTTAAATCGCGTAGGATCTTCTCTAGAGCGTTCGGTCGCGGGCCCGTGGATACGTGAACAGCGCGGGTTCGAACGGATAATTCATAAAACACGAACGACCCTTTAACGGTTCGGACGCGGACGACGTATGTGCACTCTCGTTCTCTGTTTCTCGTTCCGTCCAAAGCGGTCGGCCGTAAACCGTCGGACCTTGTGAATCGCGCGGCGTGGCGAGGGAGAAACGGATGTTTGAAGTGGATATCGCGCCGTCCTTCGTCCGCGGCCGTTAAACAAAAAAAAAACCTCGGAACAATCGGACGGAACTCGAGAGTCCGCTGGAAACAAACCCGAACGAAAAAAAGAAAGAAAAATGAATACTTTTCTATGAACGACCGGCCCGCGCGTTTCCACGATGTTTGTTCTTTAAACGACATAAATATGCGAGTGTAATAAATACGCGCGCGTGTGTTTTAAATTTTTTTTTTTGATATTAATTTTCCCCGCAACGCGTACACACTCGACGGCATAAACAATGGTCTGTGGACAGTACGTCTGAAAACGCTTACGGGGCTTTAGTACGACACACACATGCACACACGCAGTGTTTCTTTCGGGCGTTACTCCGGAGGGGCCATATCCCCCTCCCCCTCCCCCGGAGAAAATTCGAAAAATATTAAAGAAATATCAACTACTAGAAAAACGTAATTCCGATATCACGGCGAATGGCCTACAACCGTCATGTATGAATACGCGACTACGCGCGCAGCAAAAAAAATTTGTTTTTCTTTTGATGTGATACAAACGACCCACCGCCGGAGAAAATCGTCTGAAAGAAACACTGCACGCGCGTTTCATGAACATGAACGACGTTTTATGAAAAAAAAGTTGGCCGACCTTTAACTTATCGTTCGTTAGGCGCGTCGGCCCGTAACTATCGCCGAACACGTGATATCAACCGAAAAATTCCGGAAACGATCGACCGGCGGACGGACGTCGACGGACCGAAATCGTTGTGGTCGAGAGTCGTACGCGGTAGATTTCGACGAGATGGTTTGCAGCACAAAGTCCTAACAAAAAACAAGAAAAGAAAACACACACGCACACACACAATTATTATACCGTGCGAGAAGACGGTATACAAACACGATAAAAAATTGCTCGTTTTTTTTTTCTCATGTCTTTAGTGGGTTATTAATTATTTAAATCGCTTTGAACATTATATCCCGTTCGATTGCGCGAGGTTTCTGTTTGCGCAGCGTCGTGCCATTAAAATTGATGTTTCTACACGCGCGCGGCTACCGTATTATATATATTGTGTACTCGTGTACTCGAAAAGTCTTTTACCGTTTACACGGACTGTGAAACATGAGGTATTTTTTTTTTTCAACAATAATTTTCCTTCTATCGTAATAATTAATAATACGTTTCGTAATAAACTCTCCTCCGTCGAGTCTAGAAAAAAACAACAACAACAATAATTCGGCTTATCGTTTTTTTTTTATGAAAATATTAATTGCTTTTCTTTTTTTTAGATCGAACGAAATCGAAAATGTATTCCGACACGAAACAAAACGATTTCCCACATTATTTACCGTCGTGTTTGTACGAATTTCACGACGAAACACGTTTGCCTTCCAATCGAAAACCTTCGAAATTTTCGTTCGAACGTTTCCACGATAATCGACATAATTTTCGTCCATTTATAATGCGGACATAATGAACTCTTGACGCTACGCGAATATAATCGAAACACTTTGTAACCAACGCCAATGAATTATTCACATGGTTATTTACGAATCTGAAAAAAAAAAATCACTTTTAATTTTCCGATTATTCGTATACACGTGTGAAATATTAGGAACGTCTGTTTCCTACATTTTTTCTTTACCGTTACATATTACTTACATCCGATAGGCGTATTGATCTCGAAAAGAAAACTATTGATAACGTCTGCAGTGTAAATTAATGTTGTTTAATCGACGAAATTAAATTAAAAACAAACAAACAGAAAAACTTCAAAGCGCTATAAAAATAGCCGGATTCCGCGTGCCGCTTTTGATTATTTGTCTTATGCTTTCGTCGACATTTCATTAACGTCTCCAGAGAATCGCGTTTTTTTCTGTTTTCCGACGAGACTCGTGCCGCGATCCATTGCGATTCAGTCAAGCCGCCTAATTTTATTAGATCGAACCCCCGCGAACAAGCGTGATTCGTCCCCGCGTCCCGAATAGACGAGAGGAAATGCCCCGAGGACACGTAGCGGAGAAAAATGCTTGTTGCAGAATCTCGTCCTCGGCGCGGCGGCGGGCGAGCGACAGAAGAGCGGGACGATATCGCACCGCGAACACGCGGCCATTAAGATTATTATTTTTGTATATTTCGTTTTTCTCCCGTCCCCCGTACGGATCACACGAACCGACAGACTGTGAATGAACGCAAAAACTACACGAGTCGATTATTATAATATTTTTCGGATAACCGATAAAAACTACAAAATACGAATAATTTTGAAAAAAATTAAAAATTATGAATGAATACTGGTTGAGACGTGAATCGGCGTGTGAAAATAATACAATGTATGTCTGACGTTGACTTTCAAAGTTTAAAAACGCGACTCGTGTCATTTCTGCAATCATCGATTCGAACGGTAAAAACAGCATACGGACCAATCAACTTCGTTTGGAATATATTCATGGTGTGGAGTTGATTAATTCAATCTACATGACTTTGTCGTGACAACAATTTTTTTCCGTTGCTCGTTCGGCATTGGCGTTGCCCAGAAAACAGCAACTGCGTATTTGATTCTGATTATCGATTATGTTTCCGTAAAGGACAGAAAGAAATATAGTTTTTGTTTTCAAATCTTAAAAACTCTCGTTACGAAACTTCGCGTGGAGGTCATAGAGAGCGTAATGCGCAATATATTCAATTGCACCCGAAATATAAATATTTTCGAAAAACGAAAACCATTCCTTACAGTTAGGCTTATATATAAAAAAAAAAATCAACGCGACATCGAGTATAAGTTTATTGAGAATAGCGACGTTAATTACTATTATCGTACGAGACATAGAGAAGACAACTGAAGAGTTTGTCGATAAAACGGTTTACGTATTATCATATATACATATACACAGTTTTGTACTTACGACAATAACAAGTGTTACCGTTCGAAAAACGTGCAACCCGCTTCGCTTCAGATTTTCGTCGTTAGATCTCAAAGAAAGAAAGAAGGAAAAAAGAAACACTTCGACGCGTAAAGTCTGTTTGTAAATCAATTCGCGAACGTAGTCGCGCAGTACACCGTTCGCGTGTATGAATCCGTATTTTTATTTTTTTTTATTTTTTACAAAAAAGAAAAACCTTTATTTTACTATTGTTTTTTTTCTGTTTTTTTTGTTGTGGTTCCGTACACAAAGCCCGAACGGGATAAAAGTGCTCGAAATACGGAAACGCCGAAGGAAAGGTGATTTTTAGCGAGCATTTATTTATGCGTGTCTCATAACAAAAAATAACAAAAAATACCTAACCTGCGCGTTAGGTTTTTTTACGTTCGGTTTTCCTTCGACCGTCGACGACGACGTCATCATCGGCACGCGATATCGTTAACAAACCGCTTGTTAAAAAACCCGAAGTCCAGACAACGATTAGATCGACACGACGGCAAAACAGTCCGAACCATTTATGTAGGCGTGTACTTTGAAAAACCAAAAAAAAAAAACAATTCTCCGGTGTCTAAGACGTCGAGCAAAAGATTCGTTGAGTCGCCGACTGGTGTTTCTGACACGGCGAGAGACACTTGAAAACGTCGTCGCGGTTAGAAACGTCCAGCGGCTTTTCGGATATCGAATCGAAAGATGAGGCGAACTGCGCGACCTTAAAATCGTACCCGTACGAGATCGCTCGGAAGTCGAGTCCGGCGGACCGGCGTCGAGATCGGCATCGTTGCACGGCCACCTCCACAGGCTCCCTGTTCGAGACCCTATTCTTGCGGGGGCGCACCTCGAGGCTGAGGTGAACTCTCGGGAACCGCTTCGGACGTGCCGCGCTCGTCGAGGCCGTCGTTTGGACGGTATGATTTTCGAAACGTAATTCAAAGGTCAGGTACAGATATTTCGCCGCGGCGTTCTCAGGAAAGCCGAGAGGGACGGCCCTTGACGGTGCCCGTATGGGCAAAGACGATTTATCGACGTTCAATACCGTACCGGACCTAACTTTCGCGAAACGACCGGCGCCGTCGGCCGCGAACCTCAGCGTTCACGGGCCCGGGGAAAAGGAAATGTTTCAATATTAAGAACGTGCGGACGGTTATTCAATCGGTTTAATTTCCGACGCCACCGAAATCGGATCCAGCGATCGAGACGAATTTCCGTCCGACAAATGCGCTCGGAACACGACGGACTTGACGCGTCATCGCGTGGGTTAGTCGGAGGAAAGCCCGTGGACGCGCGTTCGTCGGGTTCCAAATTACGTGACGTCACTACGTGAGCCGCGGAGACGAGTAAAACGCGATCGGTTGGCCCGGGACGGTCGACACGCAATGCGCACGGCGACGGGAACGAGAAAAACAAAAACGAGAAATGAACGCCGGTCCGTCGGTCGCGATCGATATTCAAGAACGTGATCGGATTTCGGGAACGCGGCCGTGTCGCTGGCCGAGGCTGTGCCGTTTCGAAACGCGCGCAAAATCGTTTTCGCCCCGTTTTGTTCGCGAGTGTTTCGGCTGTGAAGGCGTCCTGCGGTTGGTCACGCAACTTCGACTTCCCATTCTGGCGTCCGGTGTTATATTCGGTGCTGAGCACAACATAACGTAATATTACGTCGCGCGTCACCAAGGGCGTATTTGAAGGCGGCGGGCGACTGGGTGTGTATGGCGTTGCTAAACTACGAAAATATTGATTATATTTCAAATCACCTATCATTCTTACGAATCAGCCGATACTAACTGTGTCGGAAGATCAAATTGAAAATCTCAAATGACAAGAACTCGACGTATTTGGAATAACGTCGTTGAATTAAATTTTAATTTGAAACATAGAGAAAAAAATTGTTCTTCGCCATAGGTTCCCGTTCAGCGCCTGTCAAACCCCAAATATAAACTATAGCCATCACGCTATCAGGAATCCTGTTGTATCAATGACATATTATGTATTGTATTCAAAAAACATAACGATAATAATAATATATACATATTTATAATTAGAAAATAAATGAAATATTACAATATAGAGAAAAATCTTCACAAACATAATTTATTATGTTTCCATAATACGTGCCGTCGGTAACAAAAATGTGAAGTCAAACTGCGCGTCACGCCATTGTCGGTTACGGTTCAACGTCGTGATAGTGTGAAATGTTGTTCGTTTCGGGGCCAGTTCTTCTTTGCCGGTCGGTTTTGACATTTTATGTCTTTACTTTGGCACATTAAAATAAAAAACCGTCACGAAAAAGTGTCCACGAAAAGCGTTACCTAAATTATGATACCCACTGAACATAAAATGTCTCACTTAACGCGGACTCGTGTGCGTTAATCATTTATCATTACATTTCAACTAGTGTGTGTGTGTGATTACATAGTCCGAAAGAGTTTGTAATTTTTTTTTTTACGCGTCGTCCGAACGTATCCGTTAAGATAACCGGGACTGCGCGTTTGGATGTGACTTGACCGGTGAAGGTTCGACGCGAAATCGTCCCGCGCCATGTACGCCGTTGTCAACCCGTTTCGAACGAACGAACGACTTGTTGGACACGGTCTCGCGGAAGCCTGTGGCTTATCAGCCGATAACGACGTTCCGGCCGCAATCGCGGCGCTCAGATTGTATTATCAGGCTCGACCGATTGACCGGTTCGCGGTTTGTCCGCCGACGACGTGACTTTACTGTTTTGAAATCGCGCGCGTCCGTCGAAAACATTCGGATGTTATTGAAACGTCGGCAGGCGTGACAAAAGATCGCTCGGGAAAGCGGAAGCGGATTTCTCGTGTGGAAAACCCGTTCGACGAAAACGGAATAACGCGTTGTCGACGGGTGTGGGCGCGCGGATGTTCGCGTTGGTCTGTTGTCGCGACCGAATCGCGCCGTTGTTGCGGCCGTCCTCCTCGGCAAACCGAGCGCGCATAAAATAAAATTGGATTTTCTCCGCGCGCCGTTACGCATTACGTTTTGATATCTCACTGAAGCTAGCGCGCTAGCGTTTTATAAACGACGTCGTTTCGTAAAACGTTTTTAGCATGCTCGTGCCCATGTGTACGTACACACACACACACACACACATATATATATACCGTTTTTACGGATCCGAAATCGCGCGATCAAATTTTACGTCCATATTTTCCGCGGAAAAATTCGGTTTTATCGTGTTAACCCATCACACGCGCGCAAAATAGTACGACGGAATATAGATGCTTTAGATCGGGGGAAAAAAAAAAATCGTTTTGTTCGATCGAACGTACACGTTGTATTTTAACACGTAGCCAGTAGATAACATGAAAACGACTATAAAGTGACGAAAACTCCAAGTTCGGGGAGTCGATGATTTTTACCGGTCGTACGAAACCAGAACTTCTTCCGGGAGCGAGAGGGGACAGATCGACAGCGTTGCACGTTTCAACAATACTGCCATGATAAAAAACCGTATCGAAATTCGAAAATGTACTAAAATTAGATTAGGAGTTACGTTTTTGGGCGGCGCACCGATCGATTTCGCATTCAATCCGAACGGGCAACGGCGAATAATTTTCACAAATCATCGATAGTGTTCGATATTAATAACATTATTTGACTGTTTGGCGGCAATTTTCGGTTTTGCGGGGAAAAAATTCCTTCTCCTCCCACTGTCACCTCCCACTGGTTACGCCACTGTCGGAACGTTATTGATTTGGACTCGAGGGACGACGTGGACAACGCGAACGCTGGCCGCGCATTGTCCGTGTCCGTCCGCCTGGGTCGTCGGGTCCGCGCGGCGCACCACAATGGGTGTAACGCGTTTTTTCGCACACGACTCTATTTAGGGCATTCCGGCGCGGCTTCGAAAGACCGCGACGGGACGCACGCCGCGTCCGTCAAAGCGAATTTTATCTCCCGCCCAGATACGGGCCGTGGTTTTTTTTTTTTTTTGTTTTTTATTTGTCCTCTACGATAAAAAAAGGGTCGATTTTTGTTTTTTGTTTTTTGTTTTTTTTTGGTCCGGCGCGACCTTATCGGCGCGACCAATTAAAAATAATTTATTAGAACGCCGTTCGCGGCTTTGCGCGCGAGGACAGTTCTATTTCGTTCGCGCGCAACGACGCAAATTTTTTCGTTTCGAATGAAAACTAAAACCGTTCTCTTTTGAGAAACACGTAGATAACCGAGTTTCCTTTCAAAGTCGTTTTGTCGTGCCTTTAGATCCGCCAGAGCACACGTACAATACACGACCGTGCGCTGCAAACCGTATGCTCTCAGGAGCGTCTCTATACCTTTGTTCGGGTTTATTTTAAGAGACAAACGAACTCGTCGACTTGCAATTAAAATTACATCGCAACTCGTTTTTTAGTAAACCACATTTTTCTTTTTAGGTCTTAACATTGTAAACGTTTTCATGTACTTTAAAATAAAAACAACGCT
The DNA here is from genome assembly GCA_019022885.1 of Schlechtendalia chinensis. Lineage (NCBI taxonomy): Eukaryota > Metazoa > Arthropoda > Insecta > Hemiptera > Aphididae > Schlechtendalia > Schlechtendalia chinensis. Next base: position 3,636,451 of record CM032351.1, on the reverse strand, counting down.
CTTGAAGGAAAAAACGTTTTTTGAATATAGTCGTTGGAATAATCGAAAAGAGAGGTAATTAATTTGCGCTTTCGAAAATTCGCTATATAGTTTATAGCGCCGCGCAGTAGGAGGACGTTTAAACTTTTACCGCGACAAAAATACGTTTTATAACAATATGCTATTTTATAATATTATATTTTTGTTTTTCGTTTAAATTACAGTTTGTATTAATTTTAAAAAATGAGTTTTAATTAAGTATTATAACTTAAATGACGAAAAAAAAAGAAGATAAATCAATGTATCACAATACATATTTTAATAGTAAAATTATTCTGAATCCGATGTTTTCTATGGATGTTCGAACGTCTACTTCTGTTTGTTCATCGTTTATGATCATTAAACTAGAAAACGGTTATCGTTAATTCCGTACGATAGATGATCTCAGAATTATTATCAACAAACACGATTATACAAATAAAATCGACGACTTCGAGCAGACCTAAAAAAAAAAAAAATTTACCGAATAGTAGGCGCACGTTTTTACATTTCAAATGAAATCCGGACGATTTCCAAAGTTTGGAAAATCGATCGCCAAACACTTGCCGTCCGTATTGTACCGAAACGAGAACCGCGACGAACAAATCCGAGTCCACTGGTGACGTTGGCGGCAAATGTCGACGAGATTTCCACACCGGCGGCTCGTGCTCCGTTCGCCTAAACTGTTCTAATCGAAATACGATAACGGCGGACGATCCGAGAACACTCTGGGGGTCCAGTGCACAAAAAGTCGCGGTCTCTATCGCGAAACGCGAAACTTTCCATCGCGCACGTCTTGATCGTTAATCACACCCGGCCGTGTGTACCAGCGTGTGACGACGCTCTGCGCAGATACGTTTCGGAATGTTGAAACGGGTTTTTCGCGTGAACACGTACTCACCGGCCCTACGACGTACTCGCGGTCTCGAACAATGTGGAAATCACGATTCACACGTACGTACGAATATATGGGAGGGTGTTGACGGTGTCGGACCGGCTTCAAAATAGAAAAAGAGGTGATAATTTTTTTCTTCACCGATTCGCCCATCGTCAGAGTGTTATCGAAAAAATCCAACATACCAGTCCGATCACAATAGGGGGGGGGGGACTTTGACTACGCCAACTAATCTCGGGGTCGGGTAGCGCGATACAAAATCGTCAACCCGTTTTTACGTGCGCGCGTCAGCTAAAGATTTGTATATTTCAACAAATAATAATAATAACAATAATAATAATTATTATTATTATTATTATTTGATTTTATTTTTAAATCGGTATCGACGGGTGTAGAAAAGGCCCCCGAACGACCATAGTTTTCAAATGCGCACTAACCGATACCATGCGAAACCATACGCGGCTGTTATTGGGTCTGTCCGCACGAGTTATTATTAATAACGATTATTACGTAAGAGGGCGACGGCCCGCGTTTTTTGACGTTCGGCGCAGTCGCGTATATTCAAATGATGGTAGCGAATTTCGCGCGTCAAAATCAATAATAAATCCGTCGTCGTGAAACACACGTGAAATATCAGTACCGTTTTTCCGGTCCGTGGCCACGGTTTGTTTTTGGGCAAGCTCAATTGTTTATTTGATGTCCGTACGTCCAATAGACGTCGGTCTTTGTTTTCGTTACGTGCGATTATTCCCATTAGACTCGGGTGCCGGCCGACGTCCACGTATTCATTGTGAGCACGTGTTTGTTTTGTAGCTTTTCTGTTGCTACTTATTTAAAAACTGTGTTTAGCCGGAAGGTTCATTATTTTTTTAACGATTTCCAATGTTATTGCTGTTTGTTATATTTTGTTTTTGTGATTTTCATTTCATCGCCAAGGGACTAAATATAAATTATTTATATTCTATTCTTTTTTTTTTTTTGTACGTATGTTATTTGAGTTATTATAACTTATTAATTATATCAGCGATATAACGTAAAAATAAACAATCGCGTTGCCATTTTTGTTATATATTTTTGTAAGAAACCCAATACGAACACGCATATATTACACAAATAGTTGGTGTATTTATGTCTTACGCTCCCGGCCCGTACACGGGAGTTTTTATTTTAATTGCATTCTAATCGAAAAATTCGCACTTGACCGAAAATTATCCAGCGAACGATCATATCCCTCTAAGTTTAAACCACGTTGAAAATCTTGGGAGATTAGACTAAATGAGGACTGAGAACTTCTCGAAAATTCGTTTCGGTTAGGTTAAATAGTGCGTTTACAAATGGATTTTGATTTTGAAATTGTACTTACGTAACGAGCGAATTCGTCGTGTTTTTTTTTTTAACGTTTCGGTTTATCAAAATGTCGGGTTGTGACAGTCACTGTTTTTTCGCTTAACTCTTGTAATTTTTTCAATCATAATTCATTGAGCAATACTTGTACTGTGTGTTAATCCATCTGGAAGTCCCAAGGTGCGATAACAATAGAATAATATTTATTTGTTTTTTTTTTTAACAGTTTTCGGTCGAACAGGGTTTCTCCGTTAAATTATATATACATTAACAAAAACAAAAACAAATATTATATCTGGTGCAAAAAAATTTAATTTTAAAATAAACTGGTCGTCGCGACCAGTAACATATTACATAACTATTATCGTTTGATAAATTAATTGTTTAGTTTTAAAAGCGACGAACCGCAGGAAATCGTTTCGGATCTCGTGTTTCGTTGCTAGCCGTCAGAATATTATTTATTAGCCGACTTGAACTAATAATATATTATAACTTGCTGAACTTACTGGATAAATGATAAGTTCGCGCGGAGTTCGATGAAAAGTACGTTGCTGTGTACGGACGCTATGACGAGCAGCGGTACCGTAACCGTTGCCTAACATGTATAACAATAATGTATAGCGAACGAGAATTTATATGGTCGCGGATGTGAGCACTCGACATAAAGTATTTAAAACGTGTACTCGTGTAAGTCGAGATATATACATATATATACATATATTTTTTTTTTAAATTTTCGACTTCATATTCTTTTTGAGCTGTAAATGTGTTTCAAGTACAACTCTTTTCAGACCATTTTTTTTTTTACTCATTTCTAGAAATACTTATGTACTAATAACATACTGTCCAAACTTAAAATCAATATTTTTATTTCGTCGAGTTTTTCGATCGTACATACCTTTATTGTTTTTTCAACGAAACAGTTTATGTCCGGGGTGGGGGTTGAGGAGGGTTTAATTAAACGGTAACTTTAAAATGAACGTTTGAACCTAACCTGCCGGGTCCAAATTTAATTTCGTCAAAATCTATATAGAGTTATTCCTCCTGGAGAAATATAACGGAGCCGGGTTTTTCGAATCACAAATTATCCACACCGGTATAGTTTATTAAAATCTCCGTATTTCGACTATTTTCTACTCGCGACTTAACCTGACCTAAACCGCGTCCCTATACGTCGGAAGAAGTACCGGCCGGTTCATACGAGATCACGTCCAAACCGGAACAATATAACGACGTAGCCCTTCCCCCGAGTATGTCAAACAGTAATATGGCAGCGATGGGCTTAGCGGAACACGTTGCACGTGCCGACGACGATTGAAATGTTTAAAAAAAAAATCGTTTACTGCCGTACATTATGGCTTACGAGATCCGCGACAATTACGCGTGCTAATGCGTTCGAGTGCGTTTTACACTCGTATAGCGTTTCGAAAACTAAAAAACTAACGTGCCATCGACGAGTTTATATTACTTACTCTCGTGAGTCGTATTTTCGAAACGTTATACGCGCGCGTGTGTGTGTGTGTGTGTATCAGTGCGCATCAAATTCTCGTTTCTGTTTCGATTTAAACCCCGTGCGCGCGCAGTGCAGTACTGTTTCCAAATCAATTTCCCGTCGTACACGACGACGACGTATTATAATACACCCGCGTGCTATCGTCGTCCAAATACTAAAACGTCGCGGAGTCTATTGTCGTGAATAACATTTCCGTTTCCACGTCGTACACGCCGTCGAGCACAAAGCCACGAAGGCCCTTGTCGGCGCAATGTAGACGCGCGTCGTATGTTATCTCGCACGTGGATGACGAAAAGCGTGTCGAGACGAACTACGCCGATAAGGACCCGCCGAAATCTATGACCTAACGCCCGAATTCGGATTTCCAGAAACCGGGTCGGCGAAGACGACCGCGACGGTTTCCATTACGGTGCACGTATACGGACCACGCCGTGGCAATCGGACGACGAGACTTTTTACTGATGTATGTCCCGTTGGTCGAAACGACGTTGGAAATCATTTTCTCGCGACGTCTTCACTACCCATGTCGATATGGTTTTTGCACGGCTTCGACTGATTTTTTTTTCCGCCAGAAACCGCTCAACAGATAAGACGTAATGCCGAGCCGGCGCATTGCCTTGACGCGAGGTCCAAGAGTCCGCCGTTGTCAATACTCGTAGATAATAACCTCGATTGACAGTCTGTCCTCGAGGCACATTATTACGCGCTTTACAACGAGACATATGATCGACATGCCGTTAAGTCGTCCCGACCCTCACGAAATCGTTTGTACCGTTCGAAAACACGCGGTCGTGACATGACGTCATCTCCACATACGTCTGTCAACAAACCAAAACTCTCTTCTTCTTCTGAAAAAACAGCGAGTGGGTTTGCAAACGGTCTAGAAATAATCCTCCGACGATTTGAACGACGGACGAGAAAATACACGCCGGAATAAAATTCGTTTTTGAAAACGTCGTTGGCTCGTAATAATAAAAATACGTTTCTGACACGCGCGTCCGTCGCGGGGAAACGGCTTTTACTCATTAATGTTTTTGGTCTCAAGAATTTCGATCATACAAATCTCGACGTGAGAAAACACGCCGTTCTCGAGTTCACGGCGCGCGCGCCGGTAATCACATCAAACGAAATAAATAATAGTAATAATAATATGATCGCGAAAACGTCTCGGGGAGATAGTGGAAATTTCTCGGACAAAATTCAATCGTTTCGCGTGTAGGATTTTTCAGTTTTCCGCGTTGTTGTTAAACATAACGACGTAAACGTAACCTATTTCCACCCCCCCCCCCCCATAACTGAGGATTATTTTCAAAAACAAAAAAAACAAAAACATTAACGTTTACGACTCTCACCAAATCATTTCGTGCCACTCGAGAACACGCGATCGTACACACGACATCATCAGTCAACGAACGAAAACTCTCGGCCGCAAATTGTTCCGAGCTTCACTAGATTCAATTAATACGTTTCAACGCAATTAACGCTCACGAGTAGACCGACCACACAGAGGCATTGCCCGGTGCAATTGACACGTTCGTAGTTTTTGTAAACATACCGATCGCATTACCCCATGTCCGTGTCCGTCTTATCGGTAGTTCGACAGACACGCGACATTGGCAACGAACCGGTCGGGCGGCGGTCGAATCGGAAAATATTAAGCAGCGGAGCTCAATTGGAAATCAATAAAAATACCGTTCCAAATGAAATATTCTATATCACGAAACCATTCCATATCATCGACTCCGGCGTACCGCTAATATATAATCTAATTTCTAACCGTATTCTTTTTTTTTGTTCAATTAAACGAATTTCTCTATACGATTTTTACCTGAACCGATACACAACAGATATATACGGTGTTCCAGTAAAAGCAATCGTCAAATAACGTATGAATGACGTTCAGTGATAAGTGATGTACAAGACAATAAATCGTCATTGTCGAGCGGGTACTCGATATAGCAATATGGTATTGATAACAATAAAAATATTATATATTATATACAATTGATGATATTTTTATCTGTGGTGCTCGGGTAAAAACGCTCCCCCCGCGTTGCTTTGAAAATCGTAGTAGAGGGACACGGATTTTTTTTTTAAACGCAGCGGTAGAGGAGCTCTGTCCACTCGCGTGTCCCCTGCCAATTCGAGCACCGCGGTCGGGACGATGTTTCGTACGACGGCGACTTTGGACCGTCAGTCGATAGCCCGAAGTCAGAAACGCGACGTGAAAATACGGTTCGACGAAGGTGACGACGAAATACGATTACCGTTTCATTCCGAATGCGAGTCGACGTGGGTGGGGTTATACGAACTCGTCGAAAGGAAATACGAAACTACGTGATAACCGCACACGTTGGCCGAGAGGAAATCATTTCGTACGGGTTTTCGGACAAATTTTCGAATATCGCGTTACCTGTTATTATCGCGATCCCGTAATTCGGCGGGACGAGTTTCGGCTTCGGAGTCACGCCGATTTGATAGTCGCCGTGAAAAACCATCGAAATATTCGATCAAAAAAAAAAAAAAAACGCCAACGGGACGGACACAATATGCGGTCGGTTATGGTGCTCGGAAACCAACGAAAAAATCGATTTATCTCGTCGGACGAGATTTAAATATCGTCATGATGGATCGACCGCGTCGTAGTCATTTAATGGCTCCGCACCCGTATAATCGCGTCTAATCCGATATTATAAAACACGTATCACACAACAATAACAACAACAACAACAACAATAATAACAGTAATAATAATAATAATAATAATAATAATAATAATAATAATAATAATAATAATATTACGACCGTCGTGCGTTCGTCATACAAGACAGAGGCTTTTGCTGCACTTCCCGGCCGTACTGGAACGGAAATAGTGAGGGTCGCCAAGATTTGTCGGGCAATAATCGGGCGATGACACGTGGCCACACGTTCGAGCGACGGAAACCGAACGTTTTGTTGTTTGAATCACGGCGTATCGATAAAAATTGAAGATAAAAAAAAGAAATTATGAAAAAAGAGCGCGTCCGGATAGAATCGCGCGAAAAAAAGAGTGTTAGGAAATAAATAAACGACAAGAAAAGCGAAAGAAAAAGGTGGTGAAAAAAACGCTTGGTTTTATGATTTTTCCAACATTGACAACGGACGATATAATATTTTGATATTTCTTTTATTACATGCCTTGATTTTTTTTTTTTTACCTTCGGATATTCTGACCTGGATTTTTTTTTTTACTGTTTCGACACGTTTAACATTATTCAGTGTGCGCGTTTATTTTCAGCCCGAAGTTTTTCTTAATCGATTTCAGTCCTAAACACGTTTTGTCCCACGTCTAAAACGGCAATTCAAACCGTTCGCATCGCTCGATTCGGATAATTTATTTCGTTTTTGATTGTTATTATTATTATTAAAAAGAGACGACGAGACTATCTGAGATGGTTCGGAAACCGTTCGTATCGAGTGGTCATTCTTTTGGTGAAAAATTTAAGTGTTAAGGACGTCCGGCCACCAGAGACCGTACACCCATGGCATTATTATGATGATGATTTTTGTTCGGGATTCGTCGGCTCTCGAATTTGCCGTCTCCCGTCGACCGACAAACGCCGCGTCGTCAAATCGTCCCGTTCCGTTTTTAAGAGACGGTTACGTTCGCGCGGGAAAAACGTTTGGCACTCGATTGGCGCGCCTCGGCGGTGACGATTTGAAATCGGTTTTTTCTTCTTGTTGTCTTCGACACCCGAGAAGAAAAAAAACCGGATACGAATCGGTCGTACGTTTCGTTCGTTTGAATTTCGAGCGGCCGGTGCGCGAAGCGTTCAGACGATTCGAATTAATTTAAAAACGTCCGAGTATCCCCGTTCGATTTAGCAGGCGGTTTGAGATGGAATTTTTTCTAGTCGTTACGAAAAATTGGCCACCGGAAGAAGGCCGAGAACTGCGCGTGTCGTCGCTACAGGCCGGGCAAACGGAAATCGCCGTCGACGATAACGACGCGCAATTGCCGTTCGATTGTTCGGACCACCGGTGGATTCCGGACGAAATAACGAGGGGATGGCGGTGGCGGTGGTGGGGGAGATGATTTCGAACAACACTCTAACTTGATTGCATCGATCGTTTATTTATAACATCACTGTTTTAGACCGTCCGTTAGACTTCGCCCAACCATCGAAATACTGGACGTCCAGTAATAATTGAGATAAATAACCATTATAAACGCTATCTAATCTTCTTGGAGATCTTGCGAACTCGACGAGATTTTACGATCGAGTGGCTTTTTTTTTGGCGAACGGAGGGAAGGATGGATCCACCGCAGGTCCGGACTAAAACGACGACGAACGTCACGGTTTTATTACTCGAACCGTACGACCGTTCGTCCGGGCCAGTGCACGAGCATCGGTAAAGCGTCCGAAGGATTTGAATTATGTGAAAACGTTCAAGTTCAAACCTACTGAACGAATATTTTCGAGTCGTAACGAGCAATAGGACGAATTCGGTACGACTGCAAGTCGGCCAAACGGGAATCCGGCCGTGGACGACGACGACGGCGCGCAATCGCGGTCCGATTGTTCGACACTGCGGCGGGCGGCACTCGCGCGCACGACGCCCGAAAACGACGACGACGAACGTTGCGGTTTTCGCTCGAGTCGTACGTTTCGATGTCAAGCCGGCGCCAGCGCACGAACGTCATGAACAACGGTTGAATTACGTCCGAGTAGGACGTACCCGTTCGACGTAGAAGTCGGTTCGAGACGGATATTTTTTTTTTCGTTTGAAATCGTAACGAGCAATCGGGCACCGGAGGACGAATTCGACACGACTGCAGGCCGCGCAATTACGGTCCGATTGTTCGGGCTAAGGCGCGCAGAAACGACACCGAAAACGACGTACGTTCGTTTTTCGGTCGGACGTCGTCCGGAAACGCGCGCGGTTTGTCGGGCACGGCCGCCGCGGAGCGCGCTGCTCGTGAACGCCGGCGGCGGCGCGCGCGCGCGCGCTCGATCTCCGTCCACTCGTCTCCGAGTGCCGGAACGTCCGTCGGCGTTCCGCGGCGGACTCTTGTTGCACGCGGTCTCTCGAGCGTCGCGTCCATCGCGCCGGCGAAACTGCACCCCGAGCCATCGACCCTAACCCGGTCCGGTCCATCGCGGCGGTTACCTTTTCGTTTCCGTCCGGCGTTCGTTCGCGTCCCTCGTCGTCGTCGTCGTCGTCGTCGTCGTCGTCGGCAACCGGTAAGTACCGAAACCTTACTTGTTTTTGTTGTTCGTAGGTTGGTTGGTTTACTGTTGCGTCGTTTTAAACCGGAACCGTTTACCGCCACCGTAACCGGAACGGATGGTCAGTCGCGGTATATTATTTGATTTTCGTACCGCACTTCTGTGCCGTAATTAGAACGATTGTGTATATATTTTTTTTGAATTTTTCGTCCGCGATCTCGACGAACCCGTAATAGTTGGAAACCGACGACAGTATTTTGTTTTGTTTTTTTTTTATTGAATATTTAACCGTTTTTGCACATTTCGAGAAAATCAACAAAAAGAAAAAGACACGTTTTGTTGGCACTGAATAATAATTGAAACAATGATAACGGTATTTTTTCCCAGACAAACTCACCAACCGACATTGTATTATTGGGTACGGTTAAATCTTGATGATGTTGTTTGCCAAGACCCGACGGTATTAAGTCCTTACAAGTACGCCCCAACGACGTCGGACCTAATCTTCTCAGCGTTTAAAAACATATCAACAGACGTCACGGACGAAAAACTCGAAATGCATGAGGTCGTTCGTTTTCAATAATAAATAGAATCAGAAAAATGCATTAACTTGTTCGGAAATTTCACCGACAAAAAAAAAAAAACCATTTGTTGTTCATTACGTAGATACCTAATTATAGATCGTTAAAGTTATTTTAAATAATAATCGCGCATTTTATTTTTTTACCGTAATTAAACATTTTGTTTTCTTGCGCATTTTTTGCATATTTTCACGATATTTTTATGGCGTACTTACGATAATTTTTAGCGCACGAAAATCCGTGCTCTAGTTTTGACGTAGTTAATCAAATTATTTTTTTTTTTAACTTTGTCCGTTTAAAGATTATTATTTTGTGAGATTCGAACAAGTCGAGCAGGACGTAGACTTTTTTTTGGAAAACCAAAGCCGTCCGTTTTGATAATTGCAAATCGTACCGAAACAACTCCTTAGACCGATTTGTTACGTTTTGTTATTCTGTTGTTGTTGCTGTACCGAGTTAAACCGAAAAACCCGAAATCCTTCGTGTCGACTTATTTCGTTCCGTGGGACGTGCGCAACACACGTTTCATTCGTCACCGTACAAAACCGAGTACGACGATGAATTTATTGTAAAAAACAAAAACGAAAATTTCTCGTTTTCCCGAAACGATCGCGAAACACGAGTAATATCATCACGAAGAAAAACCTCAAAGACCGTTTTCTCAGACCGTTCTCACTGTTCTCGTCCGGGGAAACGTCGAAATCACGTATAATCACGCCGCGGCGTACACGCGTACGAAAACAGTCGACCCTTCGACCGTCGATCATGATTTACGATAACTTACACGTGCGTATCCGATGTACCGATCGTTACCGTCTTATGCATTTACGTTTACGTGCCGCGGCGGACGTCGAGTGCGCTATATACGGTCGTTAGGAATACAGACAAATAAATGAATAATAATACGGGTTCGAAAAAAAAAAAATACTTATTACAAAGTAAATATAAATCGATATTTTTTGCCGCGAAAAAACGTTACCGATTTTCAAGTCGAATTTTCAGCAAACACGATAATATCAAACGGTACTCGCACGATACACACAAAACGGTTAAACATTATCGGTGCTAGATAACGTAAGGGCGTGTCGGGGGTTTTTTTTTTCTATCTTTTTATCGTCGAAACACGTACGAGTATGTGAATAAATAACGCGGAGAAAAAAAAGAGTATACATATATATATATACACTTGTTCATTTCGACTCAATTATCGCCGTTTAAAACATGTTATGTGTGTGAACGGTCGTATTTTTATTTTTTTTTTTTGAAAATTATTTAAATATATTCTATTCTGATCGAGTAGTTTTAAATTTAATGAAAATACAATTTTTAAGTAAGAAAATATCGATCGGAATAATCGCAAATTCGTCTTGACTAATGATGCGACACATTTGTTGTTCTCAATACGATTTTTTATATAATAATTACCAGAATTTTGCGCTACAATTAGTGTATTTTACATTTTTGACAACAAAATATTCAAAAAAAAAAAAAGAAAAAGAAAAAAATGAGCAAACAATTGAAAATAAAATAGAAATCGTTTAGTATTTAATCGACGGCAAATCCAAAATAGAATAGCTATAGCGCGATATTCTAATAATTGTTCGAAAAAACTTAAAAATCATTGAACAGAATACATTGTTGGATTGCATCTGTCGAATGTCCTCTCGCGACATTGTTTATACATTTGTTAACATCGAACGGTTTTCATCTATTGAAATTCTATTGTTGCGTTTCAAAACTTCTAATAGTCATACATTACTCGTACGTTTTTCTACCATTTTTATGGGAGTGTTTGAGAACTGTCGCAAGGAATATCTCGTACTCTCGTTAAATGTTTATAAGTGTGGACATTTAGTACGACAGTCAAACGTTTAAATGAGTGTTCCTGTGTTCATGATTTTTATAAAAAATTGATATGTACGCAGTTTTAACGTTTTTGTAGTCATATTTGCAATTGAAAAATTCCAACTCTCAACCGCGCGACTCGTTTCGTTTTAAAAATTACTTTGACTCACTACTGTGAAACGATAACGTTTCATAGTCTCGGCGCTTTGTTAAAAAAAAACGAATCGTTTTTAAATCGTCGTTATTTTATACACTCGGAACGCTTTCCGCAAGTGAAAAATATACGTACTTTTATCAAAATCCTGTCGTTATAATTTTTTTCAAAATATATACCGTCAAAAAAATATAGTCGAACTAATGTCCGACATTTATAATGAGTGAGGTTAAAAAAAAAACCGAAGCGAGAACGAGCGGTTCGACGCGTTTATAAATACGTCACTCGTATTCTCACGGTTGAAAATCACGTCTATAAAAACAAAAATGTGTTATGACACGGCTTCGCGTATAGGCGAAACGAGTACACGAGTGTGTTGGGTACCAGAATCGTCATCACGAAAAAACGTGTCGATTGTATTCGTCGACGTGACACTCGACGCTCGTATCGAGTTCAAATTCGACGTTCGCACACAGACGTTGCAGTAAATATCCGAAATCAGTTAAAAACAGAATTTACTGGTATAACTTGAGTTACGCCAAAAAAGTTACTGGGTACACCGGGTTTTTACTAAATTTTTCTAACACTTGACCTCACGGCAAATACGAGTTTTATTCTTATTTTTAGGTGGACAGACCACTTGTTGACATTTCTATCAAGTATACGAACAATTAGCTATTAATTTAATCAAAATATATTTGAGAAAAAAAAATTATTTAATATGAAAAACGAAATTTTTAAAATATATTTTTCGCATTTTTGATTTCTCGAAGTAACTCGCTGTAATTTTCTTGGGTCGAAATAGAAAAACGAGAATCTGTGATGTCTATAACTTTAATGATCACGATTAGTATTTGATGAACTCGTATTGAGTACGCGGGCGATCGAACAACACTATTACGAGTATTAATAATAAACGAATCAAATGTTATTGTTTTACATGACGCCATACGCGCGTTACACACCAAACCGTGAACACCTGTAGCGGAAATAATCAGCTTAAAGGCCGCGGTACCGTATCAGTCACTCGATAAAAGTGTCAACGTGTCGTTTGTCTGACTGAAAATAAGAATAAAACCTGCGAGGTCGCGTGTAAAAACTAATCGTTTTCGCTGAAGTAAAAACTAGGCATAAAAAAAAATTTGATTCGCGTTTTTACCGTGGCCGTTAGTGAAAACCAAGTGCGCCCAATAAACGAACGCCCGTTCGGACGGAACTTAGTTTGTACTAGTGAATTCTGGTTTTGACGGATTTCGGGTTTTCGCTGCAACGTGTACGAATATATATATATTTGCATTGGGCAAAACGCGAAAGAACAACTTGCCGCCGTCTCAATGTACAAATATCGATCCGTTCGCGGGATACAACGTCGTGTACGTTTCAAGACGATCAAAGAATACCCCCGCGGTCGCCGCCGCCGATCCGAAAGGGTAATGTACACACTCGAAAACTCGAGTTTTCGAGTGAAACGAAAATAATCTTTTCGCGGTATAACGTTTTTTGTTGCAATTGGGTTTTTTTTTTTTACCCTGTGCGTAATAATATATATATATGTTACGCGATTCGACGCGCGTAAACGCACGAAAAAAAATCCTCCCCCCGCGCCCCACGTATATCCACGGTGCTTACGAGTGTGATACGACCTTTTCTAATGCCTCGGAACGTGCGCAGCAACGTTTCACGAACCGTGTAAATCCGTCCGCTATCTTTCGGATCGTCTTCGGGTTAATAAACACGTGTCGGACGACGTCAAACTTGCCGGAGACGTAAAGATCTCTCGGCTAGATCCGGGAAGATTTAGCTTGTGCGGAAATTTCATTTATAGTTCGGATCGAGTTATAAGACGTGAAAAACGTTCGTCGTTCATGATAAACGTAATAAAGTCCTCGAGCATATTTTCGTGCCTATGTGAAATATTTTAAATATATTCTGTTCTTATACTCTGGTAGAGTGATTTTTATTATTAAAAAAAAAAAACCCCCCTCGTTTTCATGTGTAACGTTTTTCTGTTGATCCGAAAACGCAAACGAACGGACCTCGCCGAATCCCGTCGAAATCAAACAGAGTCCGTTACAGAGTTCACGTTCGTTTTAATCGTTTGACGAGAACCGGCCGTGACGGACAAACGGTTTTGTTCGTTTTTTTTTCCTCCGTATATACCGATTGACATTGACAATTTTCTAATCGAACCCGTCCGTTTTCCGGTAGCTATCGATACGCGACGGTTGTACCAAATAACGTGCTATTATGTAACTCTTCGAATTGACCCGAACGAACACGAAATCATTTCATACGTCAATCGATTACACACGCTTTGAACACGATCCGACTTCGACTGTGTCAGCACCGATAACCGCGTGGATAAAAAACAAAAGACGAGTGACGTTCATTTCCAGACCCCGAAAACGAACCTGTCGATAGACGTACCGTGCCTGTGGTCCGGTTCATCGTGTGACGATTATTTTAGATTCGGCGACCTCACCTCGGGGTCAACGCAAAGCGTACGCCAATATCGTTGACTAACACTCGCGCGGAATACTTACTCGTGAATCACGATTCATATATATATATATTTTTTTTCATTACCTAACCGTTTTTCGACACGTGAAAATCTTGGGCGACGTCGACTGTGATCCGGTGAACGCGTACGAAATACGGAACGACAGGATGTCCTCGCGCGTGATTCGGTTTTCAACGCCGAAAGGTTAGACGACGTTTATTGCTACGAAGACGGACGAGATGAGCGAACGTTAGCCCGTGTCGCGACGCGCGCGGTTAGGTTAGTTAGCGCACGCGAGACGGCCGCATGATTGATAAGCCGCGTTTCGAAAACGGATTGTTGTTGTTTTGTTCGACGCGCCAGTCGAAGTGCCGGTCCCGTTTCCCGTCGTTAGACCTAACCCGAGCCGGGACTCGATTACAACGAGTGTCCCAAGTCGCAACGTGACGTTCGCCGGTCTAGGCCGGACGAGAACGCGTCAAACCGATCGTGCGGGGCGTAAATAAAAACAAACAAACACGAAATCCCCAGTCGTCGTCCGAACACGTATTCATTTGTATTTTCGTTTTCCCGTTTTGTTTTCGCCCGCGAAAATTCCCTTTTGTTTCTCGGGCGGGCCCGTGCGTTATACACACGGTTTCGTTAACGTAACGTCTGGACGTGTCTCGGTCCAGTACGACGTTCGTCGTAATATTCCGGACACGTCTTTGCGGCCGACCCGTAAAAGTCGGTCTCGGACGAGAGAACAAAAAAAAACGTACATATGTATATATATGGAGGAATAAAATAAAAAAAACGTCCCGCACGCCTCGTGTAATCGAGAGAGTTCGCCCGACCGTCCCGAAGTGTTCGCGCCAACAGGTCCGTCCCCCCCTCCCTTTCCACCTTCGCGGGAACGCGTCTCGTACGGTTTTTTTGAGTATTTTTTTTTTTCGGATAACCACCGTCGTCGTCCGGTGAATCGCCGTTTTTCGTCTGGAACGCGATCGCGAAACAACGCGCTCTTTCCGCGTCCGTTCGGTATGGGTTTTTCGATCAAACTGTGTTATTTTTAACGTAACCTAACGCGAAAACACGAAAACCTAAAAAAGAAGCCAATGAGTTCGAATCAGATTGAAACAGTGTAATTGAGTCGTCGTCACGAATAGTATTTTTTTTTTTTTGTAACCTCGAAATTAAGAACACGCGAAAACCCATTTGAAATATACGGCTTCGGCGATTCAGACGTGATGTCATTAATCATAATATTGAAATATTAAATGGTTTTAAACGAAAGAACTTGTTTTTATCGCGTCCTTTTTCGCCGAATCAAATTATAGCCATATCGTTTTTATCTCAAACCGTTAATCTCATAACGTTGCGTCGCTTTTTAGATTTTCATGCTTTTATCGTTTTCCACGATACCGCGGTAACGCCGCTGTGCTCGCACGCACAAACTACCGTGCGTTTGATTTATTTTACTTTGATTTTCGTCACGTTGAAAAGTCGAAAAACTTCTTGCTTTTTCCGGTAATGTCTACGCGTCTATAATAACGTAAATTATTCGACGTCGTTAAAATATCGTATACGATAATGAAGTTTTCTCTCACCGTCGCCTTAGACTCGACTCAAATGACGAGTTAGTCACGCTTGCGGCGTAGGCGTAATCTCGCCGATCCGTATTCGGTTTCACATTCGGAACGCGGGTCGACTTAACGAATCGATAACATCAACAACAGTGCCACCGAACACCTCCCGCAAACTATAATAATATATTCTTCTTTTCGTCCGCTGGCGTTTGTTTATTTTTTTTTTACACGACGAAAAAAAAAAAAAATAATAATCACGTTAAGTGCGTTTCGTCGAACACACACTTTTCGATTTCCCGCGACGAAGCTAAAATCTGCGCAAGAGCTTTGTCTCTTTTTTCGTTTGTATTTACGCCCGTCTCGCCCAGGTTCATTACAACACGCGTCTTTTCGTCGGGAAATTTTACGGGGTTTTTATTTATTTTTTTTTTTTTTGTTTACAACGCGTCGATTTTCTCGAGTCGCGTTCCTGTTCGGTTTCCCCGGCGACCGGGCCGTCCTCCAAAGGAGACGAGGAGCTGGCGGGAAATGTTTTTCCGCGTTGCCCCGACGGCGTCAACGCGGGTTTTCGACTCGACGGTATACCTAACGTCCTAACCCCGCTGCCTCGCGGATGTGTCGCGGTCCGAACGCCCGTGTTTTGAAAACCGCGTTGATGTTGCCGTTCGCGTTCGAGAAAAAAAACAAAACCCGATCGACAACATCCCGCGACGGCGGCGGACGGTTTGTTCGCGATCGTCCGACGAGCCACCACGTACACGTGTCCAGCGGTCGAAGTTTTTGTTCCGAAGTCGTAATAGTATTTGTATTGGAGTTCGATTTAGTTGACCGATTTGATAAACGCGTGTGTACCAACGCCGTGACTTGAAGTCGATAACACTGTATCGATTAGCAAACGACACATCGAATAGTCGTAATGTCCTCGCGAATGAATCGCGAACAGCTGTTCTACGACCATCGGGATTGTTCACAAGTCATAAAAATTGTTTATTTATTGTTTTTGGTCACGATATTAGTTTACCACAGAGCAACTCGTTGACGTTTTCTCGTCGACATAAAACTATACAACAAACATGACGGTTTACGTTGAATTAGATCAAGTGGTCCAATTTGAACGAGTTGAAAAACAACACAAAATACACCGTCGTGCCGTTGTTAGACTGATGAAAAAATAATGCACAAGTTTTGTTTATTGAAAACACCGACTTCGACCGTCGCGCGTGACCGGAGACGCGGAAAGGGCTCACGGTCGAACGCGCTGAGAAAAAACCGGTAAAAAACCGTGGAAAACAACACCGATCCGAACCGTGGACGTGGACGCTTTGGCGACGTCCGACTCGACCCCGTTCTTTTTCCATCGATCGTGCACGTCGTCCGGCACGGCGGAATTATTCGTCGCCGGACCATTACGAACCGTCATCGAGCTCCATCGATCGGCCGCCGCGTTTCCACGGGCCAGACCCCGCGCGCGAAAATCGTCGTACGTGACGAGTATAATATTACACGAGTTGATTCGCTTGGTTTTCGTTGACACACACGCGTTGAACACGTTTCGAACGGATCGAACTGATCCGCCGGCCGCCGGAGTTAAAACGCGGTCGACTTGTCCCGGCGAGTCAAACCCGGTTCGCGGTATCCGGTATACTCGTCGAGAAGCCGCGCATGGCGGTAGTGGCTTCGGGCCGCGTCAACGCGTTCGCCGTTCACGCAGATAGTTTGCTTGGACCGGCGACATGGTTCGACAGACTAAGTACTGACCGCGTTCGGCTGGACCGACAGTTGAAGCCCGTCGGGTTACAACGGCGCTCACCGAATCCGGTGTCTGGCAAATTATGAACGCTCCGGAGTCAGACGCGCGTATATAACCATGTTCGAACGTCCGTAGACGATACGGATGATAACGCGTTTTGTTCGTCGCGAAAATCGATTCGACGGCGTTGTGCCCGTCGTAAAACACCGGTGTGTATCGACGTTAGAGGTTACGACCGAATACCGGACTCCAACTCGTATTGTCCATAAGGTTTCGTCCGGAAATCTTAAATTTGCCATTCCGACGACAAGAAACCGCTTGTCGAGGTCCGAGCCGTCCGACCATTACGCTCGGTACTTTTTCCCGTTTTCGAGTATGACCGATACTATATTGAAATTTCGACGTTGTACGTTTTCGGTTTGTATATTGTAATGATCGATCGGTAAAAACAATGACATACGTGTTCGCTATAAAAAAATGCACGTGCCGGAAGACGACTTATCGACGGTATCTCTGCGGTCACGTCATCACGTCGTCGTCGTCGGGTCTTTGTCAATTTCATTGTTATTTTTTCCCGGCTCCGGCGACGAGAACGACACGGTCGTCGCGACCGCGTTAACCACGGTGGTTGTCCGTTTACGTTTATCGGATTATAGGCCGAACGGTTCGCGAACCGTCGTCGCTTTTTAAAACGTACCAAAGCGTCGACACTATGGAACGTCCGTTTGTGATAAACTATGATATAAAAACTATATATTTATTTATATGATATGTAAACTATGATCGTCCGTGAAACGAAAGCGAAATAATACACGCGTGGCGCACGAGACATTCGAAACGCGTTGTCCGCCGGACAAGACTACTCCGACGAGTGTGTGTATGCCGGCCCCGGAAGAGTTCGTACACGATATTTTTCGACAAACGCTTTTAAAAAGGCATTCCGAATAGGTTTTGTTCACTTCGAACGTTCTCAAAACACTGAGAGAAGACGAACCGTCGAAACGAAATGTGTGTGTGTGTTTTTTTTTGTATGCATATTACGACCTCTATACGTATACGCGTGGATTAGAGTTTGTTCGCATTTCTTCATACAATTTTCGAATATCGCCGTGTCCCGGCGGAGGCACGAATAGAGTAAACATTATTATTTTTCGTATTTTTAATAAAAAAAAAAGCGGAAATATGAAACGTCTACTTTACGCGGTGCCCCTTTTAAAACGTCCCGTGCACATGAATAAATCGCGAGGTCTGAAACGTACGCGTAGGTACATACGTATTTCGGACGGACTTTAAACCGAAATCCTTTTTTAATAACAATAATGTACGTTTATGAAAGAAAAATAAAACGTAAGATAAACCCGCGCGCGGAACGATTCGGTCTCGGGTAAATAGTAATAATAATAATAATAATAATAATAATAATAATAATTAAAGGGCGAACGTTAATGCATATTTTTCTTCTTAAATAATAAAAGTTACAGAGTAAGATAAAGAAATGTATTTCGCAACTTTTATAAAACAAAAGTAAAATTTGTGTGGTTGCATTTATTTACATATTTTGAACTGTTTCACTTTAAAAGCATGTTTATGCTATATTAATGTATATTCAATATATTTCGCATCTTCCCTCCGACATCTTGGCAATCAATTCTTCGGTTATTTAATACAATTTTATTTCTATTGATAAAATTTAATTTAAACGTTATCGATCGTCTTCCAATGTGTACGAGCGATAAATTACCGTCGCGGTTTACCAGTAGTGCAATGATTTTCTTTCAGCTCAAATCGACCAAAAACAAAAGGAAAACACGTCTTACGTAATTTATAATTATCTAATTTTTTTTAAATATCTATACGGTTTCATTTCAATGTTTTAGTGTCAAATTCGTTTGTCGATTTGAAGTTTTTTCAAATGTAATACACATTATATAAGTGCATATTTCAACGTTTTATGGAGCACAAATTAAAGATTTCTAGTGCGTTCAAGTCCGCTCTTCAATAGTATTGTTTCTAAACCACCAGACCGTGTGTAAATAATAATAATAATAATAATAAACGATTCGTCGGGTGTTCGCGCGCTACAGTACGAATCATAACGACGAGCATCGTTTAGATTCAAAACTTTAGAACGAGCGAAAACAACAAACCATGCTGACGAGCTGGTCGTTTTTCGTTTATGTTCGATCAAAGGGGGTTTTTTTTTTTAAGAAATTAAATTCAAGTACTAAATTATGCTTGAGAACTTGTGACCGTTTTATACTGTACGCTATATAAGCCCAAAGTCACAAAAATAACAATACGCTTTGACCGCGAACCGACTACCGTTACTCTCGGTACCATCTACTATCCTCGGCGCTGAGGACGACAACGTAGTTTTCGAAATACGTATGCGCAGTTAAAGCGTGGTTTTGAGACTTTTCGGCTTATAGTGTGTATAGCAGGAATGGCAAATAAGTGGCACGCGTGAGATTTTCGACGGCACTCGAAAAACTTTCATTTGTCCGTATATATTTATAGATTTACAATAAATTGAATTATCAACTGCGCACGTTCACTATATAACTTCATAGTGTTTGGCAAAAGGGTAATAATTAAAATAAACAAATAAACAGAATAAACAAAATAGTCTATCCAATAAGTTGGTACCATTGATCGACAGCCGTTCTACCACAGTCAAAATATCGTGGGAAGGGGGAGGGGATGAGAGAAGGGCAAGGATTTGTCCTTAGGAGGCGACCGGCCGCCCTAGCCGCCTTCCCTGTGTTACGAGCTACGTAATAATTTTATCGCGACTTGACGATAAATAATAACAACGTAATAGACAAGGGTTCTTAAGGGTTTTTGTAATCGCTAGTTGACTTAATTCTTGTTTTTTATTAATATTTACGTTTTAAGATTCGAAAAACAAACAACTGTATCGTTCATAAAAGTTTATGTGAGCGTTCGAATTTAAAAAGAACAAAGTCATTAAACAAAAGTACATTTCGATGTTTTTATCGGCCGTTTTTTTTTTTTTATATTTTTATTTCGCTTCTAAAAGGGCTTTTGGATGGTCAAAGACGGCTCTTTCTGTCGACTCGCGGCGGACCACACGACAAGTGGAAATCAAACGTTCGGTTAGGGGCCAGGCAATCGTATTTCCACCGTCGGAGGAGAATGTTTCGACAAAGGCAGATAGACGCGTTCTAAAATCGTACCGTTTTAACGATTTGTTTACGACCGGTCGAAACCCGTTTAGCGCCGTCGACCCAAACGTATTCGCAATGCGGTAGACGTATTGTTCGGTCGTCGAACGGTAAAGGTTTTCGCGTGTCCGTAAAACGGCATTACACAAATAATAATAATAATGATAATAATAATGATAACATAACACGGAATGCGCCCGATTTCCGTTATCGGTTAAGTCCGCCGTGTAACGTACGCGCCTACAAAGGACGAGTTTACAAACGACGTCTGTAGTCTGCACCGACGGGCTGGGGCGTCCGGACGGTGCGCGCGTACGCGATCGGTTTGTTAGCCCGGTAAGCTTTTATTAAATTAATGGATTTCGCGGACTTACGCGCGTCTCGACGTGCCGGCACGCGTTTCGTACGTAAATACCGTGCCGCTCACGAATGGGGGAACACGTCCGTACGGATACGAACGCGTTATGCGTGCATAACATACCTGTCGGATTATTATTATCGTTATTATTATCATTATTATTATTATTATTATTATTATTGTTATTATTGTTGTTGTTGTTATTATTATTCGGATTCTCTCGTGGAAATAATCGTACGGTCGTATTTATATTCCCGCGCGGTATTAACGGCGCGCACGTCTCTGCGCGCGTTAACTCCGTGCGCGTATGAACATCGTGCGTAACGCACCACTGCTAAATACCCATGTTTAGGGGTATGAGAACATATTGTTTTATTATTTAAACGTACGTAAAATAGTTTAATCGTTTGTCCAAACATTATTAAAATCGGATCGGGTAGATTAATGACGCGCGTCTTTCCCTCCCGACGGTATTGTTTCGCGGCAGTGGTTCGGAACATGGGCGTGATCAATGGGGTGGAGGTGGGTCTTCGTGTCAGGCAACTATTTGAAAAACAACGTGAACTATTAATAACAATAGACACTGAACATAACAATCAGAACGTATGAAACGAGTGTACAGTAACGCGGGTAGTGCTGTGAGATGATGTAATATACAAATAAGATTTGTTCTGAAAGATTTTTAATATTTGTTTTCGTCCACGTATCACACCGTAATCGTTGCCAAACGTCGATAGACAAAGTCGAAAAATCGAGATTTTCGTGAACTATTTCACGCTTTTTAGTGCATTTTTTTTCGAAGTGGGCTCTATCTTTTTTCCAAAAAATGTTTTTACGTCGTACATCATCAAGATATTTGTTTTCGTTTCGAAATCGAAAACCGTAACATCAAGTCGCTCGCTTGTCCCGAGCACTTACTCGGTCCGCTCCTGGATCCCCGACGTACGGTCGTTTTATTGGATTTCGATCCGTTAAGGTTGAGGAGAACGTCTAACAGATATTCGGTCGCGAGAGGTCCGTTGTTATTTCGTTCGGCGAGCCACGGCAACACGACCGTTTCGTGACTCCGAAATCGTTGATCGTCCGAAAACAGAGGACAACAGCAGACAACGGAGGCGACTTCGTGCCGGTACCGCGGACAGTACGGTTGGCTTCGATTAGATCAGGTCGCCGACCGTGAAGACGATTAGGCGATTTCGCGGCGGTGAGAATCGAATGGGTTCGAAATGATCTCGGGAACGCGAAAAAAACTTTGGCGATTACGCGGCGCGGGCGACGTTTCGAGGTCGTGACGTAAAAAAAAAAAAAAACGATGCCCCGCGGGGTTAAGGCCGAGATAACGCTAAGGCGCGAGATACGCGTGGCGTACAGATAAAACGATAAAACGGCGGCGGCGGCGGCGGGAAGTCCTTAAACGATGTTGCGAGAGCTTCTTTATCCCGCCGGGAAACCGTACGAGGCTGTTGAATAACGAGACTAGCGGCGATAAGACGGGCGCGGGCAATAACGGAACAGAATCGGTACGGTACGTGAGGACCGCGGACGTCATCGGTCTGGTCGGTCTAGTTTGGCGGCGCGAACGATTTCGTGAGTATTTTTCCTAACCTAGCGCCCCGGGGACAAGCCGCTATTATTACGCGCAGACATTGGTGCCGCGCCGGCAGAACGGGTTGGGCCCAAATTGTCCGTCGAGAAGTTTCCGGGGCGAAAATCGAACGACAGCCGTTACAAACACGAAGTCGACAGGGGCAATTGAAAAGACAATGCCGAGAAAAGGACTTCCGGCCGATGCGAAACACGGATATCGAACGTGATAACGGGCAGGCAGGCAACGACGAACGCGTTCCGTTCGGTCAGGTCGACGCGGACCCAAACACGTCCCGCCTTCTCCCGTTTCCGGTGGTCATTCGCGACGATTTTCGCGGTTATCAATAGCTATCCGCGTTATCAATAAACGATTGTCGCCGTAAGACGTCTGGTGACGCGCGCGCGAATCCATTTCCGTCCCACACGCCGTCGTTCGGTGCGGGCTTGATTGTAACGTGCCGAGAGAAAAACAACAACCGGCATCTTTTTCTTTTTCTCCTGTGCGCGCGTACCGACACAATACATCCGGAACGAATTCCGTCGCAACACGTCAACTTCGAGAACGAAACGAAACTGCGGGGGGGGGGGGAAACCGAAAACAACGACGCGACAATTTCGCGGCTTAAAAAACGGCCGTCGACGTTGCGGTTTGTTTGCACGCCCGAGAGCATCTTAACGAAAAATCAAACCGAGCGAAACGGTCGTTTCTAACGGACCAAATGACATTTCCGTTTTCGTCGGCTCGCGTTTTTCGATCGTTCACGACGATCTCGTCGCCCGGCGCGAATCGCGTCGTAACGTCTCCACGTCTCGTGTCGACGATTTTCGCGGAGGGGTTAAAATCAGAATGATCAAAATGACGTTTGAGTTGTTTATTCGTGAAATAAAGTAGCTTAGTCAGATTAAAAGTTAATCGATTAAATAACCGAGTTGCCGAAAAGTTACTCAGAAATTACTTTAAAAAAAAAGGAAAAAACAACAACACAAGAACGGGGGTTTTTTTTTTTATAACAATATAGTTAATTAAATTTTTGACGAATAATTAATATACGTTCGATTATTTTTACGAAATATTTATTAAATGTTTAAAAAAAAAAAAACGTTCTACACGAGCGCCGGAAAGCGTTGTTGGGGTTATATTTAACGTAATCTTGTTGAAGGGCCTGTTAAAAAAAAAGAAAAAACGTATTTACATCGTTATTTCCGGAAAGTAACGTGAAATGTTGTAAAACGGTTGTCAACGTCACTTGTCCCATTCCCGCCGGAACCTTACACGTCTTCAAACGTACAAATATTTTCGTAGCCGACTTTCGAAAATAACTTTGCTGAATCGTTTGAACTAACGACGTTACGTTGAACGTATATCGTGTAAACCATAGCTACGACATACGTCCAGAAATTGGAGAGCACTTGGTTCGGACGCGATTGAATATTTTTTTACGGGTCGCGATCCGAAATACTCGTCAGAACGTCATCGTTTTGTTTTTGTTTGTTTTTTTTTTTTTCGAATAAAAACAAATTTCGAATTTACTATTCTCGAACACAAATAATATCGTGAGAATTTCCGAAAACGACGATTTTTTTAAAATTTTTTTTTGTTAAATAAAAAAAGCATATTTCAAATCGATCGAGTGTACCGACCACGAGACGGACGATTGTATTCGTGCGGTTCGGTTTACACACTGAGCGCGCCGACGATCGTCAAACACTCGAAACGTGAAGTAAACGTGTACGTTAAGTCCGACGTTTTAACGACGAGCTTAACCGCGAAGTTCGACGGGATTAAAATAACGTATTTGGGTACGGGTTCGAGTGGTGTTCATAAGAGACTCGTAGTTCCGTTCAAACGTCGTGTTTTACAATTGAACGCGGTACACTGTAATCATCGAATTACGCGAAACTCGTTAAACATCCGTATTCCAGACGATTCTTGTACGAAACGAAAATATTTGAATAAAAACATTTTTCATTTTTCTTTTCTTACTCCCGAACGTTGTTCTCGATATTCACGGAAATGTACCGACGATTCCGTAGGGTTTCGTCGTGTTTGTTTTGTTGTTGCCGCGAATACCGCTTTATCTGAACGATCGTCCTTTTGTGTACGATAAACGGCTTATCGAAATATCGTGCACGCCGCGCGATGAACGCGTGTTATCTCATATGAAAAAGCGTTCTTATTGAAAACAGGGCTTAAGACTGCATCGTAAAGCCGGCCTTTCAAAGACGCGCCTAATTTACATATTGAATAAGTGTCTTTTTTAATTTCCTGAAAAAATGTACCGATATAAATACCATAATGGGTTTTCCAAAATTAAAAGCTTTCTAACAAAAACAAAAAAGCAAAAAATGTATAATCTTTAGCTTAAACTACTTATTGATCCGATGTTGTTCATCGGTCCGTCGGATAACGGCGTCATTCCATCGTGTGACGTTTAGGCCGGCCGTGTTCAAAGCGGTTTGAGCCATTTCGCTTTAAGCCGCGCACCAATAAAGCGAGAAGAGTTGAGTTCCGACGGAGAAGACGTCGTCGTCCCGATCTCGCGGTATTCGTTGTCGATTGTCGGACAAAATGAAAAACCAAAAAGAATGTGTATACATTCGTCCCCTGAATCAAAAGCGTACCGAAAATTTTTAATCAAAAGTTTTTCGTGTGAATTTCGTAACGACGGGGTAAAATTAAAAAAAAAAAAAAAAAATTGTTTCCTCTTCCGTCGTTTCCGGACGTGAGCTCTGGATTCCTCCGGCCTAAACGAGACGAGTGAACGGTTCATATTCAATCGCGTGGTCGGCCGAAGTCCTCGATTCTCGAAACGGGACCGTTCTCGAAGCTGCGGATAATTTTGCCGCGAAAAAAACGTGTTCTTTAACGCGCGACGCGTATTTATCGTTCGCCTTCCCCTTCGCCGAGGTAAATGACACGCGACAAAAACGATAGTCCCCGTTATTCGCATTCGATCTCGAAACCATCGCGCCTTTATGTCTGTTAATATTTCTTTTCTTTTATGTTTCCGATCGTTTTTCAACAATCGCGTGATTCTCCTGCTGTTCTCTTCGAATTTTCCGTTTTATCGAAACTCTGTTTCGAAAGTCTGCCCACAGACATTTTAATTGACGAACCTCGTGTACGTATATATATATATGTGTGTGTGTGGCGACAGAGTAATAATCGGCGACGACACGAGAGAGTGTTTTTATTTTTTTAACGACGAATCCAAATATGACTCGGTCGTTATATTCGACGTGGAAATAAGACGAGTGGCGCGACTATAAAGGTTAAGTCGGCAGAGTTTCCAACGCGATATTACGTATAAATATATTGCGGATACGTCCTTTTTCCGCGCGTTTTATATATATATATATATAGTTATGATTTTCTTTTCCCTCGTAACGTTTTTATTTTTTTACTTTTTTACTTTTTTATCGACATCTCGACCGCGTCCGCGACGTTCTCCGCTCCGCCTCCCACGCCTCTGCTCTAACCTGTAATCCCGAGGATAACGACGAGCTACTCTACACATATATATATTTATTTATTTTCTTTCGAGACCCGAGTCTGCTACGTCTACTCACGACACGAGCGATATACACGTTCGCACACGGCGCGGACGTCATTTTAGGGGGAGGTGGGCCCAGTCTAGTGTTTAGCTCGAGTTCGGCGCTCTCGAAAAATATTAATTTCCAAATACCGGAGCGTTTTCGGAGAAAAATTTCGACGGGAGAGGCTGAGACGTTGAGTAAAAAAAAAAAAAAGAGTCGTCGGGTCATCCGCTTCATTCCGACCCGGAATTCATTTCGATCTGCCCAACTCGCGTGCTAATCAAAAAAAAAAACGAGATTTAGCGAATCCGTACAACCAAGCGCACAGTACCGTGGGCATACTTATTTTTGAAAAATTCTCGAAATTTCCGCAGCCACCTCGTGGACACGTCATCCGTCACCAATACGAATCGGCACGTGCACGAAATGTTTGCCGCGGAAACGACGGCAAACCTGTGTCTGACGAACCGCTATCGACGTTTCCCGACGCACGTTTTCTATATTTTTGCAACGCGAATACGTCTATAGTTCGTTGTCCGTCGTGAACGTCGTAAAACGAAAAAACCGATCGGCTCGGATTCGCCGTTATCGAGTCGCGTTATTATTGTTTCGCGATCGTATTGTTTTTTTTTTTTTTTTTGGGGGGGGGAGGGGAGGGAATAAAAACGAGTCCCCGCGAAGGTCTGTAACGCATCGTATCGTACATCGTTCTCGATTCAAACGAGCTGCGCGCGCTGTTTATTAACGTCGTACTCATCACGAGAATGTCGAATGTTCACACTTTATAACGAAACGGCCCTGTCGGACGCGTCGTCGTGTTTTCCCGTAAAATATTGCGATAACCCACGATAAAACCGTCTGGCGCACCCCCCTCCCACCATAACCGCTCCAAGGCGGTACAACGGGTTTATACCGGAAACACGGACGGGATATTTACGGCACTCCACCGGAAAACGTGTTCGCGGACGTAACGATTAAACGGAAAAAGGAAAATAACAATACGATCGGTATTTAATAGACGACCACGGGAAACGACTCCGCCGGATAGGTGAAGTGTGTGCGGAACATCGCGTTTTTAGATTCGGAGAGCAAACAACGTGTGCGGCACGGACGGTGCTTATATTTGTCCGACACGTTATCCGATTTTCTCGTCTTCTTCTTTTTCTCGTAATTCCGAAAACCAATAAACACTTGAAACTATTGCTGCCGGTCGTCCGTTTCGAGCGTTATACGTGAACGCGAAGGGAAATCGAAAAAATTCGATTAATTTCGGGCCGAACGTTCGAAAAGTGTCCAGCTCTCGACCAGGTTAAGAAATCAATTTTAATTGGACTCCATCTTCTCCGTCGTCTCTATCCCGGCCATTTGGGGTCGGCCACCCGTTTCCTAAACCTTCAACTGACACGATCTCCCACGTCATCTACGCACACACACCAGCAGTCCTCATGTCACACCCAATCGCATTCGACCACTCTTATTCCGATCTTCCTTCAACGTTCGTTTCCATGACCGTACTTACAGCTTTCAAATTGTATCTCCTCATGAAACGATCAAACCGTCCAAGTCCATCACTCTCTGTCATCTTATACGCGATCGGCGCCACTCCTATGCTTCTTCTCAAATATTCATCCCTAATCCTATCTTCTCCTAACCTTAACCTACATTCTCGTCTCTGCTCGATTGGACTTGTATTTTTTTTTTTTAAATATATTAACTCAACGTAACGAGTTGAAAAAAAAAATATTTAACAGCCTCGATAGATACCAATGAGTAGATCTGTACGCTAATCTGCATTTAGGCAATACCTCGTATAATACCAACAATCTCGTAAGTCGTTTGATAAAAATTTATTTTGCCGTTTTACACCCCGATCGCGTTTAACGAATAAGATTTTTAAAATATTTAATATTTGACTTGTATCGTTGGTCGAATCAAATTCTCGCTGAAAATTAGAAATAATTCCCGTCAGAACACGACGAAATGTAAAAAACGTCTCCGCAATATTAAAAAAAAACGGTTGTTAAATAATAATAAGTCGTACCTTACAAAATGTAACTGTCCGTCTGTTGCGTTTAATAAAATTAATTTTAAAATAAAAACCGAAATGTACAGAAATAAGAATGTTCGACTCCATATATATATATATAACGAACACGGTACCGTTACTCGGTTTTATTCGATTTACACAGTCAATCGGAAACGTCGTGCACGACCGCGCGCAAACACAGTAATATATATATATATTTGTACGTATTATCGAATCGAATATTTATGAGACACGCGACGGCCCGGCGACATGATTACCGTGCCGAGCTGCAGCGCCGTGGGCTTTCGTCCCTTTAACCGATTTTCGGAGTACACGGCAGACCCGTCGACCGTTTCGCCGATCGCCCGACTCGAGTTGGGTACGTCTTCCCTCTTTCCCGCCGCCGAAAAATTTAAAATAAAAAAAATGTCCTCGATGTTCGAAACCGTCGGACACGTCAGAACCTAACCTTCCGATACGCACACCCGTTATGACACGAGTTTTTTTCTCTCGTTTTTTCTCTCGTTTCACAGCTCGTCGTCGATCGAATACGATCAAACCGAAATCATGAAAACCGTTAGCCATCCGTTTTGCGGAACGACTGGGCGCGCGGAAAAGACGTTATAATTTTTTTTTGAGTTTTGCCTAGTGCTTTTCAAAACCGTCGCGATCGTCAAACGCTGTCTTAACAGCAGGAGAATGCAAGTATCGTTTGTACGTTTTACAATCGCGACACTGTGTGTTGAATTCTGCCGAAGTAAATTTTTACAAAAATCTCACGTCATATTTTATAAAACGGCTTTTCGCCGTCTTTGAAACGCGCCGTTTTTTTTTCCACGCGTTTCGACGCATTTGTGTTAACGCGAGCGTCATCGAAGTTGAAAATCTGAGCCCCCCCCAATCGACAATCACGCTGTTTATTTACCCGTATTTTATTCGATAAAACTAATCGTGTGCGGTCGGAAGGACGGAAGAAAATCGGTTTTTTTGCCAATTGCCGGGCAAAAAAAAAAAATCTTGAGATTTATGCCACGACATAAAATGTTTCGTCGTCGCGGATTTTTTTTTTTTTTTCGATTTCAGCAATAATCGCTGACTTTCGTTTCGGTATTCGCAGAGCGTACTTTTCTCGCGAGTCGCAGAAGACTATAGTTTCGAGTATTACACGTAAAACGTACCGTCGCCATTGGGAACCGATTCTTGAACTCCAATCGCGCGTGCGGTGATCCCTGTCGGACCCGACTGTATCCCGCCCTGGAAAACTCACCCGTGGGCCCGTTCGGTTCTCGACCGGGGCGCATAGTCGGACTTGAACGTTCGAGACGACCCGGAGACGATTTCAGACGGTGTCCGACGACGGGGCCCACCCGTGAAACGGTCGTCGGCACGAATCAGAGCCGTAGCTTGGGCGAGACGACCGAGGCGCCTAAGCGTTGAGAAATTTGTTCATACCAATATTGAATATTGGTCGACCTTGTTTTCCGAACACGCGCAAAGAAAACGAAGTTGCTAATTAATTTTGAGAATGTCGTTTAAGAATTTCCGACCGTCGAATCGAGAAAAGTACAATTTCGAACGTGAACATTTCGTCGGTTTTTCGTACGGTGCTCATTCGATTTGGTATTGTTCGATTTGTTCTTGGTGTTCTTTACGTCTGTAAAAACCGATCTCAAAACGAACAAATACATCTTTATCTGAAAACCCAATAAATAATAGTTAGAATTTCGCGGTTAGGGGGGCGCATACCTAATCCATAATTGCCTCGGGCGCCAGAAGAGCTTGTTCCTGTTCAGGCACGAACCTCGTGTTCTCGACCGTATCGTCCGTATTCAGCCGTACGCGAGTGCGAAACCGCGGTTCGGATAGACAGACACGGACCCGACCAGAAGGTGTAATTTTGGAACGGCCGCTGCTGGTTCAAATTTTTTATTTGATGGTTTTCGATGGATGACGTGTAGTGAACGATTGTGAAACAACACGTCGGTTAGAGCTTAGAAGATAGGACTTGGAAGAAAACAAAATGGGATACGTGGTACGGTCACGGCGATGCGAAATCGTTTAAAGACAAGGAGCGGGGAATTTTTTCTAATACCCCCCTCTATAGATACGACAAATAAGTTAAAAAAAAAAACTCTCATTTAAATACTTTCTGGCTATTGTTTTCGTCCGAGTTCAATCGTCCAACAGAAAAGGTTTCGCTCAATAATCCGAATACCATGACAATCCGTTCTAGCCGATTCACTCCTTACGCACGGTTTTCACGGTTGCGACCCGCGACGTCGCGCGTTGACGATCGAAATATCCGTTTCCCCTCGTCCGACCGAAACGTGTACGCGGGTAGGCGCGTCGGACGTCCGTACCGTGCGGAACGCGGAAACCGGTCGGCGCGCTCGTTCACCACCACCGCGGCGTTAAGTCGGAACAGACGGACGGACACGAAACGGGAAACGGCAGAGAGAGAGATGGACGGACGGATTCGCCAGACGTCGAGGGGAAATGAACCGACGCCGCGAAATTTCCGGACCAGCCGCGCGCGCGCGCCCGCGCGTTTTTATTTAGTCGGTTTTCTATTTTCGCAGCACGATCGTCTATATATATATATATATACACGTATATCGTCTCCGCCGAGGCTTAATTACATCACGCCCGTCTCCTTCCGTCCGGAAGTCCGCAGCCGTCGCCGCCGCACAATCTCCGGTGCCGAACGCGTACGCGTTATAACGTTCTCGCGGATTCCAAAGACCGTCGTTTCGGTCGTTCCCCCCGTCCGTACTGCCGAGTGCACACGCTTGGCCGGGTCGTGAAACACGGCAACCGGCAGAAAACATTAGCCGGCGTTCGTTCCCGAAAACGGCCGTTTCGGACCGCGTGGTCGGTTCACGAAAATCAAATTTTCGCGTAATTGAGATCGCCGAAAATTTACGAACGCGTACGTGAACGTACGCGGACCGACACCGGAACACTCGCGAGTGCTCGTTTCATTTGATCGGTCCACGAATTTTACGTTTAGTGACGACGCGCGATTTCATTTTTCGAGATGTTTCCGGCGGCGGCGAGTTCGAGAACCGAACGGATCGTTACGTCGCTGGTTAGTGAACCTGGGCCACGGTGATCGTCGTAACGAGGACGGCGGAAAAAAATAAATAGAAAACAACGGGACGTGCCGAAAATAATATCACGTTAATCGCGCGGGTTCAATAACGGGCGTGTGGTGGGGAGGGTGGGTTTATTCCGTCCGGCGCCGTGTTCGTATCGTTGCGAGCCACCGTAAAAGCATTCGCGTGTAACTACCGTTTTGTTCGGTTTTCGTTTTCGGACGGGGCGGTTTTTTTTTCCTTCGAAAACGACGTGAAAGCGGTTGAGAATCTCCAACCGTTTGCATGACGACGCGTCGAATTCGATTTACCGCCGTCCTCGTCATGATAACCGCTTCGCGTTCGCGACAGTACGAAACGTGTTCGCGATCGGATCGGACACGGGACATGCCGGCAAACTCCGTCCGAGTGAACGTAATGTGCGTAATGTTTTCGAAAACGGGATAGCTCGTTGAAAAATCCGGAATTATATTTTCATATTTACGCGCACGACACACGCGAATCTAATAATCACAGTCCGTATCATCCGCGTTATTTCCAGGGTCAGCTAAAACGTTATCACACGAATTAATCGTTTTCAATAAACGTATCAAAAACCTTCTCTCTTCGGTCAAACTCGCATTAGATGGGTCTTTCCTGGTGAGATGTGCGTGGGCGGCGTTTCCCAGTCTCGACCATAACGTCCGTTCTCTCGTCTTGTGGTCGGCTGGTTCATTGCCAGGCACGTTGTTGTGGGGCGGGTATCCAGATAAAAGAGACATAATAGTGACGACGGAAGTAAGAAGCCTCTTGTTGACTGATATCGGCGATTTCCTACGAAATGTTTCGACTCCGTCCCGTGTGGGTTACGGTATTCGACCGCGTGACGACACTGTCGGACGTTCGCGGTCAACGGCCGGCTTCCGGATCGGACCACAGCGGCACCATTGCCCACACGTACTACAACCCGGCGAAAAGGAAAAACCCGTCATTTTCAAACGTACGAATAATTCAGTTGTCTATTCGAACACGGTTCGAACTGGACCCGGTGAATTGATAATCGGTTTTGTTTTATCTCTCTTGACGTCGTGTCCAGGGGCGGACGGATAGGAGGTCGGAACCGGCCGAGCCCTCTAGAAATTTCGTACTCGGGCCTCAAGCCATATGTTTTATCGTGGCCTATAATGGCCCACACAAAATACTATAACACCGAGAATGAAAAAATTATTACGACGTTCTAAAAGATTTTTGATACTTGTTATCCTCCACGTATCACATCGAAATCGAAAAATCAAGGATTTTGTGAATTATTTCACACTTTTTAGTGCATTTTTTTTCCAAAAAAATTGGTTTTACCTTCGCGAGTCGTTTAATTTGTTTGAAATCGAAAATCGTAACGTCAAGTCGCTTGTCCGTGTCGATCGCGTCAGTTTAATGCCTCCCGAAAACTTTCCCGCCCGGGTCTTCAGGGTCTCGGTCCGCCCCGGGTCGTATCGTATCGTTTCTTGCGAGTAGCCGAATACGCGAAAAGCGCGTGTAAAAGGACGAGAAACGAGCCGCGATGGTTTCCGGGGGCACACAGAACGTTATTTCCGATCACGCGATCGGACGATTGCTGCTAAATTATTAGCGATTTCGTTTTTTTTATTTTCGTTTTTTGAACTGGAAGAGTTCGACCGTCCCGTGCTTAAAGTCGTATTCCCCTTACACACGAACCGCCGATGATTATGACGGTCTACCGACGGTATTTTTTCACGTGATTTCGACCGCGAAAAACAGCGCGCGTGTTTGAAAACCCAACGGAATAAAAAGCACTAGTAGAAAATCTGTTATTACGATATTTCTGTTCGGCGAGGTGCTTTATATACGACCCGTTAACAAAAAAAAAAAAAATACGAAATAAAATTTGGAATATCATCGTGAAAATGAACCCGTTGTACCGGCACGGCAGTATAGCTTTTAACAAAATTACTTTTCGGAGCACACGACAAAAGAAACCTTTTCAGTTCAAACATGAATAGGACACTACGGACGACGGATTTCAATATCAACGCGATCCGCTTTCTCGTGGACAAGTATACGATACGTTTTAACAATAATTTAAAACTGTGTTTCGTCGCACGTTGTTCAACTGTTCGATTGTAATTTGTGAACGCGTTCAGCATTATCTTCTCGGGAAACGAATAATTATCGATTACGACTTGATCGTTCGGATCCGTCTGATAACTGTGACACGTGTTATTCGTTTAACGATTGAGTGTTTCCGGCACATGTTAGAAACCACGGGACGTCGACTTGACCCCTTTAACCTTGGACCGCGCCATCTCCGTAGAACAATTCCTAACGTTACTTATAAAATGTAAATATCGTTAATACGTGAAATTATATCAACTAGCTGCGGCGATCAGTTAGCGCGTGGTCTCCCGCGTCAAAAGTTTACGTTTGTTTATTCGTAATGTGCATCATATCAAGTACAAACATGACGAGCGCGATATCTTGTTTTAGTGCAATACACTGTTCGTTGTTATTTGACGACGCGACACGGTCGGTACCGATTTGTACGTTGTTCAAACACGACGAAATTTGGATGGGCCGTTTTGAGTTTCGTTGAAATACAATACGCGCGCGCGTGAGCAATAACGTCGATTCGAACTTACCGCGAGACTACGACGCGATCGGTCGACACTTGGGCGTCGTAAAGTCGTGCACGTGCTCAGAACACTATCCTATTCCCGAGCGTACGAAAAATACAATTCCCTTGAAGCACGTGGCGTCGAGCCGGTAATATTTCCTATACTCTCAAAAAACCTAGTCGGGTCAGGTGAAATCTCGGTCGAGGTACATTTTCACTCGCCATTTTCGCCTGTAATATTCGAAACGAACGGTGTACGTTTTGATTGTCGTTCCGTTGTGTTCACCGGAAAAAAACCCAATCGTTTGAACAGTACGCGTGCAGTGGCGTGGAGGGGTCCATGGGACAAGCCACTCCCGGAATTCATAAAAGACACGTCGGACAATAATCGTACCGCGTTCAATGTATTTACGAGTTCATACCGAATCGGGTGTCGAACAATATAATATGCTCGTACGTACTCGACCGCCCCTCCGAAAATCGTTCTCACTGCGCGCGCGCGCGAATATCGTAACGATTCAAAGGGGATCGGAGCACGCGGAGACGGGTTCGCCGCCGGACGTCGACGAGGGACGTCGGTCCGTTCGTCCGGGACTCTGCTGGTGGTCGGGGCGGACGGCACGAGCGGCGGTGCTCTGACGCCCGGGTCCGTGACGTTTCGTTTCGCGTCCCGGGGAAGACGGGTTTACGCGAGACGAAACGGCGGGAATATCCTGGATCACTGTTCGCCGCGACGTGTACGGAAAGCTCTCGGGTGTGGGGTGGGGCGAGTCCGTCCACCTCGGGGTTCCCGCCGTTCGTAAATACGCCGTCGCGCGGCGCAGGCTTGGGATTGTTTGCGAGAGAGGACGGGACGGCGTGAATCACCAGCGCGGCGAATATCCTAAATCGTTGTTCGCCGTGTACGGAAAGCTCTCGGGAGGGACGAATCCGTCCACCTCAGGGTTCCCGCCGTTCGTAAATACGCCGTCGCGCGGCGCAGGCTTGGGATTGTTTGAGAAAGAGCGTCACGGTGGTTTTACTCTTGCAGTAGCGCTGGAATCAATAGGCGAAACATTATAACAACGACAACTTTGTCAATTAAAATAAAACCCAAATGAAACGAAACGAAGTGACTGACGTGAATCGTGCTTTTGGCCGCCGACGTTTATTTGCCATGTGAACGTACACCTATATTTATTTACAATGAAAACGAATGTTTCGGACTCGAGCTCGATGGGGGGGGGAGGGGGGAACCCGGCCCCCTTTGTGTCCCGCCCTTCGTCGATACGCTGCCTGTTTCGTTCGGCAAGTCGTCGCGCGAGGTTACGGTCTTCGTGCGACGAGGAACGCTTTTCGTCCTGCACCACGGGCCGACGTCGTTCGTACAACTCGTGCGTTTCTTTTCGTTTTTCACGAAACGTCCTGATGCGCGGTTCTCCGGTTCGAACCGCTAAACGTCGGACTAGTCGGATGTTTCCACTGCAGTAACTTGATTCGGTTCCAGAAAACTATTCGAACCGTTCGTTCGAGAACAATCGAGTAGCACACAACGAATGCGTTGTTCTCCGCTCGGCTCGGTTTTGGTCTGCTGATCCGTGGTTACTGGTGACGAGTCGCTTCGCGGGAGGCAAAAAAAATAGTGTTTTGTATTTAATCGGTTTAACGTCGTCGTCGCCCCGTCACAGAGTACGGGACCGGGAAATTCGGAAATAGCTCTCGCTAAAGTCTTTTCTCGATTCGACGTGCGCAAAGTCGATTACGATCTGATCGACGCTGATTGAATTGCAATACCTAACCCGATGTCGCGCGCAAAATCCAATATTGTTTTGAATCCTTTGCGTTGAAGTGTCTGGCGAAGTTCAAAAAAAAAAAAAAAAACGTTTACGTCGATTCGCGTCTTTCACGAAACGCGACGCGATGATCCTCGGTCGCGTCACGATTCAATAGCGTTTTCAACCTCTACTTTACAACGGTATTTCTCGGTTATTGTTTTGAACATTTTAGCGGGTACACGATAGAATTAAAACTGCTCCCGTCCAGAAAAACGATTCTCATCACGTCGCCGTGGGCGATGCAAAACGTACATTACTCGTATAGTTTTACACGCCCACCGGCCAGCTTGTCCACGTATTACATGTTTATACGAATGCGATTTATCGTTGGTGTCTGTACACACGTTCGGTATCGTCTCGTAATCGTCGTGGTTCGAAGTAGCGACGTGGTATAAAACGAGCACAGATACGGTTCGACGAAAACGTAACGCCGGGACGACGGTACGTTTTCTCCCCCAAAACTCGAAATCAGCGTATCCGTTTTTGAAGAGACGCTGACGAAGTTGGGAGAACGTTACGCAAAAATACGATATTTAAAAACCCATTCGTACGGCATACATTCGTATTTTGTATTTGTAGTCGGGTTTATTCACTGTACGTCGCGTTTACTCGTTATGAATCACGTTCAATCCGTTCTCTTAAGTGTCGCGTATTTTTTTTTTTATGATCACCTAACCTCTATTATAGACGCGACGGATTAACAATCTCCACGGAACAACGTCAGACGATCGTGAATATATAACAACGATAATAACCTATCGACTGAACAACGGCAACGGGTGTGTACGTATCCAGGATTTCAAGAGGGGAGTCCTAGAATAATACGAAAACCCGATTCGTACGATAAAGATAATTTTTACTTTTTATTATTGAAATTAAAACGTACGATTAAAAAAAAAAAAATACATATGCTTTTTTAGATATTGAAATCCGCAGAAACAAAAGAAACCACAAAAATCTAATCTGTTGCCGATAATTGAAATTACCTCGCACGATTTTCCACTTTAGAAATACTCAAGTGTGGGGCGGCGGTGGGGGGGGGGAGGGTGGTCTGGACCCGAGGACGTGGTGTTGGTCGCGGACCGGGTCCGCACGACGTGATAACGATGATTATCGTAGTGGCGGCGACGGCGGCGATTTAATTAATTCCGTTAATCAAGAAAAACTGTCGGTTTGAAAACACGTAATCGCCACGTCGCGCGAAACGTCGAAAACTCTTGGCCGCGGCACGGACGATACAAATTAAAAGATAACGTTCAAATCCCGTTTAATAATGAGCTTTGTTCGCCCGGTGTTTTTGTTTTCTCGTTTCTGAATAATGATTTTAGTCGCTTGCCGGTATCGGATCGAATTAAAAAACAAAACAAAAATCACCCTTGATTCTAACACAGTGGCCGATCGCGCGCGTCCTTTGTCTAGTAAACTTACGACGAAATATA
This sequence comes from Schlechtendalia chinensis, assembly GCA_019022885.1. Classification (NCBI taxonomy): domain Eukaryota; kingdom Metazoa; phylum Arthropoda; class Insecta; order Hemiptera; family Aphididae; genus Schlechtendalia; species Schlechtendalia chinensis. The sequence continues at coordinate 3,599,421 of CM032351.1, read as the reverse complement.
AAATATATATCTTCTCTCTTTTCGAAAACGTAAAACCCGTCAAACGTGTTATAACAATTAAAACGATAACTACGTCGTGGAAATAAGCCTTGAACAAAAAATATATATATGTATACGTTTTAACGACAGTCTTAAATAAATTCGTATGGAACGCGGTCGCGTTTCTGAAAACGTCGTTAATCGTAATTATTAAAACGATCGAGATCGTTATGATCGGTTACGACTTACGTGTGTGCCGAGCAATTACTGAAAAAAAAAACAAAACTAAATGATCAAAAGCGTTTGATTATATCGCGTTTGGAACGTGTAGACTCTTTTTTAACGACGGTTGTTATAAACTCGCGAACGACATCGATTTTTTATTTCGACAATCGTCATAATGTATACGTATACTTTACTACCTCCCCCCTTTCTTTTCAATGTTATTTCGCGAAAAGTCGACGAGTGTAAATGTTTCGTTCGAACACTCGCTATTATAAGCGTTACCGGAATCGACACTTTGCGGTCAGTTTTGGGTTTCGACGGCGTTACAATCGTTTCGGGATTTTTATTTTTTTTCGTCCGTACAATTATTTTCGCGACATGTTTAGAACGACCGGAGAATTAATCGCGAACCTCGACGCAATAAATTAACGTTTTCGTGTTCCCACGCGTTCAATGCAAGTCGATCGTCTGTTCCGAAAGCATCGGAAAACCAAGTCGAATTACCGACGGACACGGGTTCGACGACGTACGCCAAAATAATAAGTGTCCAACGCGTTTATCCTGTCTCTAGACGACAATTAGAAAATTTGAACTTTCATCAACCGGGTTCAACGGTTTTTCTAAATCGTTTCCGTTCACACCGTAAAGTTCAATAGAAAAAAAAAACACGAGTCGACATTCGTTGTTGCGGTGGCGATCCGATTGCACGCCGTTAAATTCAATATACGTATTACTTATTTATTCGTTTCTATTTATTTCGACCCTTTCCGCGGCGTGACTTCCGAAACGAGAAACAACGGACTGTAAAACTGTAGTCCGCGGTGTGTCCCGTACAAACAACGTGTGTCGGCAACGGACGTTTGTCAAGCGTGCCGGACTTGAGATCGGGCTGAACAACAGGCCCGACGCTCGAATGACTTGTTTTCCCGACGTCGTTTTTCGTTCGGGATCTACACACACATCCATCGATCTGTAAACATCGAGGGGCTTCGGGACCACGGTGGTCGTATCGAGTCGTGACGATCGCGAAACCCGGTAAACCGAACGCTGGGAATCGAATGAATTCGTCACGCACGTCGTCCAACGTTCGCGTCCGACGTGGTCGGCGGAAACGACCAGAAATCCGAATGGAAAATCCCAAAAGCCGTCTTCTTTAAATGACAACGTGACGTATACAAACGTAACGACAACGTCCGATCCGACGTACGAATTACTGTGGTGACGACAGTTTACGAATCGTTGTAGGTGAGGTTTTTTTTGTTTTTTTTGTTTTTAGGAATTCGTGCCTCTAAAAGAACCGTCGTCGGATCGATACGAGTGTACGGACGTTCTCCGGACCGTGATCGTACGACGCGCACGTAAAAACCGAGAATCCCCCGTTCGTTCGTGATTTGATTTGTTTTAATTCATTTAATTGATTTTTGTGTCGGTTCGCTTGGTTCCGGTCACGTTTACTTTCAGTTAAGGTAACCTTTTTTTTTTTTTTTTATTATTATTATTTATAACTATTACATTTCTACTTACCGCGGACACGTCCTAGCCATCACGGACACGCCGCGACGCCGTAGTAACGACTAGATTTTATTCCGATACGATGTTTCGAAAATAAATTAAATCACGTTATGCACACGTTTCATACACGCGATGTTCTTCGTAAACAGATGTTGTTGTTTTTTTAAAATTATTTTACGGGTTTTTAAACGTGTAGACGTGATTTATTTTACAAATAAGTGTATAATAATCCAGTTTGAACGCTTTCCAGATCGTTTCTGTTATTAAAATCGTAAATGATTCGACTATTTTATATGTTACCCACGTAATCATATTTTACAATATTTTAGTACAAGACAAAAAACGAAACCAGACCGTTTTCAAGTACCTAAACCGCGAATTAATGTTGACTACGTGAAAAGTTCCACCGACAAAAAAACAAAAAAACCAAACAAAATCAAATATTCCGTTCGGATGAGAAAAAGAAAAATAAACAATCGTATAAAAATAAATAAATATATATATATACACACATTTGTACATCCAAACGAGTTTTATTATTTCGAATTACATAATAAAGACGGAACGAAACAAAAACAAAACAAAATATTTAAAACAAATAAGCCTGACCTTTTGAAAAAACCAAAAACGAAAAAAAGCTACGTCGAACTTCGGACGAGTCGATAAATAAATGTCAAAAAAAAGAAAGAAAAAAGATAGCGATGACGGACGTTATTATTATTGTGTCTAAACAAAAAGTTATATAACACCGCCATTGATTTTTTTTATTTTTTATTTATTTTGTTCGACATAAAACATACGAATAAAAGAGCGAATTTCGTAAATATTTAATGAAATATTATTGCATAAATATTACACGAATTTTCGCGAGTCGAAAAATAGACGAACGTCTGATCAAAACGTGAAACGCGCGAGATTTCGTGTCGACGTGTAATGTTTAAAGATATTTAAATAACACCTCGACCACGACCACGTGATAAATGTATGAATCGATAAACTCAAACGATTCGCACAAACACTAAACAGCACACCGCACGACAACACCGCGGTGATCAACAGGTCTGTGCGGTTTTCGATTTCTTTCAATTCAACATTTTGTCGATCTAACATCGTGAGTGGGAAACGGTTTTTTTTTTAAACGAAATTTTCGACGGCGCGTGTCGTTGTTATCGTTTTCCCGTGACCCGTTGGCCGTCTCTAAAGGGCAACCTAACCTCCCATAGTCGCGTGCGACCGTCACGCCCAGACACGACCGATCCGGACATACCGGCTACCCGGTTCTCGGGGTCCCAGGGTCGGGCGAACGGACCGACTCTTCAGCAGCGGTCTAAACGTGGGCGACACCGATTTGGCTCAGCCTTCTCGACTGCCGACTCGAAAAGAGCGGAACATACCCCTGATTAGACAAACGGTTGACCGGTTGTACCACGGGCGAGGGTTAAGGTCGCGTCGGGATCGGTCACGCGGTGGCGGACAACCAGAAGCTTGACGCCGGGGCACGCAACTATACCCATACACATCGCCATACCGACACTGATGGTCAGTTTTACAATTCTCGGCTGAACCCGGTTCGTCGACTGATCGCGGTTTAACCTTATTGTCGGTATTGCAATCACAGAGTGGTTAAGCCGGACTATCTGTGCGAATGGAATATTAAGTGGATTTCGTTTCTATTCATACCTGCGTTAAATTCGATTCGCTGAAGTATATGAAAAGTTATTTAATAGTATAAATGAAAATTTAACCAACTAGCTTTTGTACGAGAACTCCAAATTGTCGTTTGTCATAAGCGTCCGTTATCAACGTTAACCGACGATCGGTTTAACTAGCTGAAATCGGGTTCGGTGAATCGTCATTTTTCGATTGAGTTTAAGCTCTGAACCAGGTTATTATTTGTAAAACGGACCATGAGTGTCGATTGTGCCCGGTCCTAGCCGATGGCGGTCTTCACTTACCAACGACGTTAGTGCCCGGCACTGCGAGCCGGTCAGGTTAGGTTCGGGTAGGGTTTTATCGCGAACCCACTGCCTCCCCCAGAGTGCTGCTCGATAAGCTTTCAGGGCAGTGGATGTATTGCCGACTCAGAAAAAAAAGGGTTTTATCGCGTTCGCGTGACTGCGGCAGACCGCCCGTACGGCGTACACGTGTGCGGCGGCACGTGCGGACAACGACAACGGACGAGCAAACAGTAAATATATATGTGTGTGTGTGTGTGTGTACGTAAGTATGAATTCGAAACGATTACGCGCGAAAAACGTGCCGGTCCACGCGTCCGAACGTGCGTGACGAATACGACAACGGCTTCCACACCCGTCTCGGTCGTGTCCCGGTCGGAAACGTCGTCCGCGCCGTCCGACACGACCCGAACGGTTTCGGCGCGTAGAAAAATACCGTTTTTTCTTTTCATTCCTTTTCGAGAAACGGGCGAAAACGATGACGGACTCGAACAGAGACCGTCGGCCGAATCCCCGGATCGATACGACGCACGTTCGATGCGGAGACGGCGCCGCGAACGTTTTCGGACCGCACGACGACACACACGTGTAAACAATTGAAACTGGTCTGAATGTGCGGGCAATACGTTTAACTGAAGGGAGTACTGAGTCCGCGTACGTCGATGTACACGTACGGCCGACCCTGTTGGAAGAGAAGGGTTCGGTCGTTTCGTCGTACGTAACCGACGGACAATAATTCAACGGCGACGT